>QODF01000052.1:0-221446 GCA_024372805.1 Oostethus manadensis | reverse complement strand
AGAAGGCCCCCGGGAAGACCTAGGACACGCTGGAGGGACTATGTCTCACAGCTGGCCTGGGAACGCCTTGGTGTCCTCCCGATGGAGCTGGAAGAGGTCGCTGGGGACCGGGAAGTCTGGACTTCCCTACTGAAGCTGCTGCCCCCGCGACCCGGACCCGGATAAGCGGTGGAAAATGGATGAAAATGGACTTTCCGCTGACGTGCCAGCAAACGATAAAAAACAGAAATAACCAATTCCTTTTTTGTCCTTTGTTCAAAAGACTTTGTTTACAGCATTCTGCAAGAGCAAAGAGAGACAATGACCCAAGTTGTGTTTAAAATGTCTGGAAAACAAAAACAAATAGAATCCGGAATTATATATTATCCGGATCAGGCTTTGATATATTGTAGAACCTGTTGGAAACGTGTCCTGTAGTTTTTTTTAAAAAGCTCTAACCATTTTTTTAGAAGTTATATGCGCAAATGCCGAAAATGGTCCGATCTCGCAATGTTAAAGAATCCTTAAAAGAATTCCTGCATGCAGACGGTGATCCGGATCACCCGCGAAATGGATTCAGTTCTTCCGTGTTTTATTTCCCAGCAATTCCTGAGGATTTCATTCAAATCCTTTCCTACTTTGTCAAGTCATTTGGAACACAAACAAGCAGACAGACGCCGGCAAAAACATAACCTCCTTAGGTTGTTCCTAATGTGTTCTTGGGATGGGCAGGATTTCAATGGATCATCATCAGCTTAGTTCTCGTGAGATCAAGTGTGGATTTGTGTGTGTTGTGTTTTTTTGTCATGTTTCGTTTTCTTCTGCGTGTACCTGGAAGTTTTTTAAGCCCCACACAGCCCAAAGCGACTCCAAGAGCAATGCCGATGACAGCAGTGAGAATAACTGCTGATGTTAGGGCGTAAGTTGGAGATGATCTTTTATCTGCACAAAAACACCAAAGTCAAACTCACAGCAACCTCTCAATGAACATTAAAGTCAAAATAGCATTCTAATGATCTACAACCGATATTTGAACATTTAACTTCCATCGGTATTGATGGTATTTACCGAGGAAGCAGTTCTTAGCAGGGAATGAAGCCGTTTCGCTGGTCAGAGGGTTGCTGACATGACAACGATAAACTTGATCATCTTCTTCATTCCTGACAGATATTGTTAAAATTGGTCCAGTCTGCTCGTTTCCACGTGAGCTCCACCTAAATTCTAATAAATGAGGCTGTTTGGACTCAGTAGAACACACGAGCGTCGCCCGATTGGTGTCGCTGGTCTCACAGGATATGCTGGGTTTGGATACTTTGTCTGTAAACAAACACATAGAAGGGTTGTAGATTTTTTTGTAGCGTTTCATAAACGCTGTTGGCCGCAATACACAACATTTAAACACAGAAAAGCTTATTTGGTAATGAACTGCCATCAAACTATCATTTAGTGCAAAACACTCAAAAGTATTTATGAATACAAACTTACCTATAACCTCCACTCTGTACTTGAAAACATGCACTCGCTCCTTAATTAACACTTCCTGGTAATATTCTCCACTGTCTTCATATGTGGCGTATTTGATGGTGAGTTCTGCAGAGGCTCGGTCCAAAATGACTTTGTTCTCATATGGAGGGAACACATGCTCCTTCGCGCCAACAAAATACAACACTTTTTTGACACCATGCGTCAGGTAAATCCCATCAGGTTTTCCAAGGATGGATGGCACCAAGTGTATCTCCTGGCCTTGGAGGTAATAGTCCACATCCTGGGCAGAACCTGGGAAAGAGGCATCAACAGATCTTCACAATCAAGCAAAACAAAACTAAATGTAAAACTAAATATGCTCCAGCATATCCTCGCTACCCCGGTGGGGGTAAGCTGCATAGAAAATGGATGGATGGAACGTACAAAATGTCCTTGTGTTTATCGGGGCCAAACAGAAACAGAAAAGTGACAGTTTTAGTGCAACATCAATGTGAACCGGATTTTGACACGATTTTTAACTCATTCAGTAAACACAAATATTCTGTGAAGATCCACCACATGCGCAAAGGAGTAGGAGGAAGTAAATGTTGTTTATCTAGTCCAACATCTTCTTCATTCTTTCATTCTTTCATTTTCTATACCGCTTATCCTCATTAGGGCTGGAGCCTATCCCAGTTGGCTTCGGGCGAGAGGCGGGGTACACCCTGGACTGGTCGCCTGTCAATCACAGGGCACATATAGACAAACAAACGTTGACACTCACATTCGTACCGATGGACAATTTAGAGTCGCCAATGAACCTAACATGCATGTTTTTGGAAAAGTACCCGGAAAAAAAACACCTTCTTCATCTTCCTGCAAAAATGCTTGCTGAAAATAGACATTGGTAAGAACAACTGGTACAACAACAACATTCCAGTATGACACACACCCTGTTACTGTCTTCTTCAGGGACGTTCACAATGCAGGGTAGGATTCCCAATTAAAATGTTCAGTCATTCCTTTTACCAAACAAATGCGACCTGTAATGTGAACGCATCACGCCTGGAAACAGCTGGTGGAATGAACACCTAACAAAAATCAAAATGTGAATTAACTGTAGCGCTCTACAAAACATGAACTTGGGTATTATTAGATGAAGTATAGAGGGGTGTGAAAGGGTTTGCCTCCTTCCTGTTTTTTGCACGTTTGTCACACTTAAATGTTTCAGATCATCAAACCATTTGAAATATTGGTCAGTGACAACACAACTGAACTCAAAATTGTGTTTTTAAATGAAACTTTTCATTATTAAGGGAGAAAAAAAATCCAAACCTACGAGGCTTTAAAGTTCTTTTTGTTCAGCAGTGGTTTTGGTCTTGGAAATCTGCCATGCAGGCCGTTTTTGCCCAGTCTCTTTCTTATGGTAGACTTATGAACACTGACCTTAACCGAGGCAAATGAGGCCTGCAGTTTTTAGGATCTTGTGGTGGGGTCTTTTGTGACCTTTTTGGATGCGTCGTCGTTTGACCTCTTGGGGTAATTTTGGATTGCTGGACATTGGGAAGGTTCACCTGAAGGGTCCGTATTTTTACCATTTGTGGATGATAATTCATTCTACATTTTCTATGTCGCTTATCCTCATTAGGGTCGCGGGTCTTTGCACAAACATAATGAGGGAAATGACTACACTGGCTCAAAACACAAAAATCAAAAGGGCTTCACTGACTTTGTATCAAGAGAAACTTGCAAAAGGAAGCTTAATGAATGAATGCCATTGACAGAACATTGTGCAGAACATAACACTGATGAACTGTACTCCCTACAAAACAGCATCCAACCACGTAAACAAGAGTAAAGAATAATTTTTAAAAAGTAATAACATAACTTACCCAAAACGAGGGTAGCCACGAAATATACCAAGACATGCTGGGAAGTCATTCTCCTCATCAGCTTTCAGCAAAACTATTTGCTTACAATTCCATAGCGTTCAATGAAGAGCCTCCCAAGTGATCTCGGCGCGTGCTTTTAACATCTCAGGTGTGTGCTATGAAAGTGAAAGTTAAAGAAACAGGTCGGTCAATAAGAGGATGAGCAACAACAACAAAGTATGTTTATTTCTCTGTATGCTGCCTCAGTGTTGCAGAAATCACAGCAACTCTCCCCTCATGATGTAACACACTGTAAGGCATTAGTAAAAAATACAAAAAAGTTATTAGTTAGTGTATATTTTGTAAAAAGAGTAAGTATAAAGTAAGCTTAATAAGAACAATATTGATAATTGTTGTGTAGCTAAAGGATATCAATGCCATTCCATTCTATTCCGTTTTCTTCCGCTTATCCGGGTCCGGGTCGCGGGGGCAGCAGTTTCAGTAGGGAAGTCCAGACTTCCCGGTCTCGGGTGACCTCTTCCAGCTCCACCGGGAGGACACCAAGGCCTTCCCAGGCCAGCTGTGAGACATAGTCCCTCCAGCGTGTCCTAGGTCTTCTCCCGACTGGGCATGCCCGAAACACCTCACCGGGGAGGCGCCCGGGAGGCATCCGGACTAGATGCCCGAGCCACCTCAACATGCTCCTCTCGATGTGAAGGAGCAGCGGCTCTACTCTGAGCTCCTCCCGGATGGCCGAGCTCCTCACCCTATCTCTTAGGGTGAGTCCAGCCACCCTACGGAGGAAACTCATTTCCGCCGCTTGTATCCGCGATCTCGTTCTTTCGGTCATGACCCATAACTCATGACCATAGGTGAGGGTGGGAACGTAGATCGATCGGTAAACAGAGAGCTTTGCCTTCCGGCTCAGCTCTCTCTTCACCACGACGGTCCGGTACAGCGACCGCATTACTGCAGATGCTGCACCGATCCGTCTGTCGATCTCACGCTCCAACCTTCCCTCACTCGTGAACAAGAACCCGAGATACTTGAACTCCTCCACCTGAGGCAAGACCTCACTCCCAACCCGGAGGGTACAGTCCACCCGTTTCCGACTGAGAACCATGGCCTCGGATTTGGAGGTGCTGAGTCTCATCCCAGAAGCTTCACACTCAGCTGCAAACCGCTCCAGTGAACGCTGAAGGTCACAGCCTGATGAGGCCATAAGGACCGCTTTTTGAAATATTAGGACTTTATTCCCATAATATTTTACATTTTCCCCTCACCTATTATCCAATAAATACAACTTTGTTTTGTTTTGTCTGTTTCTCATATTACATATTAGCTTACAACCTTTTTCCTTAATGACCTTATTCTTGTAAACCTAATGCAGATTTTTTATTTGTATTATATATACATATATATACATTAAACAGTTGGTTTTTTGTTGGTTTTGACGGGTATTCTTGCTGAATTATAGTTGTAGAATGTGCTGGGGATGAGCGGCATGAAAAATGGAATAGATGGAGAATTGAGTTCAACGCTACTCAGAGAAATTCATTTTCATCGTTACTTCTGATCGGGTAATTTGTGATTAAAACACCAAAAAAAAACTATGAATTACCTATCAAACTATCAAGTGTTGTGCAAATAAAGTCCATGCATTAATATTTTTTTAAATATATTCATTCATTCATTCATTTTCTATGCCGCTTATCCTCAATTAGTGTTGCGGGTATGCTGGAGCCTATCCCAGCTGCCTTTGGGCGAAAGGCGGGGTACACCCTGGACCAGGGTTTCCTCCCACATTCCAAAAACATGCATGTTAAATATAAATATTTTAAATTTTTACTGTAAATCTTCATTGTCATTGACACCTTAATTATGCATGATGAATTTTGTGCAAAATTTCCAAGCCAAAAAATCCGATTCCATCTTATCATTACCCCTCCCCAAAATAGCATTCACATAATGTAAAACAAACAATATTTGAACATTTCAGTGTCATCCTTATTGATGCTAATTACCCAGGAAGCAGTCCTTAGCCGAGCAGGAAGCCGTCTCATTGGTCAGAGGGTTGCTGACATCCCAAGAGAGAGGACAGTACACGGTCTAGTCCTTGTCAATAAACAAAACCACGTGGTTTCCATCCTGCGTCCAGGGAATTCCTTCAGGTTTTCCAAAGAAGGATGGGACCAAGCGTACCTCCTGACCCTCGAGTGCATATTTCACGTCCCGTGCAGAACATGGGAGACATGAGGATGCATCACGTTAGTGATCGTGACCGACTGGAGCTGGTATGGTCTCGCAGGCAGGAAAAGGGACAAAAGGGAAAACACAGAACAACGGCAAACGAGGAAGAAGGAGAATTACTGATATGCACTAAGGATGCAACCGTACCCAGTCAAATACCAGGCTGTTCTGTTCCTGTTCCGCCTCGCGGACTGCAATACTGTTTGCAATACATTTTGCACAATGCGTGTGTCCGTCGAGACTGGTGAACAGACCAATGTCCCTTTCCCACACTGTACATTTTTAATAAGGGACAGACAAAAAAAGCATCATGGAGCGCGCAGCGGATGCGCCTTACCCATCAGAACAAAGCTCATAGGCACATGTGAGGGTAGGAATGAAGACGGACCGGTACATTGAAACTCTCCCTTTCGGGCTCAGCTTTCTCTTCACCACAATGGATTTATCATTTATAGTTATAATATTCCCTACTGTAGCAATGAATGATTATCTTTTGACTTGTTATTTTGCATTTTTCCCTTAGAAATTCAAAAGACAAACACACGATAATGCGTAGTACTGTAGAATGGCCACTCGGTGTCAGTGATGTTACCGTAATGCGGTGCTCTCCAAAAAGTGGGGAGGCGAGGTGGACTGTCAGCGGGGGAGAGAGAAGCAGGGAGTACTTTGGTTGTCAGTGCAGACCTGCCAACATGTACAAATTTATTGTACTCAACATGCAATGTGACTTTTGAATATTACTGGATTCACTTTCAAATTCAGTCTGTACAGTACAGATGAAAAATAGATACCAGTTTCTCACCAGTATTGCAAGTCAGGGGGGGATACATTTCTGTCTCACGGGGGGCATGACAAAATATTCATATTATATATACTCGGGGAAGACCCAGGACACGTTGGCGAGACTATGTCTCTCAGGTGGAAACTACTGTTGCAACACACGCCAAGCTAAAAGTCAACTCCCTGACTTCACTTCCTGTCCGTCCCACCATTCACTTCCTCTAGGGAACGTTTGATTCATTTCCTAAATGGATTATTTACTATTTTTAGTGACACAAGTGTAAAGGGGACTATAGGGGTGTTATATCAATGTCTTCTCCTCAGTCGGCCATTGTGGGCGTAACTTGGCTTGTCAAACATTATTGCTTTGGCCAACCAATCAGAGTACGGGATAATGTTGGCTCACAAAATCAATAATCGTTTTCATGTGAGAAACTAAGTTGATCAGGGCTAGCCTACGAGCTAAAAGCCCTGGACTGTCAACCCGTTTTCCAGGACAACTCTTTTGCATGCTTTTGACATTGAGGTTATAACATCAGAAAGATTCGTACGTGGATTCCTCTTTCAGAGAAAAGTAGGAGGTGACTTCTTTCACAAATATGTACTCCTTACATTTCTGCAACTATTTTATTCTCTGAAGAAATGACATGGTGAAATGGTGGATGTTGGACCTCACGGTCCTCCACAAGTGCTATAATAGGGTTTAGGTGCGGAGACATTCTGGGCCAGTCCATCACCTTCACCCTCAGCTTCATTGGGAAGGCAGAGGTGTGTTTGGAGTCGTAATCGTGATGGAATACTGCCTTGTGGCCCAGTTTCCCAATCGTTCTCTGTTTCAGTATGTCACAGAATTTGCTGCCTTGCTTGGTTTTTTTCTGCGTCAGCTTCAGAAGACACAAATGTTTGTTTAGAAAAAAGGAGGCTTCATGGTGCACCACCACAGTTGAAGAACATCTATCTGTCGATGTCTCTTTCCCAGGTTCTGCACAGGATGTGAGATATTTCCTCCAGGGTCAGGAGATACGCTTGGTGCCAAACATCTCTGGAAAACCTAAAGCACTGGTCTGGATGCATGATGGAAAGGAAGTGGTATTCTTCGATGGCTTGGTGGAGCATGTGTTCCCTCCATATGAGAACAGAGCCTCTTTGGACCGGGCCTCTGCAGAACTCACCATCAAAAACATCACACATGAAGACAGTGGAGAATATGACCTGCAAGTGTTAATCAACAGGTCGACACGACATTACAAGCCATGGTCACACTTTGAAAGCGTTTGATGAGTAGATAAGTAGCATGGATTAGTTTCGAGAGATAAGTATCATCCTACAGATCTCTGAAAAATATTGAGCATAGTAAAATGGCTCATTCATTGTACTGTATAGTCTAAATGTGTATTTTGCATGGTTGCACTTTGATAACGTTTGACCTGAGCACTGATAACTAGATACGTAATTACACCGCATGTCCTTTATTCTAGCGTCAGTTAAAGTCACCTGCCGGGGAAACTGGTTGAAGAGAAAACCTGCAGGATCTCGGCCCTCCATGGACGAGTTTGAGATCCCTGCCCTGTTGCAATTGGCGCACGCCACTCAGGGAACCTCAGGTTTAGTGTTTCCTAGGGATGAGCGAGTACAGCATCATCTATATCTGTATCTGTACTCGGAGTGGGCGGGGCCTAACCCGGAAGTGGGTGCGATTTAACCTGGAAGTGGGTCATGTTGTCTGGAAATGGGCGGGGCTTTAACCGGAATGTTATTTTAAGCATGCAATCGATATGGGTTGATCGGAAATTGTTATATTTATTGCTGATTAGAAAACTATTTACATGAGAGCATCAGCACTGAGCTTCAGATCAGTGGTTTTGATCATGATAACAAACGAAGTATACACAGAACAAGTTTTGCAACAATGAATACAACACATGCGGTTGCAATTATGAAGTAAAATGTAATCTTCTTTTCCTTTCGGCTTATCCCTGCTTATCCCAACAGGGGTCGCCACAGCGAATCATCGTGTTCTGTTTGATTCGCATGTTGTGATTTGGCAAAAGTTTTACGTCGGATGCCCTTCCTGACACAACCCTCTATATGAGGGACATGATACTTATATATTTATTTGGGTGTGACCAGGATGGACAGGATCAGGACTGAGTAATAGTTCAATATTCAATAATGGCGTGAAAAAAACAAAACAATAGTGCTGTTTTAACAAAGGTGCCTTCGCTTTTTTGATTACAAAGGAGTATTAGAGGCTAGCTACTGAAAAAAAACAAGGATAATCTGTAATGAACAAGAGTTTTCATTTCAAGATAAACTTTTTTTTTTTTTTTTACCTTGAGCAGTGTTATTTTTATTTATTTATTTAGTTTTTTATGGGGGGGTTCTTTTTCCCCCACTTTCCACTTCCACCATTTCCACGCCAGGTATGTCTAAGTGTGTGAGTGAGTGAGTAAGAGAGACAGAAAGAGAGAGAGGGAGGCAAGGGGGACTGTGTTCTACGGATCAAATAGTCCGACGCTGTTTTTCAGATCTGCATTGACTTTAATGAAGACCAGTTGTTCCACATGGCTAGGGTCTAAGTTTGCACGCTGTGGACTGAGCACATTTCCAGCTGTGCAAAAAACACGCTCGGACTGGACACTTGTAGGTGCACAACTGAGATGCTGCAGTGCAAAGCGTGTAAGATTGGGCCAGCACTGAAGCTTGCCTGACCAGTATTTCACTGGGTCATCGGTAAGGCGGATGTCCCCATCTGCCGGGTAGGCCTCCTCATCACCTGATGGTAAATGTGTCCTCATTGGAATAGCCGATTTCCTTTTCTGCAGGAAAGACAAGACGGAAGTGTTGCTGGTGTCTCTTCTGTGTTTCTTGCAGGTGTAGCCAGAGGGTCACAGAGCTCCATCCTGGGGAGTAATGTCCTCCCCATCAACATTGTTTGGAAAACAGCTGGCCTTATATCTGGGGTCTAGGAGAGTGCCAAGCAGAAATGTGGAGTTTGCACAAATCGGTTCGAAGCGCCATTTTAGTTCTTTGCTCAGATTGGCTGCCAGTTTCCTTGCTGCTGTGCCTAACCTTTCCCTGGACTCCGCCGCAACATTTTGGCCCAGCCCCACTGTGGCCCACTGTGGTCTAACCCATGTTAGACTCCTGTGTCATAATCTGCTCAGCCCTGCGCTGCTCCACCAGCCGCTGGAGCATGTAGAAGGTATAGCTCCACCTCGTTTTTACATCTGTTATGTATCACTAACAACGCGGTGCTGAAATATGAAGTGCGAAGACAGAAGAAGCAAGGGAAAGGGTGCCAACGTATAGGCAGTGCAACAGCACCCTCTTCTGGCGATCAAACGAAATTGCACATATTTGACCAACAGAAGGAGGCTGTCATGATTCCATCCACCTTGCGCAGTGCAGCAAAACCGCAGCAGAGCTGGATGCTACCACCTTTGCTGCTGTCTTCTTAGGTCTGAAAAGGCCTTGTTGTTGTGGGCAAATAGAACAACCTTTGACTAGGAATCACACTTTTACCCAGAAAGCATTTGTCATGTTGCGTATGAGTGTATGTGTATATTTGATCCCCTGTAAAGGATTATGACCACGCAGCGGTTAGAGAAAAAAAAAATGTTTGTGCACCTAATTCTTGTTTTTGAGGGTCGTTTAAAGATGTCCACTCTGAGAACAAACCATTACCACATTTCCTGTCTGTTTCTGGAGGAAGGTTTACTTGTTGACCTCTCAATGGACCCGGGTAGGCTACTGCATTATTTCAGTAACTATCAAGTTCTGACCCGGAAAATACGACAAGGGCGTGTTGCGATAGAAAAGGGATGGATGGATTAAAATGTGTACAATTTTGAATGTTATTTCTAATAGTGTGAATTCTGTAATGTTTTACTTTCAAATGTCAGACATTTTTTGTTGATTAAATACATTTTACTGTGTCGGGAATGTCTGAGCGTGGTTTGACCAATACTCTGACCAATGAGGCGGCTTCATTCCCTGCTAAGAACTGCCTCCTGGGTAATTATCTTTTCTTATAATGAAACGTTCAAATGGTGGTTGCAGATTCTGTGACTATCTTGACATGGATGTACACCGAGAGGTTGAGGAGTTTGACTTTTGCTTTTCTGCACAGATCAAAGATCAGATGCTCAACTTCCTCTCCTCATCTTTGCCGCCATCTTTGTTACGTTCGTCATGTTGTGTTGTGTGCTGTACAGAAAACGTCAACGTTTAAGAGGTACGGAAACAGAAATGATTGGCGTGATTGAATCGGTCTAGTCTTTTATCCCATGAAGCTGATGATCCCTTGACGTGCTCTACATTCAAAGATTGTTCATTAACCGCAACACGACCTCTGAACCTCTGAAAAAATAAAAAGAAGCCGAAGATTAGATGCAGAAGCTGAGTGTCCGGCCCAGCCCGCTGCCCGAAAGAAACCCCAGAGACCAAAAAGAAAAAAAAAAAGGAAATAAAAACTTTCCTTGTGCCCTTAGGCAAGGCACTTCACCCACATTGCCTAGTATGAAAGTGGTGAGTGTCGGAGGGTTTGATGGCGCACACTGGCAGCCTCGCTTTGCTCAAAATGAAGACACTCCATAGACGTGCACCTCCCAAAAAAATCTTGCATCTGCGACTCGTTATGGTTGCACTGGCCGACCCTGATAAAGATCCACAGAAATAGGGGTGCCCAAAGCGTGGCTCTGGGGCCATCCACAGACCACGGTTGTTGCAGACCCAAAATAAAATGTAAACATTTAAACAGCAAAAATCTGTGAAAATACAAGAAAGGTCACGATGAGAAACAGAGAAGAAGCTGAAATGTTGATATCAACACTATGAATCACTTTTTACTTGACTTTTTGCAAACTAAATTATCCATCCATCCATTTTCTAGACTGCTTATCCTCATTAGGGTCTGGAGGGGGTACACCCTGGACTGGTCCCCAGTCAATCGCAGGGCAGACAAACAAACATTCACACTCTATGGACAATTTAGAGTTGCCTTAACCTCACATGCCTGTTGTTGGAATGCGGGAGGATCCTGGAGTACCCGGAAAAAACCCACTCACGGGGAAACATGCAAACTCCACACACAGATGCCCAACCAAGATTCGAACCACGAACTCCTGACTGTGAGGCCAACATGCTAACCACTCATCCACCATGCGGCCAAAATAAATCCTTATAATAAATAATTCAATATATAATTTAAATATGTATACCCTTTCGTGCATAGTAGTTCCTTGCCCTGCCCTGCTACCGTCTTGGGAAGTTTCTCCCTCCAACTTTCCTTCAAAACAAAAACAAAAACAAAAAATTTTGTGTGCAAAAAAAAATTTGTTCCCTAGTGGAAGCACAGAAAATATCCGAAAATTCCCTTCACTGAATTTCATTGTCTGAACGGCGTCCTAGTTCTCACAGAGAATTTAGAATTGCCTGATATTTGTATCTGGTCCCTAAAAATTCCCTATCATTTTCCATGTGTTCATATAAACACACCTTATGGGTCACATTTGCTATCTGGTGGCTGACTGAAGGTTGGGTTTGCAAGATTAACAAATCAAGGAAGTTATAAACCTTTTATTTTCAGTGAACTTCAATCTTGAGACGGTGGCAAGTATAATAAAAACATAATCATGCATATGTTTTTTAAATGAAAACACCTACGTTTCGGGCTATAAATGCTAAAACACAAAACTCTGATGAAAAGACATGCACGCATTTAAAGTTCTTACATATTTACATCCCCAATTCATATACTTTTTATTTTTGCTCTGGTTGTGCTTTTATTGTGAAAATGCACTTATCAAAAAGTCAGGTGACCGGGCTTTCACTTTCACAAATCACGCCCAGCTGAGGTATGTTGGGTTGTGTGAAAAGCTACGAAAGTGTAATGAAAGAGTTTGGACCCATCAATGGAAGTCTACCAACACGTCCTGGTTTATTTCTTGTGTATTCTCGCTGCAGGTAAGTTCTGCTTGTGCTTTTTTTTATTAGTAATAACACTTTACAATAAAGTACACAAAATTACAGTATTTGATGAGGAACGAACCTACCTAACCCCAAGCACTCCTCATTAGTTCTTCATTAACTACTTTAAATGGAGGTACCTTAGTTCCTCAGTAACTACTCATTAGTTCCTCATTAACTACTTTGAATGGAGGTACCTTAGTTCCTCAGTAACTACTCATTAGTTCCTCATTAACTACTTTGAATGGAGGTACCTTAGTTCCTCAGTAACTACTCATTAGTTCCTCATTAACTACTTTGAATGGAGGTACCTTAGTTCCTCAGTAACTATTCATTAGTTCCTCATTAACTACTTTGAATGGAGGTACCTTAGTTCCTCAGTAACTACTCATTAGTTCCTCATTAACTACTTTGAATGGAGGTACCTTAGTTCCTCAGTAACTACTCATTAGTTATTCAGTAACTACTCTAAATTTGCGCCTTAGCCATTCACTTTTCATTAGTTCTTCATTAGTTCTTCTTTAACTACTTTAAATGGATCTACCTTAGTCATTACCTTTGCATTAGTTCTTCATTATTATATTTGTGTGTACCTAATTGTAAAATTATACGTGGTCTTATGCAATATGTAGACTTTGTACAGGTACAGAACAAAGCAGGTAGCCACATCACGTTGTGTGTTTCACCACCAAATTAAAATCGAATAGGTGTGTATCCACATGTGTACATAATCCGTCGATCTGTTTTACGGCAAGAGAGAAGAACAAAAGAGTGAACAAGTTTGGAAGTCCGGAAATCAGGCCAGGGTTTTACTTAAGTTCTTCTTTGAAAATGATTATTGATTGTAAGAGGGGATAGGAATGAAAAATTATGTCTCAGGGGGCTTCATGGTGCACCACCACAGTTGAAGACTATCTATCTGGTGATGTGTCTTTCCCAGGTTCTGCACAGGATGTGAGATATTTCCTCCAGGGTCAGGAGATACGCTTGGTGCCAAACATATTTGGAAAACCTAAAGGAATTTTCTGGATGCATGATGGAAATGAAGTGGTCGTCTTCAATGGCATGGTGGAGCATGTGTTCCCTCCGTATGAGAACAGAGCCTCTTTGGACCGGGCCTCTGCAGAACTCACCATCAAAAACATCACATATGAAGACAGTGGAGAATATGACCTGCAAGTGTTAATCAATAAGCGGATACCTCATTTTAACTACAGAGTTGAGGTTATAGGTATGTTTACCTTCCCATCCATCAATACTTTGACAAGTATTGTGTATTCAATAATAGTTTGTCTGATCTGCTTTCTTTCACAAAGTAATGATAAATAATATCTGTTCTTGTTTCTATCATTATGTTTTTTTAAATAAGGTTTTAAGGGGTCCAGCTTATGATAAATGTGTTAGATTTTGTGTATTTTGGCCAAAGATTTCATTTAAGACAAAAAGACTGCAAAAAATACATAACATTTTTTCTTCTGTTTGTTTCCAGACAAAGTATCCAAACCCAGCATATCCTGTGAGACCAGCTACAACAATCGGGTGACGCTCGTGTGTTCTACAGAATCCAAACAGCCTCATTTATTGGAGTTTAAGTGGAGCTCACTTGGAAAAGAGCAGACTGGACCAAATGTAACAATAACGGTCAGGAATGAAGATGATGATCAAGTTTATCGTTGTGATGTCAGCAACCCTCTGACCAATGAGACGGCTTCATTCACCGTTAAGGACTGCTTCCTGGGTAATTATCATCAATAACGATGGGAGTGAAATGTTCAAATATTGGTTGTAGATCATTTGAATGCTATGAGTGATGTCTGAGATTGGCTTTTCTGACGATATGCCGATATCGTCCAACTCTCATTTTCTGATTCCGGTATCAACTTACCACCAACGCTTGTTTACACGCTTCATGTGGTTTGATGCGGTCGTCATTTGCACGCTGGTAAATATCGCCCTCATATGGGAGCCAAGGCCCATATGAAGCAGTTTTTATAATTGGTTTTCATCATCATACCAATATTTACAGATATTACATTTTTATGCCAATAGTGGTAATATCCGACACCCCTAATTTTGACATGAATGTACGATGCCTCACAAAACCGGGTACGTCCCACACCTCTGCCAAAAAATTGCAAGGTTATTTTTCATGAGACAAGACTGAAGAAATGAGTTTGATATAATGTAAAGTAGTCAGTGTACAACTTGTATAACATTGGACATTTATGTCCCCTCAAAATAATCCTGCACAGTCATTAATGGCAAAGCAACTGGCAACAAAAGTGAGTACACCCTGTTGTTAAACTTTGCTAATTTCCCCTTCCCAGGGTCATGTGACTCGTTAGTGTTACAAGGTTCCGGTGTGAACGGGGAGTTGAATTTACTGTTATCGCTCTCACACCGGAAGTTCCACGTGGCGCCTCATGGCAAAGAACTCTCTGAAGAAAAAGAATTGGTGCTCTACATAACGACGTGGTAGGCTCTAAGAAGATTGCCGATATGCTGAAAATAGACGTATGAGTGCCGCCAACATTGCTGCATAGATTGAAGGGGTGAGCCGATCTGTGCTCAGACAACATGTCACATGCTGCATGTAAGTGGTCGGCATGGAAGCCTCTTCTAAAGATGAAGCACAAGAAAGCAGGTGGTGGTGAGAGAGTCGTGGTACGGAGCTGCATGAGTGCTGCAGCCGCTGGGGAGCTACAATTCATGGAGGGTCACACATATTGAAACAGAGCATGATGGGAAACTGAGCCCAAACACACCTCTGCCTTCCTAATGAAGCTGAGGGTGAAGGTGATGGACTGGCCAAGAATGTCTCCGCACCTAAACCCTATTATAGCATTTGTGGAGGACCGTGAGGTCCAACGTCCACCATTTCACCATGTCACTTCTTCAGAGAATAAAATAGTTGCAGAAATGTAAGGCGTGCAGACACTTTTGTGAGGTACATTGAGAGGTTGTTGTGAGTTTGACTTTATTTTATTTCTGTGCAGATCAAAGATCAGCTGCTCAACTTACCGTCGTCATCTTTGTCATCTTAATGGTTGTCATCATGATGGGCTGTGTGTTCTACAGAAAATGTAGACCTTTACAAGGTACAGAAACTGAAGATGACACAACAGACACCAGAAAGGATTAGGATGTCTTTTCATGGCATTTTATTATCTACTAATGAATTTGTTAATTTTCTCTCTCCTTCAGCTTCTTTTGAGAACGTTTGCAACAGAAGACAAAATGCATTCAAAGGTATGACATTGATTTGAAAGATGCATTCAATGTCTTCATATTCCCTTAATTACACTTGGCTTGCTTGTCAGCAAATAAACATATTTGGGTTTTTTTATGTCTTGCCAGCTTACGAGTTTGGAATCCTAATAATTTTTGTATTTACACGTTTCAGGTTCTAAACAGGGTGATGAAACCATAATCTTCCTGGTCACACCACCCACACTTCCCTCCAATGAGAGACCGAATGAAGAGTTTCGTTCAGAGTCAGGTGATTTAAATCTGTCACGCTTACGAGGTTCTACTTTGTGATCGGACTTGTGTTGAAGTTATTGTTCTGCAGCGGTTGCGTATGAACTCCTTTCTCTGATCCACTTCAATCTCCCCCACAGACGTGAAGACTCCTACTGAACTTGAGGACATCGGCAATTCAGCAAATGGGAGACGTGAAGATGACTCACACCCAACACTCGTTCACCGCCGTGTAGAAGGAATGAGAAGAAACAACACCTGGGCAGGAGACAGTTCCACAGGCGACACAATGAAAAAAGTCACCTCCTATTCTTCTCTAAAAGAGGAAGACACGTATGAATCCTCCTGATGTTACCAGTGAAAATACCTTATTTGTACCCGAGCTTCAAGAAACGAGCGCCAGCTTGTGTGGCTGACAACTACACTGACACTAAAACTCAACATCCTTCTACCAACGTATTCACTATCTCACCTCTGGACATGTCCGAACCATCTCAGTCTGGCCTCTCTGGCTTTATCTCCAAAACATGAGCTGTTCCTCTGATGGGATCATTCCTGATCCTGTCTATCCTGGTCACACCCAAAGAGAACCTCAGCATCTTCATATCTGCTACCTCCAGCTCTGCCTCCTGTCTTTTCCTCAGCGGCACTGTCTCTAAACCAAACAACATCGCTGGTCTCACCACAGTTTTGTACACCTTTCCTTTTATTTTAGCTGAAACTCTTCTATCACACATCACACCTTTTCTCCACCCATTCCAGCCTGCCTGCACACGCTTCTTCACCTCTTGAAATGTGCATTTTTACTAAACAGCGTTGTGTTTAGTAAAATATATTTATTTAAAACGTATCAAGGGGTTGCTGTAGATATATATTACTTAAAGGTTTTGTGATTTTCATGTTTTTAGACAAACATTGATTGTAATCTGCTCCAGATGCTGCTGCAGTGTAGCGGTTTGGAGTTGTCAGAAGCCTTTATGGGCGAGCCATTCCAATTACACTTGTTACATTTGGCTGGACAGCAAATTTACAGGCATCGCTGTACATTTGAGCTTATGATCAAAAACATGTTACAGTGTCAGATTTTAATATGCACTTTATATATTATTTATATCTACCATCCATGCTTTTCTGTACCCAAACAGGACACGGGTTTCAGGTATTTTTGTGTTTGTATGGACCAGTGGTTTTAAACCACTGCTACCATGCACACTTCTCATTATTACCGTATTTTTGGACTGTATGTAAATAATTGGATCAGATTATTATATATATTTTAATTTGTTTTTCAATGCTGGTTTTGTACTTTACACTTTAAAAAAAAATACAATATACCAGTTCACTCTGTGCGTTGTGATGCTATTGTCTTGTATACTGGGACTGCTATTAAGGGTATTATCCTCGCCCAAGAGTCCTATCTATTTCAGTAATTCCCAAACACACACACACACATACCCCTAGTGGTACATGAGGAAATTGCAGTGGTTACTTGGAAACATTTAGTTTCCAAGATTCATTCATATTAAGCCAGACAATAAAATGGAGCGTGTGAACTGCAACCAGTTTCCCCAGGGAGAAAATAACCAGTGGCACAGCTGTGCCACAATCATGGCGTTATCGAGACATCGGAGTGCGGGGGTACTCATGGTATGATAAATAGGCTACTGACAGTCGCAGTATGTGCAAACGGAAAAACGAGGCGAAATCTGGTCCGATTTTTTTTTTTTTCAGTTTTTAATCATGCATGTTTTACTGCCATGCTTTTATTGTGCTAGACGGGACTTAACGGTTGCAGGAAGTGTTATGTTTTCCATGGCCTCGTCGGACTCCTCCCTGCAGACCGCTTGGCCTGTCAGCTGCAAGTTCATTTTGTACAGAAAACAGTAAAAAAGTAAATAGGTACTATGTCTTGTCAATACTTGGTCAATACTGCTGCAAAAACTCCACCCATTTTCTACCCACTTGTCCTTGCTAGGGTCACGGGTAAGCTGGAGCCTATCCCAGCTGAATGCAGGAAAATACAAATTATGACATTATTAGAGATAGTATTATTATCATGAGACATGCATCATGTATCATACTGTATCGTGGGGTACCCTGAGATTCCCAGTACTACTGCTACTAGTACTACTACTTGACACTGCTCGTATAAAGAAAATGTGTCTTTTTTCAGTCTCATGTTTAGGATTTATGAATGCACAGCCACCAACATAATGTAATATGTCATTTAGGCTTAGTAATGTCGTAGTAAAGTAATAATTATCTTCTTTTCCAGTAAATTGTTGCAGTCTGGAATGCAAATTCATCTGCAAAAGCACTATCTTGGTGTCCATCGGGCACAAGAAAATACACTTTGTTCCTACACACAATGTCAATGTAAGAAATAAAACGGTGGATTTTCTATTAAAAAAAACAAGCAAGTGGTTGTTTTTGACGGAGTCTTAGGGCTACATAAAAAAAAAAACTCTAAAAGTCGTAGTATTACAAGAAAAAAGTTAAAAATGTTTTGAACGAGAATAAAATGAGTACTTTTACTGGAAAAAAATTGCAATTCCATAAGAAAAAAGCCGTAATAAAGTGGTAAGTTTACGACATTAAAAGTGGTAATTTTGTGTTGTGGTGTCATACGTGTCAGAGGGAAAGTGGAGCAAACACAAAACAGAGCAGTTGGGCACAAACACAAAAATGACACTAACTATAAAAACTTTTCTCACTGACACCTCACACTGTTTTATCGTCGCGAGATTCCCCTCGTCCTCCTCGCAATCATTCGGTCTTAAGCCTGAATGGCGACACAATACAGAGATTGAAACGCAGTCACAGGGAAGTTATTGGCAATTATAAGTCATGGCTGAACAGAAACATGGACCCCATTTATAGATTACTTATTAATAATCCACTAAATCCATATATCTACCGTTAAAGAATGATTGTTACACTGAATTATATTTTTGTATTTTTTGTTTTTTACTTTGGTTGGGAACAATGCAGACCCATGAGTGAGCTATTTTTATGACATTCTGTTTTATTACCACTATTAGACCACGTCCCTCATATAGAGAGGGCTGTGTCAGGAAGGGCATCTGACGTAAAACTTTGGACAAAGCAAAACATGCAAATCAAACAGAAGAATTCATTGAACGCTATCGAATTGTAAGCAAATAGAGCCGATGATGAAAATGACTTCCCAGCATGTCTTGCTGTATTTCTACCCTCGTTTTAGGTAAGTTATGTCCCTACTTTTTATAAATGCTCTTGTTTATGTGGTGATGAAAAGATGTTTGTAATAGAATAGAATGCTCCCAAGGCAAACAAGTCCTACGCTCATGGCGACGCCCCATTCAAGCTGCTGACTATTTATATAATATTATTATTAATGTTTAATAATATTTATACAAAGTTAACGTTGGTGTAATGTCTGTAAATGTAATGAAAATTTGTTTTATCCTCTTTTCATGGTGTTTCACGTGTAGGGTCATTGATAAATTCTGGCATATTTACTGTGATGTAACCCTAACCCCTAACCCTATTTCAGGTCATAAAACAAATTGAAATATTAGTCAATGACACCACAACCGAACACAAAATGCAGTTTTTAAACTTAACTGAGATTAATTAAGATCCATCAGCCTGGAAGAGGTTATAAAGTCGCTTCTAAAACTTTGGGACTCCAGCAAACCGCAGTGAGAGCCATTAGCCACAAAAGGCAAAAACATGGAACCAAAAAAAGTTCAACAGCTCATCTAAGAGGTCACAAAAAAACCCACAACAACATGAAAGACCTGCAGTTCCCACTTGCCTCAGTTAAGGTCAGAGTTCGTGACCCCACCATAAGAAAGACATTGAGCAAAAACGGCCTGCATGGAGTACCAAGACCAAAACCAAACAAAAAGAACATTAAGGCTATGCAGGTTTGGATTTTGTTTCTCCCTTAATAATAAAAAGCTTCATGTACAAACATCATTTTGTGAAAAAATGATTCTATTAACTTCTAAAACATAATTAACTTTGCACAAATTAATAATGAAGTGATTTAAAGTAACTACAAGAAAATCCATCAAATAATGTTCCCCTCTTGGCCTGCAGTTTAATGATTTGGTCCAGCAATTCAAAATGGCCTCCAACCCCTTGGTCCAATCTTTTGGCAGCACCTCAGAAGAAACAGGAGTAAGTAAATCATATTCAAACAGAGTGACTAAACTTTTTGCTGAAAATGTAAAATAGCTAGGGTTGTCAGTAGATTAAAATATTTGATTACAATTAATCGTGTTCGGTTCATAGTTAACCCATAATTAATTGCATTTAATCACAGGTAAAAAAAATAAGTTTTTATCCATATTAAGTAGGATTTAAATCTCTTTCTGGTAAACACCTTTTTTTTTTTTTTACAAGGTACACAAAACTTTCACTCCACAGTCACATGCCGGTGGTGGTAAAGTATGTTGCACAGTTGCCCTGATGTAGACTCCTCCTGAGCCATTGCCACCCAGAACGTGACAGAACCTTGAGATTCTCATCCAGTAGGATGGGAAAAGTGGATGCCGGCGTCTCCTGTGTGTTCTTTTGGCCCAGATTGTAGTTTTGAAAAAAAATGAGGCTTCATTGTGAAGACTTTGCCTCTTTCCCAGGTTCTGCACAGGTTAGGAAAAATCACACCCTGGGTCAGGATATACACTTGATGCCACCCGACATTACAAACCCCAATGAAATTACCCGGGTGCATGGTGTAAATGAAGTGGTGCTTTATAATGGCATCAAGGAAAACGTGTCTCCTCTATATAAGAACAAAATCATTTTGGACCGAGCCTCTGCAAAACTCACCATCAAAAACGCCACATCTGAAGACAGAGGAGATTATTACCTGAAAGTGTTGAAGTTATTCCATTACAGAATTAATGTTATTGGTAAGTGCACCTTTTAATTCATAAATACTTAACAAGTTCATTAACAGAAGTTAGGGGTTTTCCTGTTTAAATGTATGTGTTGCTTTCCAGACAATAGATCTCAACCCAACAAATCCAGTGAGATGAGCTCGTTTGAAAACAAGACGACGGAAACAAATTTTGAAAATGGTGATCAATGTCAGCAACCCGCTGACCAATGGAACGGTTTCATTCGCTGCTAACGACAGTTTCCTGGGTAATTATCATCAATAATGGGGGAGTGAAATGTTCACATATTGGTTGTAGATTATTTGCATGCTATTTTGACATTAATTTTAATTGATAAGTTGCTGTGAATTTGACTTTTGTGTTTTTGTGCAGATAAAAATTGGGGCATTGCTATAGCAGTCACTGCTGTCATCGGCATTCTTGTCGGAGTCGTTATTCTCTATAAGTGCCATAGTACACAGAAACCCGCACTTTTTTATCCCACGGAAAACTACGCCAATAGTCCATAGATCTTCTGCAACACAAAAACTGGATAAAACACAAAATGCAGGACCAACAGGTTCTACAAAACATCTCATCCAGATAATAAAATAATTGCGGACATTATGATCCACAACATGAAAAAATAGTGCACCTTTGGAATTGTCGTCATAGTGAGAGAATAAATGAAGCTATAATCAACATGCAACAAACACCTTTTAACTTCCTGCCAAGACACTGTGGAGTCCAAAACTGTGGCGCTGAAATCCACCATTACGAAAAAAAAGCAGTTTTTCTGAATAACTACTGAGGTAATATTGATATCGTTATGAATCTAATTGATATTTTTCATGATCGAGGCAAGTAAATACAGTATGTAGCTAAAAGGAATGTAGGACTAATATTATAAATTAATAATATTTATGATGTAAATCAAGAAGAAAGGGAAGTGTGGAGCTTGGCTTGGCGGAGGTCCGTGCCCACCGAGTGCTTTTCTATTTTGTTTTTGTTGTCAAGGCATTTTCTCTCTTTGTTCTTGCAGAATTCTGTGAGCAAAATACCAGCAGAGGAAACAGAAGGGAAGGTCTGATCCTGATTTCGGAGCAGCGTGCAAAATCTTCAAATTCACTTCATTACAATTTGCTTTGTAATCAGCAAGCGATCATACTCATCCGTTTGGTTATTTCTGTTTTTTAATGGCTTGTTTTTCTGGTTTGGACTGATTCCACTGGCCTCACCCTGAACATGATGCTCTTTGCAAGGGAAATAACTGAACCACTTGACTTGGTTGTTGGACTGCCCCCAGACTGTGACTATGTTGACGCACCCCCTGAGTATGACATGCAGCTCGGGGAGTGATTGGAACTTTCCCATCAGCTGCTCAGGAAGCACTGGGTAGATCCATTGAACGAGCTAAGAGACGATATGACTAAAGTGTATGTCGCTGTAGTTTGGTATTTGATAAAGGGGACCAAGAGAGTACGGAATAAGTAGAATAATGTGCGACAATTCCTAGCCTCCTATGAGGGCCATTATTTTGTGGTGGGCGTGTTGGATGACAAGGTCTACGGGATCGAAAAGTGTCCGAGATCAGTAGCCAATGTGGAGCATTATGACGAGTTAAAACCATACCATTACCGGACACCGCTGGACAACGCCTGGGCTCATCAAGCCGCGGATGCCTGGTTGCCGGTGGAGGTTCCGCCCCCTTCGCTTTACTCGGACCCGACAGTTCCTGATCTCTGTCCCCTCAACTTGTGGGCCATGCCACCAAACACCGAGAACCCATCCGCAGCAGGGGCCACACCTAGGGTCAACTTCATCAGCTGCGGTGGACGGCGGCCGATCTCCAGCTCAGCCAGAAGAGACTGAGACACATCGTCACTCAACCGTCAGGCCAGGCAGCTTCCTTCGACTCCTGCGCTGCCATCCACGGCCCAGAGGACCCGCAGACCACCCACTTGGTTTGGTGATTGGATGCATTGGTTCACCGTAAAGATGTAGCCTGAGGAGGGTTGTAGGAGGGTCGCTACCCCGCTCAGAGCAAAAGATTTCCAGAGTAATGTTTTGCTCTTGCACTTCATAAAAAAATAAATTAATTAATATTAAAATTGCAGTGGAATTTGAACTTACTACGGTCGAGAGTTGAATATACTGACCAAATTAACATAATAAGATTACCAAGGACCATGGTGTAAACAAGTTGTATAACTTTTCTCGGGCACATCCCTTCTTTGGTAGTCAATTTGTAGCGAACATACTGTACTGTTAACTGTTTTCTGTACAAACTACTAATAAAACAACCAATCTATCAACAAATACATAAATATAAACTAAATAAAAACATAAACAAAAAAGTATTTATATCAGTAATAAAATTCCGTTTTTAGTTAAATTTTACCGTTCTTTAACGTCAGTTAAGGTGTTTTTCCTGAAAATGGCTTCTCTTGCCTACTTTTTACTTCTAGGGACCAGGCAGCGCTTCCTCTCTCATAGCTGAGCCCCATTTGTTTTGAAAAAGACATGTTTGGGTCTGTCGAATGTACTGTATTTGAATTTACAGATCCGACTGGACTCAGACCGCAACAAGTTCCCCACAGATCTTAAATCTCATACATCTCTCACACATCACTTTAATTTATTTAGAGAGAGATAACTATACACATAATATAATGTCACGCTGGGCAGCAACTGAAAACACTTTTTTGGACGTGCTGTAAACACAGCGTGATGGGACGAAAGTCTGCATTTGCCTAACCAGGCCCAGAAGAAAAATTTCCATGGCAACCCCGTTATAACTTACATTCATTAAAAAATGTTTCTTTGCTTGCATCAAGCCCGGTCGATGTCACGCCCCTGAGAGCCATGTACCCCACCGTGATTGGTAGTTTCGTCAGCTCCGCCCACAACACTGTAAAAGGTGCCATTCATATAAAACTTCACGGCCTCACCAACATTAAACTTTCATATTAATGTGCGGGCCACAAAATATCGTCTCGTAAGTTTGAGACCTCTGCATTGAACATCTTGATTAGATACTGTAGGTCTTACCCAACCTTTTTTTGTCTTTTCTGTCCCCGTAGCCTTTTTGTCATACTATGAGATCCCTCTCACTCATACGTGTTGATAATAATGGTTATTGTCTCTCTGGGGAAAGTGGTTGTAGCGCACACGTTCCATTTATAATCTGGATTAGGTAGGACTCTTTTGAGCACTTGGGGTGGATATTAACATTAATAGCAGTACCAGTACACAAGACAATGGTGGCGATAGAATTTTAAAAAAATATGAATTACAATACCGGAATTAAAAATACAGTTACAAATATATCTTTAGATATAATAATCTGAGGCAAAAGAAACATTATTTACATTGTCCAGGTTACAAACGTACATGTGTGTCTATACAAACATAGAAATACCAAAGCCACCCGTGTCCTGGTTGAGGAGAAGCAGTATAGAAACGCATGGATGGTAGAAATATAATTCTAATATAAATAAAATGATATAAAGTGCATATAATAATCTGACACTGAAACTTGTTATTGATCATAAGCTCATTTGGTTAAACATCATCATAACATGAGTCCATCATGGTATAGTAGTGGCAGGTAGTAGCTTTGGCAACTGGCTATCTCGCTGCTCATAAAGAAAATCAACTCAACACTATACATGACTGCCCTTATTCTAAACAATCCACCCATTTTCTACGCCGCTCATTAGGGTCACAGTTATGCGGGAGCCTACCCCAGCTGACATTGGGCGGGGTACACCCTGGACTGGTCGCCAGCAGGGCACAAATGAACAAACAACCATTCCCATTCAGACCTACGGGCAATTTTGTAAACAGGTTGTTTATGCTCTAGATAAAAAATAGTCAATGTATAAGTAATAAATACTACTTTGCAAAAATGTACTTATCACTGGTACTTATCGTGGTACTTCTGTACTCTTAACCACGATAAATGAGGGATCACAGAACTGAGATGTCAATGTCTTCCCCTCAGTCGGCCATTGTGGCCGTAACTTGGCTCGTCAAACTGTTTTTCTTTGGCCAACCAATCAGAGTACGGAAAAATGCTGACGTTATTGTAGGCCAGCTAGCTGGCTCACAAAATCAATGATCATTTTCAAATAAGAATTGAGGGAACCTCTCAATGTACCTCCTCACAAAAGTGTCTACACGCCTTACATTTCTGCAACTTTTTTATTGTCTTGCCAGAGGACAACACTGAAGAAGTGACATGGTGGACGTTAGACCTCACGGTCCTCCACAAATGCTATAATAGGGTTTAGGTGCGGAGACATTCTTGGCCAGTCCATCACCTTCACCCTCAGCTTCATTGGGAAGGCAGAGGTGTGTTTGGAGTCGTAATCATGGTGGAATACTGCCTTGTGGCCCAGTTTCCCAAGGGAGGGCACCATTCCTTGTTTCAGTATGTGTTGGCCTCCGTGAATTGTAGCTCCCCAGCGCCTGCAGCACTCATGCAGCTCCGTACCATGACTCTCTCACCACCATGCTTGACTGTGGCCAAGACACGCTTTGTACGCCTCACCTGCTTTCTGGTGCTCCATCTTTAGAAGAGGCTTCCATGCCGACCACTTACATGCAGCATGTGACATCTTGTCTGATAAGCTCACCCCTCACCCGTTCAAACTCTGTAGCAATGCTGGCGGCACTCATACGTCTATTTTCCGGATATCGGCAATCTTCTCAGGGCCTACCACGTCTTTATGTAGAGCACCAATTCTTTTTCTTCAGGGAGTTCTTTGCCATGTTGAGGCGCCATGTAGAACTTCGAGTGTGAGAGCGGTAACAGTATACTTTATGAATTATGTTCATGTTACATTACTTTACCAACCTGTTTGGAATCATAAACGTCAAAAACGTTGTGGTCGAATGCGGTCTCATATCAGTCTGTGCCGCTGTTGCCAACATTTCAGTAAGAAAAGTCGCCATTCGCTGTCCAGATGACGCAATCAGCAGATTTGCATACCACGTAAAATGCTGTAGGAAAAAAGCAGAATCCCTACTTCACTTATAAATTAAGAGTAGCAATATCCCCTTTAAATATTAACACAATAAACACCCTGATTTTTAAATCACTTAATCAGGATGAATCACCATTTGCAACCATGTCTGAAATATGCACTTTTTGACTGCATTTTATTGGAAGAAATACAAAAGACAGGACAGAATGATGCATATTTGTATATATTCAATTATTTAAATTAACTTAAAACTAAATCCGGCTAAAAGACGTCTGCAAATCTATTTTCCTACCACTAGCTGTAGGAGCTATTTATCGATTTGTGTTTTTGGTTTCGTGTAAGGTTAAAATCTATACTTTTTGTAGTTTATTTATTTTGGGCCGGTATTTTGGAGCTCTTGGGTTGACCTGGGCTGCTGTTCAGTGTGCGGGGCTATAGAGGGCAGTCATGTTCTGCATGCTGGCTTGAGCAAACCTTTGGAGTAGAACAAGAAATGTGCACGTGTATCTGCAAGACAGTGCAAGACAGTGAGCGCTGTATGTGTGACGCCTACAAAGAGTAGTCACAAATGTTTATATGGTTTTGAGGAAAAAAATAATTTTGAGTGGCCTCTTATATTTTTTTATTTCATGTATATTCTTAGGGTCACGGGGATGCTGGAGCCTATCCCAGCTGACTTTGGGCGGGAGGCGGGGTACACCCCGGACTGGTCGCCAGCCAATCGCAGGGCAGACAAACAAACATTCACACTCTAATGGACAATTTCGAGTTGCCAATTAACCTAACATGCATGTTTTTGGAATGTGGGAGGAAACCCACACATGGGGAGAACATGCAAACTCCACACAGAGATGCCCAACGGAGATTCGAAACCTAATCTCCTGACTGTGAGGGCAACATGCTACCCACTCAACCACGGTGCAGCCTCTTAAGAATGTCATGTTGTGTAAAATGTATTAAGTGCCACGCTGGGAGTATTCATCCGCCACGTCGCTTGAAGAAAGTAGTGAGTGGAAGATACTTGGTTGATGCTTGCCTTTTCTCATACTGGCTTCAGACTGCAGCGGTGGGAATTCCGGCTCTTTTTAAAGAACCGGCTCTTTCGGTTCGGCTCACCACAAAGAGCCGGCTCTCACGGCTCCCAACGAGAGTCTCCATTCTGCCAGGGTTCCACATTTTACTTCTTTCCTTGGTGTCACTCGTTTTACCTGTCGATGTTGTCTCTTGTTGGCCCTGGCTCTTTTTTATCCCATGTGCTTGCTGTTGATGCTGCGGGTTAAACTATCGCCAGAGAAGGAAAAAAAAACACGGTTCCCAATCAGGAGTCGGTTCCCGTCGTTCACTTCAAAGACCCGGATCTAAAGGCCGTTTCGTTCGCGACCGACACAAGTGCCTCTTAGACTCCCACGGGAACGCAATCGACCACGACGTGTCGTCCTTTTATTGCGCCAAACAGACCCACCTTTTAACAAACACTGGGACCAGGCTGAAATAAAATGTTTCCACCTAACCCCTGCAATTTATACCACTAGGGTTACATGTAGCCTTGGTTGGGAATCACTGGATTAGATAGGACTCTATTGATCACTTTGGCATGGATAGTAAGCTTAATAGCAGTATCAGCATGCAAGACAGTAGTGGTGATAGCAGCACAACACACAGAGTGAACAGGTATATTCTATTTTAATCAAGTAGGAATTACAAAACCTGCATTGAAAATACAGTTACAAATATATATTTACATATAATAATCTGAGGCAAAAGAAACATTATTTACATCGTCCAGGTTACAGATGTGCATGTGTGTCCATACAAACATAGAAATACCAAAGCCACCCGTGTCCTGGTTGAGGAGAAGCAGTATAGAAACGAATGGATGGTAGAAATAAATATAAAGTGCATATACAAATCTGACCCTGAAACTTGTTTTTGATCATAAGCTCATTTGGTTAAACATCATAACCATACTATAGGGGTGTTATTTTCTCTCAAGAGGACTTTTAATTGGGTTTTAAAAAATCAAAAGATTGTAAAAAGATTTTTTATGTTCCATGTACAAAAGTATTCCATTTATAAACAATAAATTCTACTTTGCTGAAATTCACTTATCATGTATTAACCATGAACTCACAGAGATGTCAACGTCTTCTCCTCAGTCGGCCATCGTGGATGTAACTCGGCTCGCTCGGCTTGGTGAGCTAAAAGCCCTGCGCTGTCAGCCCGTTGTCAAGGACAACTCTTACGAGTGTATTTTCTAACGCACACCCGCACGAGCTGGTACCTGTTAATGGGCCGGTTACCAATACGTTATTGCATGAAGGTGTTTACACTGGTAACATCAGGAGGATTCATACGTGTCTTCCTCTTTCAGAGAAGAATAGGAGGTGACCTTTTTCATTGTGTCGCCTGTGGAACTGTCTCCTGCCCACGTGTTTCTTCTCATTCTTTCTACACGGCGGTGGACGAGTGTTGGGTGCAAGTTGACTTCACGTCTCCCGTTTGCTGAGTTGCTGATGTCCTCAAGTTCAGTAGGAGTCTTCACGTCTGTGGGGGAGATTGAAGTGGATCAGAGAAAGGAGTTCATACGCAACCGCTGCAGAACAATAACTTCAACACAAGTCCGATCACAAAGCAGAACCTCGTAAGCGTGACAGATTCAAATCACCTGACTCTGAACGAAACTCTTCATTCGGTCTCTCATTGGAGGGAAGTGCGGGTGGTGTGTCCAGGAAGATTATGGTTTCATCACCCTGTTTAGAACCTGAAACGTGTAAATACAAAAATTATTAGGATCTCAAACTCGTAAGCTGGCAAGACATAAAAAAACCCCAAATATGTTTATTTGCTGACAAGCAAGCCAACTGTAATTAAGTGAATACCTCTGAATGCATTTTGTATTCTATTCCAAATTTTAACCAAACGAGCTGAAGGACAGACAAAAATAACAAATTCATTAGTGGATAATAAAATGCCATGAAAAGACAGGACTAATCATTTCTGGTGTTTTTCTTGTGTGATGTTCAGTTTCTGTACCTTTTAGACGTTGACGTTGGTATAACACAAAGCAAAACAACGTGATGCACAAAATAAAGATGATGGCAATGATGATGGAAGCAAGTTTAGCGCCTGATCTTTGATCTGCACAGAAATAAATATAAAAATAAAAAAAGTTACCTCACAAAAGTGTCTACACTCCTTACATTTCTGCAACTATTTTATTCTCTTTCCAGAGGACAACACTATGTGGGAGTGTATGTAGTATGTTGGCCTCCATGAACTGTAACTCATGCAGCCCCGTACCATGACATCCCCACCACCATGCTTGACTGTAAGCAAGACACACTTGGTATGCCGCACCTGCTTTCTTGTGCGTCGTTTGTTGAGGTATCGTACACGTCAAAATCTGGGATGTCGATATTGCCAATATTGGCATAAAAATGTAGTATGTTTTTTTTGTGTCCTGTCCAGCCATTGGGGCAGATAGTATGTATGATCTAGATACCCTTGCATGCTAAACAGATTTGCTCTGCAGGGGAAAAGTATAAGACACTCTCCCCTTTCACATAGATTTTATTACATATTTATACGCATAATTTTTATGCTTATTTTAATGCAAATTTGGGACGGCCGGACTGGAGCGGGAGGGGATAGACAAGAAGGGAAAAGAAGACAGAGGAGGAGAGCGGTGAGAGCAGGGGACAAAACAGAGAGAGACGACAACACCAGCAACAACAACTGCAACAACAGTAACAAAACAACAGAGACATATCAGACTACATCAAGAAAAGTCTATGACGGTCGTAAAGCCCTTAGTGGAAATAACAAAATATTATAATCACAATAACAGCCACATTGATAATATTGTATTGAAACAATGATACTTATTAATGGTAACAGTAGCAAATAATATATAAACCATAACATTAAAATCAAGGAAAATTGACAATAACTAATTTTATTGCCAACATAACCATCCCCGTAATAAAGCCTGCATGATAACTGCATGGATAAATCAGTGAGTTATATGGGGAAGTACATAAGTACTGTGAGTGCATATATGCATGCGTGAACAGGTATCCCTGTAAGTGTGCAAGCATGCATGCCCACAACCCCATACGCCACACACATGCATAAATGTGCGTCCCCCCACCACCCAGCATGCGCCGACTCACACAGCCAGGACGAGCCCTCACCACCAGAGAGCCAACGGTCCCCCAGGTCAAGCAGAACAAAGACCAGACCGCAGAACCCCCGCACCCCACAAGGGTAACCAGGCACCGGGAGCCACCCCCACCAGCCGGTAAGAAGCCCACCCATGACAGGAAGAACCAGCCCCCCACACAGCCCCCAGTCACACCCTGCCCCCGGACGCAGGCCCACCCCGCCCGGGGCAGAGGAGGCATCGTCACCCACCCCGCAAAGGCCAAACACCCAGCACCTGTCCCTCATGGAGCCAATCCCCGTGTACCCCAACTAAAATAATAATACATACAAAATAGATAAACAAATAAAATAAACAAAACATAAATATTTTAAAAAACAAACCAAAATTGCACACATACATACTATTGCCGCAGCTGCCCCACCAGACACCCAGAGACCCAAGGCACAGAGAGGCAGGGGGACCCTATGGTCCCAGACCCACAAAGCCAGATCTTGGGCCTAGCCAGATCGCTAGGGACCCTAACCCCTGCCCCAATGGCAGGACGACCACAGCTAGGCAGACAAAGGGGGGCGGCGAGCCAACCACATAAGCGCAAGGCAGCCCACCACACCATGCCAGCCGACATCCCCGAGAGGGAGCGCTGCAACCACAAGCCGCAGGTGCTGTTTTTTCCTTCAATACTTCCAATTCCCAGGCCGAAAGCCATCAATCGGAAAATCATGGAGTGTATTGCACTGGATAAGCAGCCCTTTTCTATCGTGCAAGAAGCCGGATTCAGTTGATACCAGAATCAGAAAATGAGAGTTTGACGATATCGGCATATCGTCAGAAAAGCCAATATCGGACATCCCTCGTCAAAATAGCATTCAAATAATCTACAACCAAAATTTAACATTTAACTTCCATCATTATGGATGATAATTACCCAGGAAGCAGTCCTTAACAGTGAATGAAGCCGTCTCATTGGTCAGAGGGTTGCTGACTTCACAACGATAAACTTGATCAACATCTTCATTCCTGACGATTATTGTTAAATTTTGTCCAGTCTGCTCGTTTCCACGTGAGCTCCACTTAAACTCTAATAAATGAGGCTGTTTGGATTCTGTAGAACACACGAGCGTCGCCTGATTGGTGTCGCTGGTCTCACAGGATATGTTGGGTTTGGATACTTTGTCTGGAAACAAACAGAAGAAAAAATGTTATGTGTTTTTGTCTTAAATGAAATCTTTGGGCAAAATACACAAAATCTAACACATTTATCATAAGCTGGACCCCTTAAAACCTTATTTAAAAAAACATAATGATAGAAACAAGAACAGATATTATTTATCATTACTTTGTGAAAGAAAGCAGATCAGACAAACTATTATTGAATACACAATACTTGTCAAAGTATTGATGGATGGGAAGGTAAACATACCTATAACCTCAACTCTGTAGTTAAAATGAGGTATCCGCTTATTGATTAACACTTCCAGGTCATATTCTCCACTGTCTTCATATGTGATGTTTTTGATGGTGAGTTCTGCAGAGGCCCGGTCCAAAGAGGCTCTGTTCTCATACTGAGGGAACACATGCTCCACCATGCCATTGAAGACGACCACTTCATTTCCATCATGCATCCAGATAATTCTTTTAGGTTTTCCAAATATGGATGGTACCAAGTGTATCTCCTGACCCTGGAGGAAATATCTCACATCCTGTGCAGAACCTTGGAAAGAGACATCGACAGATAGATGTTCTTCAACTGTGGTGGTGCACCATGAAGCCCCCTTTTTTCTAAACAAACATTTGTGTCAAAAGCACACACAAAAGACCATCTAAACACAGAATGTGGTACAACAGGTTTTAAATATTCCTAACTTGGCAGACCCTGTTACTGTTGTAGTGTGTGAGGTGTAGGGCTTCTTTGCAGGACAAAAACTGATGCTCTTTGAAGAAGACAAGTCATAGCGCCCTATCGAATCTGTTTTATTATGGACATGCCCTGTAAGCACAGGGCGCCAAATGCCAGAACACCCGCCGGGGGCCGGCCAGCTTCGGGCAAGCAAGACAACCGCCCCCGAGCCCCTGGGCCCCCGGGCCCCGGGCCCCCGGGCCCAGAAGTCACCCAACCCCCCAAAGCAGGGGCCATTCCCAACTCCCCGGGAGCTCCAGGCCACCCCAGACACAACTGCCGTGGCCCATCGCCTTCCCCGACGCCTATGGGTCTACCCCCCCGTGACCCGTCCACCCCACCCCCAGTGCACACACCCCAGCCCCAGTACCCACACCAAACCCTGTTCCCACACTTACACATGCCAACACGCATACACCCACACACCTACATTTTCACATATGCACCTGGATGTGCCAACCCCCCAATGCAGCGAGCAGCACCACCGCGAGCTCCCCCGAGACACGGGGCCATACCACCATATCCGGCCGCCGGAAAATCCACAGAGTCCCACACTCACGCACGCACACAGGCACGCGCTCCTCCCAGCACTGCCGCCGACTGAAACCCGGAACAAAAACAACCCCTCCCCCCACCGCCCCCCGCCCCAGGGAGCGTCCAAGAAAACAGGGGTGTACGAACCACGGGCCAGAGGATCACGGCACGGAAAGCATGTCCATCAAAATTTCCACCGAGAATTTTTCCAGTTTTTATTACGCTACAAAACATATAAACTATTGGGATGTCCCAACTTGGTTAATTTGCAACTGTGAGTGTGAATGGTTGTTTGACTGTCCTGCAACTGACTGGTGACCAGTCCAAGGTGTACCCCGCCTCTCGCCCGAAGTCAGCTAGGATAGGCTCCAGCATACCCCCGTGACCATAATGAGGATAAGCGGCATAGAAAATGCGTGAACATATGGATGTCCCAATTTGTACCCATTTTTGGCCTGAGATCTGCTTTGGGGTCCCGATCCATTACTTTGACAATGTTCTTCTAGATTATGGAAGTGAAAACGCTACGAGCAAGAAACTGAAGTAAACACGACGATACATATTTACAAAGCTTATTTAATTGCATGAAGAATTTGCTAGTATTGTTGTAAATTGTAAATTGTGTCATGGCAGAACTTACTTTAAGGACGCACTTTCTGTTCAACTGGCTTCTGTATAACTTCTGTGTTGCTATAACTGGCTCCCTACTGGTGCCAAAATGTTTCACTTCCTCTGTTTGCTACTTTTCCCTTCATATGATCTCCATCGTGTTGTTTATCACTCAAATGCATGTTCATACACAACACTCCATGCAATACTTTCCACGTAAAACGATGAAGGGCACGTAAAATAAAGTATTCATGCCGACTCTAATATTAACATTGCCTTCTATTCAAGTATTTTTTCACCCCTTAAACAAAAATGTTTAACAAAAGTACAACTAAAAACATAACTTACCTAAAATGAGCATGGCCATGAAATAAATCAAATGTTGGTAGGTCATTATAGTCAATCAGCTTTCTTCAAGTTTTCAGTCTAGTGCCACCCAACCGGTCTGTGCAGACCAGACAGCTTGTTTGACAATGAAAGTGAAACCCAGCGTTGCAAAATCTTCAGTAAGAAAAAGTAGATGACAGGGCCTCACATAGCCCGCCCCTTTCTATTTTGCTTTAATTTGGAGTAACTAGGAAGCTGGGCTTATAAAATTCAAATTCAAACTCAAAGATGAAAGCAGCACAAACGTTTATTTTAATTGAACAACAAATGGACCTGTTTTGGTTTTGTTTGGACTAAATGGGGGGCTGTGTGAATTTTTGGTTGACCTGTAAAATAAACTGTAATAACTCAAAAACAAAAGCAGCACAAACGTTTTAACATTTTAACTGCACAAAAAAGCACAAATGAATGGGACTTTATTGGAAGCAGCACAAACATTCATTATCACTGCACAAAACAGCAGAAATGCAGCAGAAATGCATGGAACTATTTTGGTTTCATTTGGAGGGAATGGAAAGGGAATGAACAGCTTTTGTATATAATAACATACCATGAAAAGACCGGACGAAAGTGATGTGCGCTCAGAGGTCGTGTTGTGGTTAATGAACAATCTTTGAATGTAGAGCATCATCAGCTTAGTTCTCCTCATGGGATAAAAGACTAGACCATTTCAATCACGCTAATCATTTCTGTTTCTGTACCTCTTAAACGTTGACCTTTTCTGTACAACACGCAGCACAACATGACGAACATAAAAAAGATGGCGGCAAAGATGAGGAGAGCAGGTCGAGTATCCAATTGTTTATCTGCGCAGAAAAACAAAAGTCAAAACCAAAACCACCTCTCGATGTACAGTACCTCACAAAAGTGTGAAATATTTCACATCCTGTGCAGAACCTGGGAAAGAGACATCGACAGATAGATGGTCTTCAACTGTGGTGGTGCACCATGAAGCCCCCTTTTTCTAAACAAATGTTTGTGCCAAAAGCACACACATTATCACTCTTCTGAAGATGACACACAAGAAAACCAGGCAAGCCAGCAAACACTGTGACATAATATTCAAAAGTCACATTGCATGTTGAGTACAATAAATTTGTACATGTTGGCAAGGTCTGCACTGACAACCAAAGTACTCCCTGCTTGTCACTCCCCCGCTGACAGTCCACCTCGCCTCCCCACTTTTTGGAGAGCACCGCATTACGGTAACATCACTGACACCTAGTGGCCATTCTACAGTACTACGCATTATCGTGTGTTTGTCTTTTGAATTTCTAAGGGAAAAATGCAAAATAACAAGTCAAAGGATAATCATTCATTGCTACAGTAGGGAATATTATAACTATAAATGATAAATCCATTGTGGTGAAGAGAAAGCTGAGCCCGAAAGGCAGAGTTTCAATGTACCGGTCCGTCTTCATTCCTACCCTCACATGTGCCTATGAGCTTTGTTCTGATGGGTAAGGCGCCTCCGCTGGGCGCTCCATGATGCTTTTTTTGTCTGTCCCTTATTAAAAATGTACAGTGTGGGAAAGGGACATTGGTCTTTTCACCAGTCTCGACGGACACACGCATTGTGCAAGATGTATTGCAAACAGTATTGCAGTCCGCGAGGCGGAACAGGAACAGAACAGCCTGGTATTTGACTGGGTACGGTTGCATCCTTAGTGCATATCAGGCCTGCTTGCTTGCTAGGACAGCAGTCCTGTTTCAAGGGTAAGGTAGGGAGGGTACAGTCCACCCGTTTCCGACCGAGAACCACGGCCTCGGATTTGGAGGTGCTGAGTCTCATCCCAGAAGCTTCACACTCACCTGCAAACCGCTCATAAGGACCACTTCGTCTGCAAATAGCAGAGACGAGATCCTAAGGTCACCAAGCTGGACTCCCTCAACACCTTGACTGCGCCTAGAAATGTATATATCATAAAAATGAAAAATCAGCATTAGGTTTACAAGAAAAAGGTCATTAAGGAAAAAGGTTGTAAGCTAACAAGCATAATTTTAGTAGCATTTAGTACCAATACTACAACAGTCAGGAAAAAAATACATTATTTGTAATGCCATAATATAATGAGAAACCTATGTGGGGAGGGGGGGGAGGGGGGCAAGAAGAAAGGAAAAACAGGAACAAAAAAAATGTAATATTAGTAGCAAAGGGTTGAAATAATAAAGCCAAATATGTCATTTTTAAGTTGTAATATGAGAAACAGACAAAACAAAGTTGTAATTCCTGGATAATAGGTGAGGGGAAAATGTAAAATATTATGGGAATAAAGTCATAATATTTCAAAAAGCAAATTTGCAAAGATTATTTAAGAAGAATGTTGAAATATTTGGAAAAGTCCCCCCAAAATCACCAGCAAAAATGTGAAAAAAAAAGTTCTTGTTAATAATGCGCTTTTTCACCGACATCACAAAACTGAGATGCATTTTTTTCTTGAAATATTATATAAACATAATAATTATAATATAAAATGTCAGTTTTTAAGAAATATCAACGTGGCCCTTGCATCTTTTCATTTTTCAGTACGTGGCCCTTGGTGGAAAAGTTTGGACACCCCTGGTCTTAAGGAGCAAACAATGCAAATATAAAGCATTCAGAAGATGCATTCAAAGACATTATTATAAGTAGTATTATAAATCACATACACTGGTCGCTGGGTGTTAGTAAGCTTATTGTGATTTTCATTGGGACACACAAGCACCAGACTCGATCGGCAGAACAACAGGCTTTTATTCAGGATTAATCATCCCTAACCTGGGCTACTGTTGCGTCTGTAACCCACCCCAAGATAGAACTCAACTCATCACTTCCTGTTTGGTTCCCACTTAGTTCCCGTACCACCGGAAACCTTTTACAGCAACAAGCACGAGCATCGGAGTCGGATTGGTGACTATAGGGGTGTCAACTCTGTTGATAACTATATACATGCTGTGTGGTATTGTGCACCTGTCCAGAGGTTTTGGCTTCAGGTATGTGAGGAGCTGTCCACTTGGTCCAGATGTAATATTCCAGCACACCCCACATTGTGTTTACTTGGCCATTTGGACGGCATCAATATCGATAATAACACCTCACGAATGGTCCATCTAAGTATGAACCAATTTAGGAACCTTTTATTAGATCACATCTCTTGTGAGACAATGTCTAGCTCTTTAAACGATCAATCGGACCAATCTCATTCACTCTGGTCCCCTTTGATTTGCTCTTTCACTTCACTCTGGGAGTTGGGCAACTGGTGAAGGTGCCAGGGTCTTACGGGCCTACTGGTGGTGCCTTGGGGAGGGGGTCTGGGCTGCGCTGCTCTGCTCTGCGGGGGACTGGTGTTTAACTCTACTGAGGCTAGGGTGGGTCTGGTGCCGAGGTGACCGGTTGGTGGTGGGGCGGGGTCCTCGGGGTAGGGCATGGGTCATGGTTGTCGGGCCCCGGGTCGGGTGGCTGGGTGTGGGTCGGGCGGCGCTCCTGGGCCCTGGGTTCCGGGGGCTGCCTCTACCCGGGTGTGGGAGTGGGTCTCAGTCGGGTCTCAGTCGGCTGCAATGCTGGGAGGAGTGCCGTTGTGTGTGTGTGTGTGCGCGTGTGTGCATGTGTGTGTGTGCGTATGTGTGTGTGTGCATAGGACTGTGGCTGTAGGATTCCCCGCGGGCGGGTACGGTGGTATGGCCCCGTGTCTCTAGGGAGCTCGCTGTGGTGCTTTCCGCTGCATTGTGGCACATCCAGGTGCATATATGAAAATGTATGTGTGTGGGTGTATGCGTGTTGGCATGTGTGAGTGGGGGAACAGGTTTGCTGTGGGTACTGGGGCTGGGGTGTGTGAGCACTGAGGGTGGGGTGGGCGGGGTTCTGCTGGGAGGGCAAACCCATGGGCCCTCTACGGGCGCCTGCCTCTGGGGTCGGGGTAGGCGATGGCCTGCGGCAGCTGTGTATAGGGCAGCCTGGGGCTTCCGGGGTGTTGAATGTGACCCCTGCTTTGGGGGTTGGGTGGCTTCTGGGCCCAGGGGCCCGGGGGCTTGGGGGCAGATGCCCTGCTTGCCCGTAGCTGGCCGGCCCCTGGCAGGTGTTCCAGCGGTTGGCGTCCATGCCACCCTTTGGCCCTTCCTCGGTTGCAACTTTTCGGAGTGGACTCTTGGGGAGCCGGGCTCCGACGTCTTCCTAGTCGGACCCTCGCTTTTGGAGGGAGTGTGGTTTGGGATGCATGGCTGTGTTCACCACGAACATCTCCTCATTCTCTTCTTCACTCTGATGCAGTTATCCTGTCACCGCAGAGTAATGTAGATTTAATGTAGATTTGTTGCACGTGTCACCTGGATGGTCATTGTTCAATAGGTTCTGTTTTTCTCGTTATTTTTCTTGTATGTTTTTTATTATTAGTAGTACATATTTATGTATGTAGGCCGCACGGTGGGTGAGTGGTTATGCCCATTGGCCACACACCCAGGAGATCTGGAAGATGTGGGTTCAAATCTCCGTTGGGCATCTCTGTGTGGAGTTTGCATGTTCTCCCCGTGCGTGTGTGGGTTTTCTCCGGGTACTCCGGTTTCCTCCCACATTCCAAAAACATGCATGTTAGGTTACTTGGCTGCTCTAAATTGTCCATTAGAGTATGAATGTGAGTGTGAATGGTTGTTTGTCTATATGTGCCCTGCGATTGACTGGCGACCAGTCCAGGGTGTACCCCGCCTCTCGCACAAAGTCTGCTGGGATAGGCTCCAGCATCCCCGTGACCCTAATGAGGATAAGTGGCATAGAAAATGAATGAATGAATGAATGTATGTATGTTGTCAAGTGACCTAGAAGCTATACCTGTATTGACCACTAGGGGTAGCCAGAATGCAATAAAGAATATTTCTACAAGTGTCTAATGGGGGGAGGCGTAGATAAAATGGTGGGTTAAAACACAACACATCAAGGAACAGAGAACAGTTTTTGTTTTTGTTTTTGTGTAAAACAAAAGTAGATTCAGCAATACATTTGTTACATTATTCTACTTGTCTACATTATTCTTGTTACATATTATTGTCACTTGCCACGCAAGAAGAACCTTCGGTGCAACCCGCTTTGGCCTGACTTCAGGAAATAGACTGTGAGATAGACCATCAGACTGTGATGGAGGCGAGATATCATTTGTCCAGCAGGCCACTTAAACCTCCTCAGAAGAACCCGAAAAGGAGACGGAACAAGAACACAACACGCCTCTATAGAAGAAGCACCGTGGTTCTGCGAAGCCCTGTCTGAGCCAGACGGCAAAAGATGGCACTGTATGGGTAGAGGACGACACTGGAATGCCCAGTGCAGTAGCAAATCACTCGTGCTTCACTGCGCAAGCTGGACCCACAGAGTCTGCTAAGGTTTGTTATTGGCATAGTACAAATAATATTTATAAAAAGCCATTTAGAGAGAGGTTCGTGTAAATTTACCATTCTCTATTTGTTTATCTTCCGACAGCGTGCTCCAAAACTTCCTTTGCCTGTTAGGCGTGGGAATGCTGCAGACTATCAGGTCCATCAAGCCCGCAAAAGAGCCAGACTGGAATTTGGCAATTCATGAACTGATGGCATTCATTTCAATTCTGTTTGTAAGAGCAATCATGTGTCCCGTTGGTGCCATTGTGGACTGCTGGCCGGAAAACTTTCCGGTGCCAGTAATCCAAGAAAAAATGCCCCGAGATAGATTCCTTTCAATTATGCAACACCTTCGATTTGATGACAAGGACATGCGGGCAGAACGGGTGAAAACAGACAAATTTGCTGCGATCTCCGTCATCTGGACACGCTTCACCAAGAACTGTCCTGAGGGTTTCACTCCAGGAGAACACATGACTATAGAACAGCTGTTCCCTACCAAGGTTTGTTGCCCATTCACACAATATATCGCAACCAAGCCAGACAAATTTGGGATCAAGTTCTGGATGGCCACTGATTTGGACACCAAACATGTCTGCAAAGCATCTCCTTACTTGGGAAAGGACCCCAGTCGTCAGAAAGGGAGAGAGGCTGGCAGAGAACGTGGTCATGAATTGGATGGAGACATTTTTGGACAATGGGAGAAGCTAGAACAGGAATCGCAGCAGGTTTACCTGTGCAACATGCCATAAATTCACCTGTGCCAAATGCAGGGACGATGGCCACTGGGTCTGCAAACGCTGTAAAAGTTTGAAACAGTGAAATAAAACAGACTTGTGTATCCGGGTATTGTGAATGTGTGTCTTTTGTATAAATACAACAGGCCTTCCTTGGTTTAAGCAAACACATGCAAATGTGCTAAGGCCTCACAGGTAATGGGTGTGTTTGCACGACCTGAAAATCTCAGCAGGGGTGCTGGTAGGTCTTAGGTCCAGGGAATTTAGGCAAATTTGCACAGCCTTAGTAAGTCTACTGTTAACTGGTTCCACTTTTATAGTACACACCTGAGATGTTAAAAGCACTGTTATGTTCATACACGAGTGTAGGTTCTGTTGGTATGGCACATGTTCCTTCAAGGTTTGGCTGCCAAGTGTGAGAAATCGTAAAGGAATGGGGTGTGGAGTAAAATGTTGCTCGGCATTCAACACGTTGTCGTTATTGTCTACTGCACAAACCTGACAAGCACGCGCCGATATCACTTGGGAGGATGTTCATTGAACGCTATGGAATTGTAAGCAAATAGTTTTGCTGAAAGCTGATGAGGAGAATGACTTCCCAGCATGTCTTGGTATATTTCGTGGCTACCCTCGTTTTGGGTAAGTTATGTTATTACTTTTTAAAAATTATTCTTTACTCTTGTTTACGTGGTTGGATGCTGTTTTGTAGGGAGTACAGTTCATCAGTGTTATGTTCTGCACAATGTTCTGTCAATGGCATTCATTCATTAAGCTTCCTTTTGCAAGTTTCTCTTGATACAAAGTCAGTGAAGCCCTTTTGATTTTTGTTTTTTGAGCCAGTGTAGTCATTTCCCTCATTATGTTTGTGCAAAGACCCGCGACCCTAATGAGGATAAGCGACATAGAAAATGTAGAATGAATTATCATCCACAAATGGTAAAAATACGGACCCTTCAGGTGAACCTTCCCAATGTCCAGCAATCCAAAATTACCCCAAGAGGTCAAACGACGACGCATCCAAAAAGGTCACAAAAGACCCCACCACAAGATCCTAAAAACTGCAGGCCTCATTTGCCTCGGTTAAGGTCAGTGTTCATAAGTCTACCATAAGAAAGAGACTGGGCAAAAACGGCCTGCATGGCAGATTTCCAAGACCAAAACCACTGCTGAACAAAAAGAACTTTAAAGCCTCGTAGGTTTGGATTTTTTTTCTCCCTTAATAATGAAAAGTTTCATTTAAAAACACAATTTTGAGTTCAGTTGTGTTGTCACTGACCAATATTTCAAATGGTTTGATGATCTGAAACATTTAAGTGTGACAAACGTGCAAAAAACAGGAAGGAGGCAAACCCTTTCACACCCCTCTATACTTCATCTAATAATACCCAAGTTCATGTTTTGTAGAGCGCTACAGTTAATTCACATTTTGATTTTTGTTAGGTGTTCATTCCACCAGCTGTTTCCAGGCGTGATGCGTTCACATTACAGGTCGCATTTGTTTGGTAAAAGGAATGACTGAACATTTTAATTGGGAATCCTACCCTGCATTGTGAACGTCCCTGAAGAAGACAGTAACAGGGTGTGTGTCATACTGGAATGTTGTTGTTGTACCAGTTGTTCTTACCAATGTCTATTTTCAGCAAGCATTTTTGCAGGAAGATGAAGAAGGTGGTTTTTCTCCGGGTACTTTTCCAAAAACATGCATGTTAGGTTCATTGGCGACTCTAAATTGTCCATCGGTACGAATGTGAGTGTCAATGTTTGTTTGTCTATATGTGCCCTGTGATTGACAGGCGACCAGTCCAGGGTGTACCCCGCCTCTCGCCCGAAGCCAACTGGGATAGGCTCCAGCCCTAATGAGGATAAGCGGTATAGAAAATGAAAGAATGAAGAAGATGTTGGACTAGATAAACAACATTTACTTCCTCCTACTCCTTTGCGCATGTGGTGGATCTTCACAGAATATTTGTGTTTACTGAATGAGTTAAAAATCGTGTCAAAATCCGGTTCACATTGATGTTGCACTAAAACTGTCACTTTTCTGTTTCTGTTTGGCCCCGATAAACACAAGGACATTTTGTACGTTCCATCCATCCATTTTCTATGCAGCTTACCCCCACCGGGGTAGCGAGGATATGCTGGAGCATATTTAGTTTTACATTTAGTTTTGTTTTGCTTGATTGTGAAGATCTGTTGATGCCTCTTTCCCAGGTTCTGCCCAGGATGTGGACTATTACCTCCAAGGCCAGGAGATACACTTGGTGCCATCCATCCTTGGAAAACCTGATGGGATTTACCTGACGCATGGTGTCAAAAAAGTGTTGTATTTTGTTGGCGCGAAGGAGCATGTGTTCCCTCCATATGAGAACAAAGTCATTTTGGACCGAGCCTCTGCAGAACTCACCATCAAATACGCCACATATGAAGACAGTGGAGAATATTACCAGGAAGTGTTAATTAAGGAGCGAGTGCATGTTTTCAAGTACAGAGTGGAGGTTATAGGTAAGTTTGTATTCATAAATACTTTGAGTGTTTTGCACTAAATGATAGTTTGATGGCAGTTCATTACCAAATAAGCTTTTCTGTGTTTAAATGTTGTGTATTGCGGCCAACAGCGTTTATGAAACGCTACAAAAAAATCTACAACCCTTCTATGTGTTTGTTTCCAGACAAAGTATCCAAACCCAGCATATCCTGTGAGACCAGCGACACCAATCGGGCGACGCTCGTGTGTTCTACTGAGTCCAAACAGCCTCATTTATTAGAATTTAGGTGGAGCTCACGTGGAAACGAGCAGACTGGACCAATTTTAACAATATCTGTCAGGAATGAAGAAGATGATCAAGTTTATCGTTGTCATGTCAGCAACCCTCTGACCAGCGAAACGGCTTCATTCCCTGCTAAGGACTGCTTCCTGGGTAAATACCATCAATACCGATGGAAGTTAAATGTTCAAATATCGGTTGTAGATCATTAGAATGCTATTTTGACTTTAATGTTCATTGAGAGGTTGCTGTGAGTTTGACTTTGGTGTTTTTGTGCAGATAAAAGATCATCTCCAACTTACGCCCTAACATCAGCAGTTATTCTCACTGCTGTCATCGGCATTGCTCTTGGAGTCGCTTTGGGCTGTGTGGGGCTTAAAAAACTTCCAGGTACACGCAGAAGAAAACGAAACATGACAAAAAAACACAACACACACAAATCCACACTTGATCTCACGAGAACTAAGCTGATGATGATCCATTGAAATCCTGCCCATCCCAAGAACACATTAGGAACAACCTAAGGAGGTTATGTTTTTGCCGGCGTCTGTCTGCTTGTTTGTGTTCCAAATGACTTGACAAAGTAGGAAAGGATTTGAATGAAATCCTCAGGAATTGCTGGGAAATAAAACACGGAAGAACTGAATCCATTTCGCGGGTGATCCGGATCACCGTCTGGAAGCAGGAATTATTTTAAGGATTCTTTAACATTGCGAGATCGGACCATTTTCGGTATTTGCGCATATAACTTCTAAAAAATGGTTAGAGCTTTTAAAAAAAAACTACAGGACACGTTTCCAACAGGTTCTACGATATATCAAAGCCTGATCCGGATAATATATAATTCCGGATTCTATTTGTTTTTGTTTTCCGGACATTTTAAACACAACTTGGGTCATTGTCTCTCTTTGCTCTTGCAGAATGCTGTAAACAAAGTCTTTTGAACAGAAGAAAAAAAAGGAAAGGTATGATCCTGATTTCAGAGCAGCATGCAAAATCTTCTAATTCACGTCTTTAATATTTGCTTGGTTATCAGCAAGCAATCATACTCGTTCGTTTGGTTATTTCTGTTTTTTTATCGTTTGCTGGCCCGTCAGCGGAAAGTACTTTTGGAATCTAATTATTTGTGTTGTCATGTTTCAGGCAGTTTTGTCAACCTGGGACTCACCCAACTGTCCAAACTTTCCGAAGAAAAGCTCAAAGGTGATTTGAAGTTGACACGCTGACCGTGTTCTGCTTTATGATCGGACTTGTTTTTCTGACTACTTAACTTGTAGATTTTCTTCTCCTTTTTGTTCTTAAAGGGCCTTTTAGGGTTTAAAACGAAGTTGTCTGCGGATCTGGTGAAGCCTGATTCAGCCACGGCGCTCAGTCTGATGGGGAGGGCTAAAGATGTTAGGGTTACTTTGCGCCATGACCTGTTTCTTGACCACACTCAGTCTCCAGACTTGATCTTTGACATCATAAAGCAACACCTCGGTGGACAGATGTATTCCTCTTTGCCCACGGCCACTACCACACGAGGGCGTGATGGAGTATTGGATCAGGCTAAACCATGCTGTTGACGTTGCAGATGAGTGCTTGAAGAGGAAGGGACGCTGTGTTGAAGACCCAGGACGTGAGGTGGCTATGATGTTTATAAAGTACTGCCCTGGTCCTGTACTCGCCAACAGGCTCCGTTTTAAAGCGTCTGAAGAGTGGACATCAAGTGAGGTCCAAGATCGCATCATTAAGTTCCAGTATGAGGTCCAGGCAGGTACTCAGCCCGGTTTTCATGTTCCGCAAAGGAGAGCGGTTAGCCACTCAGTCACTCGTGTCACCGGCTACGGAGTCAGCGTTACAGCAAACTCTGCATTGCCTGCTGTTGCTGCTTCTCAACTGTCTGCTACAGCAACTCCATTCATTCCATCCTCTCCACAGCTATCGCAGCCAAGTTGTGGCCCCCCACCACTGGGCCCAGTGGCGGCAGGCAATGTTCAGGTTGTTCATGCACTGGTAGGTCTTTTAGATCGTTTGATGGCCCATCAATATGTGCAAGTATCTGCTCCTGCACCTGTCCCATCCCGTTCATATTCACCAAGACTCTTTCAAAGGAGGGTCTGTCGGGTGTGTGATGGAACTGATCATTCTACCCTCATGCACTGCAGAAGGGGTAATCTGTGTTTGGCATGTTACTCCCCTGGCCATTGGAAGAAAGACTGCAGTAAGTTTGAGCGTGATCCTGTCAAGCCAACCTAAACCAGGACTACGCCATGTGCTGGGAAACTAACGCACCCACGCTTGGAGAGGGGCTGCATGGGTAGTTTCCAAAACACCCTCTGTGTCGATGAGTCAGATCTTGACCTTCTTTATCTGAACACATGTTCAGGTGTACCTGCTGACTGAAGTTGTTGTTCAGGGTTCTCCAAAGGTGCCTGCTTTCAGCGCGCTGGTCTATAATCCGAGTGAACGATAGGGTGGAACTGAAGGGCATGGCAGACTTTGGGTCTATGGCTTGCACTTTGCCTGAGGAGGCTGAAGGTTTGCCTTCTGAAGGGAGGCTGGTGCCTTAGTTGGTGAACCCCAATCAGCAGAGCGGATTTTGTTAGTTGGTTGTGGGGGTAAGCAAACTCGACCCGAGTGTGTGCACACTGTGACTGTCTGTCTATGGAGTGACATGTTGTGTCCCGGTGTTGGTGATACCTGGTCGGCGTGACAAGCTCGGCTCCGGTGTCTTGAAGTATCTGATGCGTGTCGTGAAAAAGGATGTTGGCTATTGGAAGCTTGTGTCTACGGGTTGTTGATATTTTGTATGTAAATATATTTTCGTACTAGTTTTGTTTGGTTGCGTCATGTAATTGCCGCGCTGCGGCACACAGACTGACGCAGAATGATGAATGACGCAGTGACGTCACGGCGCACAGCTCATACATTGTATGTTTTCACGCAGACCAATAAATTACAACAAAGACCATCGAGCCTTTTTTCCTTATAACCACACAGAACACAAACGCAGAGTAAAGGAAGGCGGGTTACGTAGGCGTGGCATTGGTGGCCGTAGGTCTGGTGTCACTGATGTGAGGAAAGAGGAAATCATTGACATTGTACATAAATGTAAAGCAAAAACATCAACTGATTGGAATGGATACGATAAAAAAGGTTATCAATGCGATCGCAGAACCGCTAACGCACACCAGCAATCTATCATTCCAGACGGGCAAATTCCCAGACAAAAGGAAGACAGCTAAAGTAGTTTCAATGTTCAAAAATGGAGATAAACATAATTTCACAAACAACCTACCAATTTCATTATTTACCTCAATTTTCCAAAATCCTGGAAAAGTTATTCAAGCATAGGTTGGACAAATTCCTCAATAAGAATGACATCCTGGCGGACGGCCAATACGGATACAGAGCTAATATTTCCACGTCTATGGCACTGATTGAAATCACAGAGGAAATTAGGAATGCTAAAGATCATAGAAAGTGTGCAGCCTCGGTATTCATGGATTTTACGAAAGCTTTTGATACAATCAATCCCAACACCCTAACTACAAAACCGGAAAGGTATGGAATCAGAGGGTTAGTCCTGAACGGGCTTAAAAGCTGCCTTGCAAACAGGAAACAATATGTGTGTCAGGATTAGCACGTCTAGCTCGGCGCGGCATGATGAAAAGACCCCGGGGACGAAGCGAGCAGGACGTCAAGCAGGTAAGTAGCAGGCATCTTTTAATAATAGAGAATGCTGCGAAACAGCGGAAAAACACAAAACCAGGTCCACAGGAAAACGAGGCACAAATGACAATGACCCGACACAGACTGGCGCACACATCTGAACATAAATAGCCAGACAAACAAGTGAGGAACAGAGAAAACCAAAGCGCAAGGAAAACATGTGAAACCAGGAAAACAACACAACACAGGAAATCCAACTCGAACCCAAAACCAAAACTGTCACAGGAACAACACCTGGATCGTGACAATGTGAAGCTAGGAGAATATGCATCTACAAATGTAGAGATATTATGTGGCGTACCACAAGGGTCAAGTTTGGGACCAAAATGATTTAACCTATACATTACCGACATCTGCAAAGTGACAAAACACCTAAAGCTAGTACTATTTGCAGATGATACCACCGCTTTTTGCTCTGGAGAAAACACACAAGTGCTAATAAGAAAAGTTTCAGAGAAAATGATTACTCTAAAAAGATGGTTTGACAAAAACAGATTATCCTTGAATCTAAGCAAAACAAAAATGATGCTATTTGGAGGAGTTAGCAGAGATTGCGTCACAGAAATTATGGTTTTTGCAGCTGGACCAGCTAAAGCAAATATGTGTGGGGACTAAAATCCCAAGTGAAGGTGTCATGACACGGCGGGCGCTAAACAAAACGTTCAAGAAAATATGGATACTGTTATTGAAAATGAAAAAAATGAAGTTGCAACACGTGAGAAAAATATTCAAACTAGTTGAGCAAACTCAAAGGGGACTCAGTGCGACGTAGAATTCTAAGTAAACATAGAGCATGAAATTAACATAGAACTAACTAAACATAGAACCCTGAGTAAAAAGGTGAAATCCCTGATAAGTAAAGGCATGAGGGTGTTTTTAGTGCAGGTGATGGAGCTGATGGTCTGCTCCCACTTGAGGTCGTGGGTGATGTTAGTGCCCAGGNACAACTTCCCCCCTTGCACAGTGATCCAAACTGTGCACATCTGATACTAGCAAAGTAAGCAGCGGGACAGGTGCAACAATCAGTCCTTCATGTGCGCTTTCAGCAGACCTTCAATGGTTTGACTTATCCCATTTTCCGCCTCCTATCTCAACGGGTATCGAGGGCATCTCGGAAGTTTCAGTCCGTCTTTTTGTGTCATCTGAGGCTGCCTCTTCATTGGTCGGACTTGGTTTGCTTTTGACTGCTGAGCATACACATTAATGACTGGTGGGGTTTCAAGTGGCGGTGCTGGAGGTGGTAATACTGGTGCCTTCACACTTGGCTTTTCTTCCACAACTGTGGCTTGTACTTTCTTTTTGTTTCTGGTTGACAGTTCCCCAAGTTGCAGCTGGGCAACTTTTCTTTGGATATCTCTGTCTTGTTCTTTCAGTCTTTGCTCGTCCCGTCTGTATTTTTCAGTGTAATAATGGCTACTAGGGTGGCCCAGAGAATCCTGCCGACAACGCCAATGTCGTGGAGAATAATGAAGCCAAACACACCACATCAGTAGTAGAGGAAAAAGGCCCCCCCGTTTATTCGCACGTGTCTTTTATACACTTCTGGCACAACACAATCTGCACGTACTTTCCAGGAAGCTTCTCCCTAACAGGACATGTTTTGATACACTTCTTGGAACAACGCGTGTGACTGAAAACACATTGTGTAACTAAGCATCTGGAGTTTACGATTTCACAATATATTCCCCCCTTTTGGGGGGTCCCAAACCCCCAAACAACACAAGCCATCTCTTCGGGCATCAATCGTTTCATCTTGTCCGATCCTAATCACCTTCACGCGTGAAGTTTATGTAGTTTGTGGTGTATGCTTGTTCCTGCAAGTGGGTGTTGAGGGGAAGGTTTTTTGGGCAGTGAGTTGTCCCCGGGTGGGGGCAAAGTGGGGTGTGAGCGCGGTTTCAGCTCACATTATTCACCGCCCAGAGGATTATTATGCCTCTGTAAGAACGGTGTTGGCCATCTTCAGTCCCTTTCCTCGATCACCCGCCGATGATCAGCACGCTGTCGTCCGGAGGGACCCTTTGTGGTGTGGGGCTGAGCTGGTGACTTGGCACGTCACATGTAGGAGGAGGGCGCTCGTCTCACCCCTTGCTCGTCGCCAGCATCCGGGATGGGCGTTGTTTCCTCTCGGCCTGGCTCCCTCCCCGACCGTGGCTCGTTCGGACGTTCCGTCTCAGCCGGCCTGGTCCCAATCCATGGATGCAGCCCAACTGGGTGGCGCCATCTCTGCTGGAACAATCCCTTCCTATACCTAGTGGTGTGCCTCATACTAGCCTGACTGTCAACTACTTCCTGTGGTTTATGGAGTACTATTGAGTTTATGTATCGCCTGTGTCTTATTGATTTCTGTAGCGTAGTGAAATATCCTAACGGTGATAACACGATGATACTGAACAGAATGTGTAACTCTTAGATAACTGCTTGAGTCGCTGTATGGGTGTACACTTAACCAAGGCTGTAGCGTAACTGAACTGCTGAGTATCTATGTACGTGCGTGCGGTGAATACGTTGAATAACTGAAATAGTATAGTTATTGATAACTACCGACTGATATTGCTAAGATGTACGTGTGTTTGCATTGTTATTCAGTCCTGCCAAGTCCATTGTCCTTCTAAGTCAGTCCAGTCCTTGGCATGGCGGTTTCCCAAGCAATGTTAATAGTTCTTGCCGAGGCCTCAGCTTATCGTGATTTTGGACGGCGGTGCGGGAGAACTGGAAAGCGACGGCATGAGGGAAGGAGATGACTGGCTTGCAATTGGAATAAAAACCTGAGCATCTGGATTGAAGCCCAGATTCTTAGCCTCCTCTAACTCTGGGTCTGCTTTAACCTCTCTCATTACCCCCTCAGGCCTCTCACCATCACAGCTGAGGCCTGGTGGGTCCTCCAGGTACAGCACCTTCACTCTACGAGGTTCTGCCTTTACTTGGGAGCTCCAGGGACCCAGTTGTGGAGCTAGCCGCCAAGAGAAGCGGACTGGACACAGATGAAGTGCGTGCGAATGTCCCTGCAGAGCTCAGCGTGTGGATCGACCCCTATCATATTAATAAAAAAATAGTAAAAGGTTCCAATGAGTTTTTTGTCAACGTTGGACCAGATTTGCCAGCAAATATTTAGTTGTAATAAATTGGAGTCAGGCCGCACGGTGGCTGAGTGGTTAGCACATTGGCCACACAGTCAGGAGATCTTGGAAAACCTGGGTTCAAATCTCCGTTGGGCATCTCTGTGTGGAGTTTGCATGTTCTCCCCGTGCGTGTGTGGGTTTTCTCCGGGTACTCCGTTTTCCTCCCACATTCCAAAAACATGCATGTTAGCTTCATTGGTGACTCTAAATTGTCCATAAGTATGAATGTGAGTGTGAATGTTTGTTTGTATATATGTGCCCTGCGATTGACTGGCGACCAGTCCAGGGTGTACCCCGCCTCTCGCCCAAAGTCTGCTGGGATAGGCTCCAGCATCCCCGTGACCCTAATGAGGATAAGCGGCATAGAAAATGAATGAATGAATGAATACCACTGTACGAAAATGGGAACATATCTTTACAAACTATAAACCCATCTCGCTACTCCCTCAGTTCTCCAAAATTTTAGAAACATTTTAACAAGAGATTAGAATCATTTATTGATAAATATAATATAATTTATGATCAGTATGTCAGTACAGTTTGCGGTCAGGAAGGTCAACATCAATGGCAATACTTGAGGCAGTGAAAAAGATTACAAATATTTTAGACAAATATGCAGTTGTGATATTTACGGATTTAAAAAAAGCCTTTGACACCATCAATTATTCAATATTACACAAAAAACTTGAAAGATACGGTATTAGGGGGGTGGCTTTGAACTGGATGCATAGCTATTTATTAGGGAGACAACAGTATGTGAAGTTGGGAGACTACAAATCCCAGTGTCCGGCCCTTCTTGCACCCCTCAGGGATCTGTATTAGGCACTAAGCTGTTCAGTCTTTATAAAAATGACATATTTAATGTGTCAATCTTATTAAAATTGTTTTTATTTGCAGATGATACAAATATCTTCTATTCTAGTAAACTTATAGATCATGTAAACAAGGAACTAATCAAATTAAAAGAATGGATGGATGGCAATAAACTATCCCTAAATTTAAATAAAACAAAAGTTATATTTTTTGGAAATTACAAAGAAAACTGACTTGGTAAGAAAATTAGATGGTATTGTAATAGATAAAGTGACAGAAAATAAATTTTTAGGAGTATCTATTGCGAGCAAAATAAATTGGAAAGCACACATAAGACACATACAAAATAAAATTTCTAAAAGTGTGTCAATCATCAATAAAGCTAAATATTTGCTAGAATATAATGCACTGTATTTGTTGTACTGCTCGTTGGTTTTGCCATATTTGACTTACTGTATAGAAGTTTGGGGGAATAAATTAAAAGTTCACATCCCCTCTTTGTAGCGTGCGGTAAGAACTGGTTTTTGTCATCATAGCAGTATTTTATTTTTGCAGTCTAAACTGTTAACGTTCTCTGATTTAGTTGATTTTTATACTGCACAGCTTTTATATAAAACCAATAAACATATCCTTCCTACTGACATTCAAAAGCTTTTTACAGAAGGGGGTTATAAACTGAGGGGATGTGGTAACTCTAAAATCCAAGCAGTGAGAAGCACCAGGAAAGGTTTGTGTGTGTGTGTGTGTGTGTGTGTGTGTGTGTGTGGTGTCCAACTTTGGAACAGATTGGGGTTAGAGCTCAGGCAATGTCCAAATGTCCATCTATTTAAATCAAAATGCAAAGAAATGGTTCTGACTCAGTACACGAATGAGGAAAGAGGTAAAGGAAGGTTACCTTGTGTTTGGGGTACAATTAGACATCGTTACAATAGAAGGTTGAAGAACATACTCATAACTTCAGAAGGCCAACATGCTGCCTATTAACCTCCTTGAGGTGTGTACTAACTCTATGATCGTTTATGCAACATTGGCATGGAAATTCACACAACTATGTAATACGGCCATTGCATCACAGTGCATTATATTAGGAATGGAATAGGAATATCATACCTGATATCACCTGTATAGTACATCTATTGCTTACATAGGATGTCCTACTAGAAGCATCCTTTACTTGCTTGATGGTGGACATTGTTGTTATTGTCATCACTATTATATTCATACATAAGTGGAGGTTCTTTTATCCACCTTCTCGTGACAGACCTCCAAAATTGTGTCTATTTTAATGCAGAGCATAGGACACTCACAGAACAAAATTCATCAGAGTAGGGCAGACAACTGGGGTCTCGGCTGCAGGAGATCCACCTTCTCGCAGTAGACCTCCAAAATCTTGTCTCTTTTAATGCACAGTATAGGACACATGCATTTACTGATTACTGTTATCTTTTAATGAAATATATTGACGCCCGAGCCTACCACAATGACTGCTCAGCCAAACCAAACAGCGGCGCCAGCATCTGCACCGTCAATGGAACCTCAAGTGTTGGAACATGGTGAACTCTTGTGCACAGGGTCCAATGCCGGCCACTAGATGTCAGTGTTAAACCTAAGTTACAAAAAATAAAGGCTGAGTTGACTACTTTCAGAAACCCATGCTTGTGCAGCAACAGTTGGCAGCTACTCTGCCTCAGCGTGACACCTCAGTTTTTGATGGTGACCCCCGGCAGTGCATTTCATTCATGAGAGCTTTTGAGCATCGCGTGGAGCAATAGACCAACAACTATTTGGATTGTCTGCGTTTTCTACAGCAGCCAAAGGAACTGGTGAGGAGCTGCATGCACATGCCACCACAGCAGGGATATCAGAAGGCTAAAGAACTTTGAATGGAGAATTTTGGAAATGAACATCAGATAGCTTCTGCTTACATGGACAACGTTTTTGCTTGGCCAACTGTAAAATCAGAAGATGTTCAAGCACTGCAGGACTTTGCTTTGTTTTTCCGCGAATGCTGTAATGCATTGTCTGAAATACAATATATGGAGGAGATGATTGCCCCATCCCACATGGGGCAAATAATCATGAAGTGGCCCTACAAGCTGCAAGAGGGCTGGAGATCAACAGCTTACGAGCTGCGGGAGCACAGAGGCTTCAGAGCCACTTTCCTAGATATGGTTAGCTTCTTGGAACGGGAAAGTTAAGATCCTGTCCCATCCTCTGCTTGGCGACATCGCCGACAGCAAACCCAGCCGTGTGCCCGCGTACAAGACACCGTCAAAGGTTAACATCAAAGCCAGCAGCTCTGCAACATCCATCACAAGCACTAGCATCCCTGCCTTTTCATCAGCAGTTTCTGAGCGTCAAAAGCAAATGACAGAGCCTGGAATAATTCCCTCAGAAATCTGTCTCATTCTCTGCTAGAGTGTCCCAATTTGAACCTGGTTTCTCGTGAAAAGGGAATTGGGTTCTTCAGAAATAAGGGACTGTGTTTTGGATGTTTAAGAGTTGGTCACATCAGCAGGGAATGTAAGAGTCGTCTTACCTCTGACACTCGTAACCTATAGCACCCCCCTATTCTGCATTTTGTAGGAGACAATCAAGCAGACCAACTGTAACACCAGTGAGCAATGCTCTTGTCTCTCACCGCACCAGCGTTTGTACCAGAGATGGAGAACAGGACTGTGCTCTTTCAGTTGTTCCTGTCGAGATCAAGGCTAAGAAAGGAGATAAGGTTCTGAAGTCTTATGCCTTTTTAGACTCCGGGAGCACCGCTACCTACATCACATGCAACCTGGTAAATAAGCTGAACTTGCAAGGCACAAAAAGCCACATCATGTTACGGACCATGGGTCAGGAAAGACGGGTTGCCAGTCTTGGAGATATCGGAGTTAGGAGGAAACAATTTTAAAGAGCTTCCAGAGGTCTACACAAAAGACATCATTCCTGTCTCAACTGGCAACATTCCCGGTCAACAAGATTTGGACAAATGGCAATATTTGAAGGACATTAAGCTCCCAGTACTGGACATGGTGCTCTTGATGGGGACTAATGTACCAAGGGTAATGGAGCCATGGGAGATAATAAACAGCCAAGGTAATGGACCATAAGCATTGAATACTTTATTGGGATGGGTCATAAAACGGACCCTTGAGAAGTGTAGTTAGAGGTCAGGAAAGCTGCCCAACTGCCAAGTTTTGTTGCCAAGCTGGAGAAGCTGTTGGTATCTCAATACAATCAGGAGTTTAATGAGAAGACACTAGACCAGGAACATGAAATGTCAATTGAGGACAAGAAATTCATGGAGATCATAGATAGATCAGCTTGTTTATCGAAAATATTTCGCCTCCCGCCCGAAGTCAGCTGGGATAGGCTCCAGCATACCCACGACCCTAATTAGCACAAGCGAAATAAAAAATGGATGGATGGATAGGACTCAAGGAGGAATACACAGCATTTATGACTGAGCTCATCGACCGAGTCTTTGCTCAAGTGGTCCCTCAATATCAGCTAGGATGGAGGGATGGATGTGTGTGGTATCTGCCCCATCATGGCGTCTACCACCCGAGAAAAGGGACCTTGCGAGTTGTATTGCATGCAAGTTTCAAAGAAGAAATTGGTGGCTTTCAAAGTGGATCATCAGTGGTGAAGAGCCGGAGCACCATCTACAGACTTGATCCGGTGCTACATCATGGTTTGCTGAGAGTCGGTGGAAGACTCCAGCGCTCAGTCTTACCCGGAGAGGAGAAACATCATGCTATTCTATCTAAAGACCATCATGTTTCCAAACTTATCCTGCGACATATTCACCAACAGCTTGGTCATGCAGGAAGTAACCACATGCTCTCGGTTCTTCGAAAAAGATACTGGATCACCAATGCCAACTTGGCTTGCAGAAAGGTGATTTTTGAATGCTTGTTTTGCAGACGCTACAGAGGACGTTCATCAGAGCAGAAGACGGCTGATATGCCAGAAGAGCGAATACGTTCAGGATCGCCACCCTTCACCAACGTAGGTGTGGACTATTTCGGGCCTATTGAGGTCAAGAGAGGCAGAGCCATGGTTACAAGATATGGGGTTTTATTTACCTGCATGCACAGCAAAGCTTGGTGGATTTTTATGAGGGGCCGTCTGGGACATTATTCAGAATTACACTTAAGATTTCACTTTTACCAGAAGTCATTCCACTAGTGTAGTACTTGGGTGGATAGACACTAATGCATTATAATTGGTTGATTCTGTTTTGTTTTATAGAAGAGGCCCTAGGAAACACATATGGGTTTGGCAGAGCCTGAGTACCATGTGCCTATACATTTGTTAGTGTCTCACTTTTTTCACTTTATCATTTGGAGACTGTTTATTAGTTAGACAAATGAACAAAACATTGGAGAAACAAACACGTAACATAGCCTTCTTACTGAAATATGTGCAGGAGTGAGGTAAACACATCGATTCCATAGGAAATGGCTAAAGTCAAATATAAGTAAGAACCAAACCCAGAAAGGTGCTTTTACATTAGCGCCCTCTGGTGGATTAAAACCAAACTGTCACTCTAAACACAGCGAGCAACACGGAACAGCGAGTGGGAAGTTAGAAGGGAACTCTGACGATGATACGGTGAGAAAGGTGAGGGAGACAAGTAAAAGTTGTCACATCTTGTGTCTGCGTGGCTTCAAAACGAACGGCGAGTCGCATTTCACATGCTAGCTACTTCATTAGCAACAAGTCAGAGCTTCGGGCTGACTCGGCAACACTCGGCAAACACCGGAGCGACACTTCCTGCATGCTGTAAAGACTTTGAATAATGGCTGAGCTTAATGGATTTTTACAGTATAGTCATTCATACAGCGACACCTTCACATAAAGTGTCCTCACGGGTGTTTTTAGATGTGAGTCGTCAGCTCTTTTGCTTTTTTTTTTGCATTCATATAATTTTAGTATGGACTGTACAAAACTACGACAGGAGCAACATCAAATTAAACGAATACAAAACCACCATCCACCTGGAGTTTGTTTTTCAGAGCGGTTGCGTCACAAATATGCACATTAGCACTCAAAAAGGACATCAGAAGCATCAGCATGCATGCTGCACCCAGCATGACCCAGAAGTTTCTTCTTCGGACTCCTCCTGGGCGACGGATGAATGTTCCTGCGCTCGAAAAGTCATCTTCATCTGTCACATTTGCACCAGACGTTCCTCCCGAGACCTTCTGCCACTTGCTGTGCTTGAGTTGGATGGAAGTGTTCATGTCTACGGAGAAGAAAGCTGTCAGTCGAATGGCCTCATCGGACTTCACCTCCTCGGCCTCACTCAATTCTCAGTTAGACCCTAAAATGCCAAAAAAGTCAAATACAAAAATGAAAAGCGGTCTAAGACAAGAACACGGGTCAGATCACAAACATTTAACACAACAACGTAACAGCAAAACCCAAAAAGGGTTGTGGTTGATGAAAGTACAGAATGTCATTGGATCATCATCAGCTTATTATGGGATAAAAGATTGGACCATGTCAATCGCGCTAATCATCTCTGTGGTTTGTCTTTTGTGTCATCTTCACTTTCCGCACCTTTGAAACGCCGACAACGTTTTCGGTATAAAAACCCAGCACAACGTGACGGCCGTGATGAAGATGGCGACAAAGAGGATGATGGCGGCACGTCGAGCATCTGATCTTTTATCTGCGCAAAAATATAAAAGTCAAACTCAACAACCTCTCAATGTACATCCAAGTCAAGATCATTTAAACAACATTTGAACATTTCACTTGCATCCTTATTGATGATAATTACCCGGGAAGCAGTCCTTAGCAGGGAATGAAGCCGCCTCATTGGTCAGAGGGTTGCTGACTTCACAACAATAAACTTGATCATCTTCTTCATTCCTGACCAGTATTGTTACATTTGGTCCGCACGTCTCGTTTCCACGTGAGCTCCACTTAAACTCTAATAAATGAGGCTGTTTGGATTCTGTAGAACACACGAGCGTCGCCTGATTGGTGTCGCTGGTCTCACAGGATATGTTGGGTTTNCGGCGTCGTTGGGTTTTCTTGTCAGAGTCCGAGGACGATGCGGCGCTCTACTCGTCGAAAGTGCAAATGAATCACGCATGCGCAGGCCGCTACGGCACGGGGGTGGAGCTTGCCCGGTTTGACACAGCAAGATCTAAAACTGGTTCTTCATCTTCACCGGATAAAAGACGGGAGTGTGTTTGTGTTTATATTTGATTGGTTTATTGCCACTCTTCAGGCGTGAAATAAAGTGGGTTATCTTACAAGGTTAGCATCAATAAAGTTACAAGCATTCTTCCGCCACGTCACTTTAAAGTAGTGAGCTTGCCTTTTCTCATACTGGCTTCAGACTGCAGCGGTGGGAATTCCGGCTCTTTTTAAAGAACCGGCTCTTTCGGTTCGGCTCGCCACAAAGAGCCGGCTCTTACGGCTCCCAAAGAGAGTCTCCATTCTGCCTTTGTATCGTCAATAAAATCAAAAAGGTTCCAAATATTACTTCTTTTCCTGGTCTCACTCATTTTACCTGTCGATGTTGTCTCTTGTTAGCCTTGGCTCTTTTTATCTCATGTGTTTGCTGTTGATTCTGCGAGTTGAAGTATCGCCCCTTCTCCTCCTTCTGCTCGGCTTGAAGAGTAAAAGAGTGAGAGACAGAGACGGAGAGAGAGAGAAAGAGAGAAAGAAGGGAAAAAAAAACACGGTTCCCACTCAGGAGCGGGTTCCGGTCGTTCACTTGAAAGACCCGGATCTAAGGGCCGTTTCGTTGGCGACCAACACGTCACTCTCTGATAGTGATGGGAGGTTCGGATCATTTTACCGACTCAGATCTTTAAGTCCCATTCAGTCCCATCAGCCCCATAAGCCTAAACTATTCTGCATGAGCCGCAAAGAGAATTGATTAGTTCATGTCTCAAGTCTTTGGGTTTTGAGTCTTTCGTTTGTTGAATGAACGACTCAAACACAAAAACTCTAAACAGGTGAACTGATTCCAATACAGAACAGATAGGATGTTACGCAAATGCGATTGAACAAATCACTCCTCGAGACGATTCGTCAGTTATGTCAGTTATGTATTTGTAATGCTCTACTCTGGCCACTAGGTGTCAGTTATGTATTTGTAATGCTCTACTCTGGCCACTAGGTGTCAGTTATGTATTTGTAATGCTCTATACTGGCCACTAGGTGTCAGCAATGTTGTTGTAATTCTCTCCACTGGCCACTAGGTGTCAGTAATGTTTTTGTAATGCTCTCCACTGGCCACTAGGTGTCAGTTATGTATTTGTAATGCTCTACTCTGACCACTAGGTGTCAGTAATGTTTTTGTAATACATATTTTAAAAAAAAAATGCATACATTCTAACGCCGCAGCTGCCCCACCCGACACTCAGAGACCCAAGGCGCAGAGAGGCAGGGGGACCCTTGGGTCCCAGACCCACAAAGCCAGATCCCGAGCCGTAGAGAACAGATTGCTAGGGAGTATATACCCCCCCAAAGGCAGGACGACCACAGCAAGGCAGACAAAGGGCGGGGCGGCGACCCAACCAAGTAGGAGCAAGGCAGCCCACCACACCATGCCAACCGACACCTGGCGAGCAGCACATCACTGAGAGGGCACGCTCACCCACAAGCTGCAGGGAGGTTGGACACCAGAGCCAAGAAGGCAAGACCAGGAGCAGACCAGCCGGCAAACCCCACCATCCACTAGGAGCCAGACCACACACCCTCCCCCACCCACCCCCATAGCCAATGGCGCACCGTATGTAATATCAGTAAATATTGATATCAGGTTTTTTTCCCTCGGATATTAAACTTCTTCCTCCAATACTTCCAATTCCCCGGGCAAAACCCATAAATCAAAAAATCATGGAGTGTATCAGACTGGATAAGCAGCCCTTTTCTTTTGTGCAAGACGCCTGATTGGTGTCGCTCGTCTCACAGGATATGTTGGGTTTGGATACTTTGTCTGGAAACAAACAGAAGAAAAAATGTTATGTATTTTTTGCAGTCTTTTTGTCTTAAATGAAATCTTTGGCCAAAATACACAAAATCTAACAACACATTTGTCATAAACTGGACCCCTTAAAACCTTTTTTAAAAAACCAAAACATGATAGAAACAGGAACAGATATTATTTATCCTTACTTTGTAAATGAAAGCAGATCAGACAAACTATTATTGAATACACAATACTTGTCAAAGTATTGATGGATGGGAAGGTAAACATACCTATAACCTCAACTCTGTAGTTAAAATGAGGTATCCGCTCATTGATTAACACTTGCAGGTCATATTCTCCACTGTCTTCATATGTGATGTTTTTGATGGTGAGTTCTGCAGAGGCCCGGTCCAAAGAGGCTCTGTTCTCATACTGAGGGAACACATGCTCCACCAAGCCATCGAAGAATACCACTTCATTTCCATCATGCATCCAGAAAATTCTTTTAGGTTTTCCAGAGATGTTTGGCACCAAGCGTATCTCCTGACACTGGAGGAAATATCTCACATCCTGTGCAGAACCTGGGAAAGACAAATCACCAGATAGATGGTCTTCAACTGTGGTGGTGCACCATGAAGCCCCCTTTTTTCTAAACAAACGTTTGTGCCAAAAGCACACACATGAGATAATTTGTTGTATCTAAACACAGAATCCTCCACTTTGCACAAAAGTAACAAGGAAAATGACCACACTAAACAACAAAACCATAAGTACAATTTTCCTACATAGAAATAATACTATAAATAAACATAACATTAATTGAACTGTGAAAATTAAATACTATTAGTGTGTTGCTTTAAAGTACTAATACAGTAACATATGCTAAAGACAATCTAACAAACTCCTTAGGATAATAGACTGTGTCGCCTGCTCATTGATTGGTAGACTAGTTCCTTCTACAGATGATTATTTCCACCTGACCGCACCGTGGAACTTTGTAGAACTCAAGTACGTACATGTACAAAAAATAGCACAGCAAATGATTGTTATAGCGTTCCAAAAATCAAGATTCGGTTTCAAATAAAAAGCTGAGTCGTGTGTTTGTTGTATGTCTGATGTGACCAGTGACGTGTGGTCAGGGTGGGCAGGTGAAGCCCCCTGGTGGTCTTTCCTTTCCACTGCAAGTGAATAGTAAAAAAACCTGATGATTAAATTGTATTACATTAAATGTTTCCATTTTAGTTGTCTGGTCCATGCTTTGCATCGATTTTCTTTGAATTTACATATTTCCTGTTCAAAGTCACGTTGAGTCATCGCTCTCGTGAGGCTTCACATTCGCTCAGGCAGGCTGTGATTGGTCCGTGGCTTCACACGCAAGAGACGTTGTCCGGCATGTACGTGTGTGACATTCAGTCTTTCTTATGGACCAGAAAAGCCACTGAAAGTACACAGTGGATTATGGTGTGTACGGCGCCGCACCCAACATGTTGAGTTGAGCTTCACGGGGCTCCAGACGTCACCTGACTGACGAGCGTCATTTTCTACGCATTGCTATTATCCCGCCAGCATGGTTGTGTGAGCAATTTCACGGGGATCAGTCACGTGACGTCTGGAGCTCCATGAAGCTCAACTCAACACAGCCACATGCTGGTCGCGGCACCGTACCAGCCGTAATCCACTGTGTACCTTCAGTGGCTTTTCTGGTCGATAAGAAAGACTAAATGTCACACACGTTCATTCAATATATTAGACCGCCTGTTAAACGCCAGTATGTGTCGTACGTGTGAGATAAAACGTATATAATTAGCGATGCGATGAGGAAAGACCCGTGTCTCCTGTGTGAAGCCACGGACCAATCCCAGCCTGCCTGAATGGATGTGCTCGTCGTCTCGTGGTGCATCATGAGAGCGATGACTCAACGTGACTCCCGTAGAGGCTCTTCCAATGTCTTAGAACAGGAAATATGAAAATTCAGCAAATTCAATGATGAAATCATTGAAATTATTGGATTGAAAGAGGAAATCAATGCAAAGCACGGACCATACAACTAAAATGGAAAGTTTATTTTTTTTAATTCTATTCACATGCAGTGTAAAGAAAAGACCACCAGGGGGCAGTGAGTGTGTGTTCATAAAGAAATACACGTTTGGGGAAAATAACCCCAGCCTTAGCCACCAGCAGACCAAAGTGCTATACGGTGTTTCATGTACGTGTTTGTAGGTGTGATGCAATTTGTTTACTGTTTGTTCTAAAGACGCCCCATACGTGCCCAAACATTCGATGAACGCGACAAATACCCCGCCAAGATGACAATGCCTGCTCTGTTGGAAGGGAATATGGAAAAGTAACATATAGAAGAGGTGGAACATCTTGTATGTCACCCGTGGGAGAAAAACTAACACCAAGTTCTCTTCATTACTGCTAGACCACACTCGCTTCTTTACAACAAATACCCGGAGAAACAAAATAAGAGTTCTGGCAAAATATATCTTTTCATCGTCGTCGTGTGACAAGTGTTTACAAAAAAAAACAATGACTTACCTAAAACGTGAGTAGCCATGAAATAAGCCAAGAAGTGTTGGTGGGTCATGATGCGGATCATCTTTCATCGATTCCTTTGATCGGATTATAGTCCTAATCCAAACCCATCTTGGAAAAACCACACGTCTTCGTGATCGGGAGCAACATTGTTCAACAAGTATCGCAAGACAGGAAGCAAGTGTCTTCCTCATTTGCATGTTTAGCCTAACAACCTTGCTGATGCAATGGTATTTGGTATTACACTGAAACTTGTCAAGACCAGCCCGACCCGTTTGATACTGAAAGTGAAACCGGGAAAAGACCGGGGACTACGTGACCCTGGGATTGTCACGCCCACAAATAGTAGTCACAATTGTTTATTTGGCCGAGTTAAAATGTGGGTAATGAGTGGACTGTTATATATTTTTTTCTTGTATATTCTAAAGAAGGTCACGTTGTAGAAAGTCAAGTGCCAAACTAGGATCTTTATTCTGCCACGCAGCCGGGGGAGTATCACTTAGTGAGTGGGAGATGCTTTGATGATGCTTGCCTTTTCTCATACTGGCTGTGATGGAAATTTCGGCTATTTGCTGTTATCCTGAATGGATTTATTACCAAATTGTGTAAGAATAATTACTAATGTAAAAAATACATTGATATTAAATGTTTTTTTGAATGGATTCATTTAAATCCTCAATGAACAGCTACAAAATATATATATATAAACTACAAAACAACGCACAAGGTCACATTTCTGCATGCAACTACTTACACTCAAACAGCACAACAGCAACAAACACATTAAGTGCAAAACAAAAATATAAAGTAGCATCTCATAGTAGGTACCAGTCGTGTCTTTGCGGAGGAGTTGCTTTCCAGAATTCCTCCTCCATGTGCTTGTGTTTAACCCCGCCCCTATTGCGTCACGATTTAACAAAAAAAAAAAACAAGGAGAAAAAACCAATCGGCTCTCGGCTCCTGTCGTTCATGTCAAAGAGCCGATCCGTTCAACACCAACACGTCACTATTAGAGTCTTCAGCCACTCTCGGCAACTTTATTGCTGGATCTGGCAACATTCCGAACCCCCCTTGACGACATATTTTCCTCAAAAGCCACTAAGCCGATAATTCTAGTGACTCTTTCTGGCGTCGTTGGGTTTTCTTGTCAGAGTCCGAGGACGATGCGGCGCTCTACTCGTCGAAAGTGCAAATGAATCACGCATGCGCAGGCCGCTACGGCACGGGGGTGGAGCTTGCCCGGTTTGACACAGCAAGATCTAAAACTGGTTCTTCATCTTCACCGGATAAAAGACGGGAGTGTGTTTGTGTTTATATTTGATTGGTTTATTGCCACTCTTCAGGCGTGAAATAAAGTGGGTTATCTTACAAGGTTAGCATCAATAAAGTTACAAGCATTCTTCCGCCACGTCACTTTAAAGTAGTGAGCTTGCCTTTTCTCATACTGGCTTCAGACTGCAGCGGTGGGAATTCCGGCTCTTTTTAAAGAACCGGCTCTTTCGGTTCGGCTCGCCACAAAGAGCCGGCTCTTACGGCTCCCAAAGAGAGTCTCCATTCTGCCTTTGTATCGTCAATAAAATCAAAAAGGTTCCAAATATTACTTCTTTTCCTGGTCTCACTCATTTTACCTGTCGATGTTGTCTCTTGTTAGCCTTGGCTCTTTTTATCTCATGTGTTTGCTGTTGATTCTGCGAGTTGAAGTATCGCCCCTTCTCCTCCTTCTGCTCGGCTTGAAGAGTAAAAGAGTGAGAGACAGAGACGGAGAGAGAGAGAAAGAGAGAAAGAAGGGAAAAAAAACACGGTTCCCACTCAGGAGCGGGTTCCGGTCGTTCACTTGAAAGACCCGGATCTAAGGGCCGTTTCGTTGGCGACCAACACGTCACTCTCTGATAGTGATGGGAGGTTCGGATCATTTTACCGACTCAGATCTTTAAGTCCCATTCAGTCCCATCAGCCCCATAAGCCTAAACTATTCTGCATGAGCCGCAAAGAGAATTGATTAGTTCATGTCTCAAGTCTTTGGGTTTTGAGTCTTTCGTTTGTTGAATGAACGACTCAAACACAAAAACTCTAAACAGGTGAACTGATTCCAATACAGAACAGATAGGATGTTACGCAAATGCGATTGAACAAATCACTCCTCGAGACGATTCGTCAGTTATGTCAGTTATGTATTTGTAATGCTCTACTCTGGCCACTAGGTGTCAGTTATGTATTTGTAATGCTCTACTCTGGCCACTAGGTGTCAGTTATGTATTTGTAATGCTCTATACTGGCCACTAGGTGTCAGCAATGTTGTTGTAATTCTCTCCACTGGCCACTAGGTGTCAGTAATGTTTTTGTAATGCTCTCCACTGGCCACTAGGTGTCAGTTATGTATTTGTAATGCTCTACTCTGACCACTAGGTGTCAGTAATGTTTTTGTAATACATATTTTAAAAAAAAAATGCATACATTCTAACGCCGCAGCTGCCCCACCCGACACTCAGAGACCCAAGGCGCAGAGAGGCAGGGGGACCCTTGGGTCCCAGACCCACAAAGCCAGATCCCGAGCCGTAGAGAACAGATTGCTAGGGAGTATATACCCCCCCAAAGGCAGGACGACCACAGCAAGGCAGACAAAGGGCGGGGCGGCGACCCAACCAAGTAGGAGCAAGGCAGCCCACCACACCATGCCAACCGACACCTGGCGAGCAGCACATCACTGAGAGGGCACGCTCACCCACAAGCTGCAGGGAGGTTGGACACCAGAGCCAAGAAGGCAAGACCAGGAGCAGACCAGCCGGCAAACCCCACCATCCACTAGGAGCCAGACCACACACCCTCCCCCACCCACCCCCATAGCCAATGGCGCACCGTATGTAATATCAGTAAATATTGATATCAGGTTTTTTTCCCTCGGATATTAAACTTCTTCCTCCAATACTTCCAATTCCCCGGGCAAAACCCATAAATCAAAAAATCATGGAGTGTATCAGACTGGATAAGCAGCCCTTTTCTTTTGTGCAAGACGCCTGATTGGTGTCGCTCGTCTCACAGGATATGTTGGGTTTGGATACTTTGTCTGGAAACAAACAGAAGAAAAAATGTTATGTATTTTTTGCAGTCTTTTTGTCTTAAATGAAATCTTTGGCCAAAATACACAAAATCTAACAACACATTTGTCATAAACTGGACCCCTTAAAACCTTTTTTAAAAAACCAAAACATGATAGAAACAGGAACAGATATTATTTATCTTTACTTTGTAAATGAAAGCAGATCAGACAAACTATTATTGAATACACAATACTTGTCAAAGTATTGATGGATGGGAAGGTAAACATACCTATAACCTCAACTCTGTAGTTAAAATGAGGTATCCGCTCATTGATTAACACTTGCAGGTCATATTCTCCACTGTCTTCATATGTGATGTTTTTGATGGTGAGTTCTGCAGAGGCCCGGTCCAAAGAGGCTCTGTTCTCATATGGAGGGAACACATGCTCCACCAAGCCATCGAAGACTACCACTTCATTTCCATCATGCATCCAGACAATTCCTTTAGGTTTTCCAGAGATGTTTGGCACCAAGCGTATCTCCTGACCCTGGAGGAAATATCTCACATCCTGTGCAGAACCTGGGAAAGAAACATCGACAGATAGATGTTCTTCAACTGTGGTGGTGCACCATGAAGCCCCCTTTTTTCTAAACAAACGTTTGTGCCAAAAGCACACACAAGAGACTTCATCCAAACACAAAATTTGGCACAACAGGTTTTAAAAATTCCTATTCGCTGTTACTGTTGTAGTGTGTGAGGTGTAGGGCTTCTTTGCAGGACAAAAAAACTGATGCTCTTTGAAGAAGACAAGTCATTGCGCCCTATCAAATCTGTTTTGTTTTTATTACGCTACCAAACATATTAACTACTGGGATGTCCCAACTTGGTTAATTTGCGACTGTCCTGCGTCCTGCGACTGACTGGTGACCAGTCCAAGGTGTACCCTGCCTCTCGTCCGAAGTCAGCTGGGATAGGCTTCAGCATACCCCCGTGACCATAATAAGGATATCCGGATAGAAAATGCATGAACGTATGGATGCCCCAAATTGTACCCATTTTTGGCCTGAGATCTGATCTGGTTTGGAGACCCGATCCATTACTTAGACAATGACAATTAGACATTTTTTTCACCCCTTAAACCAGAATGTTTGTAAAAACTTAAAGCAAAACTTACCTAAAAGGAGCACGGCCATGAAATAAATCAAATGTTGGTAGGTCATTATAGTCAATCAGCTTTCTTCAAGTTTTGCAAAATTTTCAGTAAGAAAAAGTAGATGACATCATAGCCTCACATAGCCCGCCCCTTTCTATTTTGGTTTAATTTGGAGTAAATAGGAAGCTGGGCTTATAAAATTCAAATTCAAAGATGAAAGCAGCACAAATGTTTATTTTAATTGAACAACAAATGGACCTGTTTTGGTTTCATTTGGATTAAATGTGGGGCTGGGTGAACATTGGTTGACTTGTAAAATGAACTGTAATAACTCATAAACAAAAGCAGCACAAACATGCATTTTAACAGCACAAAAGCAGCAGAAATGAATGGAATACAGTATTTTGGTTTCATTTGAAGGGAATGGAAAGCGGGGTGTACTTTGGTTGAGCTATAAAATAAACTGTAGTAACTGATGAACGAAAGCAGCACAAATGTTCATTTTAACTGCACAAAACAGTACAAATATTGAAAGTAGTTAGAATATGTATGTGTGATGCTCTACCCGTGGTCGGGTCGCGGGGGCAGTAGCCTAAGCAGGGAAGCCCCAACTTCCCGAGACGTTCCCAGGCCAGGAGTCTCTCCAACGTGTCCTGGGTCTTCCCCGAGGCCTCCTACCGGTTGGACGTGCCCTGAACACCTCCCCAGGGAGGCGTCCGGGAGGCATCCTAACCAGATGCCCGAGCCACCTCATCTGACTCCTCTCAATGCGGAGGAGCAGCGGTTCTACTCCGAGCCTCTCCCGGATGACAGTGCTTCTCACCCTATCTCTAAGGGAGAGCCCAGTCACGGGAAAATGTCCCACGTTGTTTATTCATCACTTGGGCATGGATGTTAAGGTTCCAATACCAGTGACACACAATATTCCATATACAAGACAATACTGGCACAACGCAGACTGGGTGAACATTCATTCATTCATTCATTTTCTATACCGCTTATCCTCATTAGGGTCGCGGGTATGCTGGAGCCTATCCCAGCTGACTTTGGGCGGGAGGCGGGGTACACCCTGGACTGGTCGCCAGTCAATCGCAGGGCACATATAGCCAAACAAACATTCACACTCACATTCATACCGATGGACAATTTTGAATCGCCAATTAAGCTAACATGCATGTTCTTGGAATGTGGGAGGAAACCCGGAGTACCCGGAGAAAACCCACACACGCACGGGGAGAACATGCAAACTCCACACAGAGATGGCCGACGGAGATTCGAACCCTGAACCTCCTGAATGTGAGGCCAATGTGCTACCCACTCATCCACCATGCAGCCCGCTGGGTGAACAAAAATAGAATAATGAAGTATGAATTACAAAAATAGCAACAAAAATACAATAAAAAAACATTTACAGTATACACTGCGTGATAATCTGAGGAAAAAACACAAATTGGTGAACCTTGTCACAAATGTAAGTGTGAATGGTGACCAGTCCAGGGAGTACCTCGCTTCCCACTTAAAGTCAGCTGGGATTGGCTTCAGATCACTCGTGTACTAAACAAGGACCAGCTGCAAAGAAATGCATGGATGATGGAATTATAGATACAAATTGAAAGTACATATAAAAATCAGGTGGTGAAAGTTTTTTGGACCTTTTTGAATCATAAACCCATGTAGTTATGAAAAATTGTAACATGAGTCCATCCATGATGTACCGTGGCAGGTGGTATATTTGGCACCAGTAACTAACTCAATAAATTTGATGTTCAGCCAAATGTAACAAGTGTATTTGCAATGGCTCGGTGATAGACGGATCAGACAAGTAAACACATCCCAGTTCAATTTTCACCACTTCACTCTATCACGGGTTTCCAAAAATATAGGAATGAATAAATCAAGCTGCCTAGTTTATTTTAAAAGAATAAAGCATTATTTAAACAACTGTTAAATATTTGCCTTTTTCCCTTTTCTCTGTTTGTAAGTTTTGAACTATTTGGGGATTTCCTGACTATACTTTGGGAACGCAAGATCTGAACAGGTAGCTGACACCCTCAACTTGAGCTGGGTCCAGTGAGAGGTAAAGATTCCTTAAACTAAACGAGTTAGAAGTGCTAGTAGTAGTTTCAAAACAGTCGCCTAGTAACAGTGCAACGCAGAAAATAAAATGATACGGACCCTCAAACCTGGTCCCACAATCAGAAACAGGGCCAAATATGTCATTGAATGACAACTTGAACGATGAAATGAAAGAGCTGCTGAAAAGGCAGGCGCAGGAAACTGTAGCAGTAATTCGGGAAGATCTAAGAGGCCTGCAAACACAGATTGGAAATGTACAATCACAGAATGACAGCTTCAAGAGGAGCTTCTCAGAGCCACGATGCCGTCAAAAACCTAAGGGAGGCAAACAGCACAGCGTAATAATATCAAGGTACTACAGGATGATAACGCTACCTTGTGCGCTGATCTTAAGAAAGAGAATACAATTGGTGAGATGAACCACAAAGCATGACCATTTGAATTTTGTACTTCAGTCCATCACGGTTTTTCAAAAAAAATATTAAACCAAGCGGCCTATTTTTGCCTAAATTAAGCATTTAGGCGTAAAAATGGTTCAATAAACAAAAACAAAGCATTCAGAAGACACATTAAAATACATGATAATATGTAGAACTCCATAGTGTCAGTCATCGTAATGTAACGATCGGTGAGATACCGAGCACTAGACTAGATCGGAGACTTCTTTCATCGTTCCATGCGTGAAACCGGGTCCTGACCAGGTGTTGTTTCTTCTGATTCCTTCCACTCGGCGCCGATTGAGTGTTTCTCGACTCAGTAAGTCGCCTTCACTTCTCACATTTTGTCCGAACGCTACTCTGTGGATTACCAGAGACTCGCTGAAAACCTCAAATTCAGGAGGAGCGTTCATGTCTGTGGAGATGAAAAGGGAATGAAATGGATCACAGGAAGCAATACCCGCTTCATACTCCATAAAATATAACAATGAAAAGCAGTCTGAAACCCAAAGTCACACCACAAAGCGGAAAAGAACTTTAAATCACCCGAGTCAGATCGGTTCTGTTCTTCTGAAAAAAAAACTTCGCTCAGTCTCTGACTGGAGAGAAGCGTGGATTCTTTTTGCAGGAAGGATGAAATTCCATCACGCTGTTGTGACACTGAAACGTGTAAAGACAACACACAAACAATTAGACTCGTTAATGAAGTGAATATGAAGACATTGAATGCAACTCTCTGATCAGTCAAATACCTTCTAAAGCTCTTTCTCTTCGGTTCCGAATACGTTTTTCAAAACTAACTGCAAGAACAAATACAAATGAACAGCTTTTGTATATAATAACATACCATGAAAAGACCGGAAGAAAGTGATGTGCGCTCAGAGGTCGTGTTGTGGTTAATGAACAATCTTTGAATGTAGAGCACGTCTAAGGATCATCAGCTTAGTTCTCCTCGTGGGATAAAAGACTAGACCATTTCAATCACGCGAATCATTTCTGTTTCTGTACCTCTTAAATGTTGACGTTTTCTGTACAACACACAGGACAACATGACGAACATAATAAAGATGGCGGCAAAGATGAGGAGAGCAGGTCGAGTATCCAATTGTTCATCTGCGCAGAAAAACAAAAGTCAAACCCAAAACAACCTCTCGATGTACAGTACCTCACAAAAGTGACTACACCCAAGAACTACACACAGCCAAGAAATGACACCGGGAAATGGTGGATGTTAAGGACCTCGCGCTCCGCCCAGGCAGAAGCTGCACAGTGGTAATTTCGTATGGCGTAACACCGTGCGCAGCGAGTTTGGTAATTTGGTAGACTGAGGTGCGCTGCAGCAGCAGGAGGTGTCGTGACTGATTCAACCTGGCGTAGTGACAATTTTGTGCCAAAAGGCTTCGCCAGAGGTGCGCTGAAAGCCTGTCAGCTCCAACCTGGTCTACTCTTGGCGCAAGGCGAAGCGCAGCCGGTCTAGTGGTAATTTGGCTGACTGGCGCACAGGCGCCCACGGGACCAAAACCCCCCAGGTTGGTTTAAACAATGTCAGGAACATCTGATTGCTTACCTTACCGGTGAATCAGAAGACTAATGAAGAAAACCAAGAGGAGTGACCGCACCTCACCTGGACGTGGGACACCGGGGCCTCACCCTGGAGCCAGGCCTGGGGGAAGCTCGTAGACGAGCGCCTGGTGGCCAAGCCTTCACTCGTGGGGCCTAGCCGGGTCCAGCCCAAACAAGGAACACGGGAACTCTCCCCCACAGACCCACCACCTGCAGGGGCAAGCATAAGGGTCCGGTGCTATGTGATTTGGGCAGTGGTCAAGGGCAGGTCTTCGGGCGACATGGTCTTCGGTGGCAAAATCTGGTTCTTGGGACATGGAATGTCACTTCTCTGGTGGGGAAGGAGCCCGAGCTTGGGGAAGAGGCGGAGACATTCCGACTAAACGTAGTCGGACTCACCTCAACCCACAGTTTTGGTTCTGGAACCAAATTCCTTGAGATGGGCTGGACCTTGTTCTTCTCTGGAGTTGCTGCAGGGGAGAGGCGGCCAGTTGGTGTGGGCTTATTAATAGCCCCCCGGCTTGGTGCCTCTGTGCTGGAGTCAACCCCGGTGAACGAGAGGGTCATTTCCCTACGCCTTCGGGGTAAGGGATAGTGTCCTGACTGTGTTTTTTTTTGCGTACCAGCCGAACGGCAGTTCAGAGTAACCAGCCTTCTTGGAGTCTATTAGAGGGGTTCTGTAAAGCACCCCATTTGGTGACTCCATAGTTCTACTGGGAGACTTCAACGTCCATGTGGGCAATGACAGGGTGACTTGGAGGGGCGTGGTTGGGAGGACCGGCCTCCTTGATCTGAACCCGTGTGATGTGTTGTTGCTGGATTTCTGTGCGAATCCATAACAAACACCATGTTCGAACATAAGGATGTCCAGAAGTGCACTTGGCACCAGGACACTCTAGGTTGCAGGTCTATGATCGACTTTGTGGTCATATCATCAGACCTGCGTCCACATGTTCTGGACACGCGGGGGAAGAGAGGGGCTGAGCTGTCAACTGACCACCACCGGGTGATGAGTTGGATTAGATGGCGGGGGAGGATGCCAGACAGACCTGGTAGACACAACGTGTAGTGAGGGTTTGCTGGGAACGTCTGGCAGTCTCCCGTTCGTCAAGTCCTCACTTCTCATCTCCGGCAGACCTTCGCCTGCTTCTCGAGGGAAGACCTGGATATTGAGTCCGAATAGGCTGTATTCCGTGCCCCTATTGCTGAGGCAGCCAGTCATAGTTGGGGTTGCAAGGTGGTCAGTGCCAGTCGTGGCGGCAAGCTCCAAACCCGATGGTGGACACCAGGGGTTAGGGCTGCTGTCAAGCTAAAGAAGGAGTCCTATCAAGCATGGATGGCTTGCGGGACTCCCGAAGCAGCTAAAAAGTACCGGCAGGCAAAGCGGCACGCAGCTTCGGCGGTGGTAGAGGCAAAAACTCGGGTGTGGGAGGAGTTTGGTGAGGTGAGGCTATGAAGCACGACTTTCGGTTGCCCTCGAAGAGGTTCTGGCAAACCGTCCGACACCTCAGAAAGGGGAAGCAGCCCCCAGTTCACACTGTTTACAGTGCGGACGGGGGCTTGCTGACCTCGACTGAGGATATAGTCGGTGGAAGGAAGACTTTGAGGCCATTCTCAATCCCACTGACATACCTTACGTAGAGGAAGCAGAGTCTGAGGATACGTACGTGGACAGTTGTATCACAGTGGCTGAGGTAATTGGGGTAGTTAAAACACCCCCCACAGGCAAGGCTCCAGGGGTAGACGATTTTTGCCCTGAATTCCTCAAGGTTCTGGATGTTGGGGGACTGTCTTGGTTGACACGCCTCTACAACATCGCATGGAAGTCGGGAACAGTACCTCTGGACTGGGAGACTGAGGTGGTGGTCCCCATTTTTAAAAAGGGTAACTGGAAGGTGTGTTCCAACTATAGGGGGATCAGCCTCCCTGGGAAAGTCTACTCCAGGGTCCTGGAGAGAAGGGTACGACCATGAGTCGAACCTCGGTTACAGGAGTTGCAATGTGGTTTTCGTCCCGGTCGTGGAACACTGGACCAGCTCTACACCCTTGCAAGGGTACTGGAGGGTATGTGGGAGTTTGCCCAACGGGTCTACATGTGCTTTGTAGACTTGGAAAAGGCATTTGACCATGTCCGTTGTGTTGTCCTGTGGGGGGTGCTCCGGGAGTACGGGATTAGTGGCCCACTACTACGTGCCATTTGGTCCTTGTACAATCAAAGCAGGACCCTAGTTCGCATTGGCAGCAGTAAATCGAGCTTGTTCCCGGTGAACGTTGGCCTCCATCAAGGCTGCCCTTTATCACCGATTCAGTTCATAATCTTCATGGACAGAATTTCTAGGCGCAGTCAAGGCGTTGAGGGAGTCCAGCTTGGTGACCTTAGGATCTCGTCTCTGCAATTTGCAGACGATGTGGTCCTTATGGCCTCATCACGCTGTGACCTTCAGCGTTTAATGGAGCAGTTTGCAGCTGAGAGTAAAGCTTCTGGGATGAGACTCACCACCTCCAAATCCGAGGCTATGGTTCTCAGTCGGAAACGAGTGGACTGTACCCTCCCGGTTTGGGAGTGAGGTATTGCCTCCGGTGGAGGAGTTCAAGTATCTCAGGGTCTTGTTCACGAGAGTGAGGGTCATCAGTAATGCAGTCGCTGTACCGGACCGTCGTGGTGAAGAGAGAGCTGAGCCGGAAGGCAAAGCTGTTTATTAATCGATCTACGTTCCCACCCTCACCTATGGTCATGAGTTATGGGTCATAACCGAAAGAACAAGATCGCCGATGCAAGCGTCAGAAATGAGTTTCCTCCGTAGGGTGGCTGGACTTACCCAAAGAGAAAGCGTGAGGAGCTCAGCCATCCGGGAGGAGCTCAGAGTAGAAACGCTGCTCCTTCACATCAAGATGACCCAGTTTATGTGGCTCGGGCATCTCGTTCGGATGCTTCCCGGGCGCCTCCCTGGTGAGGTGTTTCGGGCATGCCCGCCCGGGAGAAGGCCCCGAGGAAGACGTAGGACACGCTGGAGGGACTATGTCTCACAGCTGGCCTAGGAACGCCTTGGTGTCCTCCAGGTGGAGCTGAAAGAAGTCGCCAGAGACTGGGAAGTCTGGACTTCCCTACTGAGACTAGCTCGCCCCACAATACTACTACACGATACTACACGATACGGACCCGGATAAGCGGAAGAAAATGGAATGGAATGGAAACTTACCGGTGGCCACCGTGTGCCTCCGGTGCTGTGACAGTTTTTGTTTTGCCCGTCTTCTGACATCACTGAACCGTTTTTTACACGGGGCGATTGTTCTCAGTACGTCAGGGCAAACCTGATTTACAATGCTTGTGATCTCCTCCCAGGCCGCTTTTGCATCATCAGCCCGTAAAGGTCTGCTCACGCGACCATATATTCGGCCACTGCAAGCTTGGACCTTCCGGACCCAAAACATCACTTTCCGCCTGGGAGAAGTTTGCCCGTCTTCATCCGTATTCAACAAAACTTGCAATGCGCTTCGCCAGTGGCGCATTTAATGGTGAGGAGCTCATTTGATTGGTGAAGATTTGACCCGGCTCTGTTAAACCTAGTCACGCCTCTTCTCCTCCCTCTTTGCCATTTGCGCCGGCAGGAGGGACGAAGCCGTGCTTACGCCAGCATAAAATTGCAAAATGTGCCTAAAACACGCCCCATTGGGGCAGGCGAGGCGCAAGCACAGCAGCGTCTCGCATTTAGTTACATTCAATGTTAAAAATATTCATTCATTAATTTTATTTAAAAATGTGTTTCTTTTAGCCTAAAATGTTCCAAAAGCCTGTTCCATAGCGTAGCACATCTTTATGTAGAGCAACATTTCTTTGCCACGAGGCGCCATGTTGAACTTCCAGCAACCAGTACGAGAGAGCGAGAGAGCGATAACACCAAACGTCACACACCAGCTCCCCATTCACACCTGATACCTTACAACACTAAAGAGCAACATGACATCAGGAAAGGAAACTGGCTATTTGGGCCCAGTTGGTTCAGTTTAACACAAGAGTGTACTCACTGCTGTTGCCAGCGGTTCGGTGGGGTTGTGTTATTTTGAGGGGACAGTGCGTTGTTATACAGTACAAGTTGTACACTTTACATTGTATCAAACTCATTTTTTCAGTGTTTCCCCGTGAAAAAAATATACATTTTCTTTAGAAATGTACTCGGTGTAGTTGAGGTACTGTACATTCACGTTGAAAACGTGCAACAACCGTTTGAACATTTCATTCCCATCATCATTATTTATTATACTTACCCAGGAAGCAGTCCTTAACGGTGAAGGAAGCCATTTGATTGGTCAGAGGGTTGCTGACATCACAACGATAAACGTGATCATCATCTTCATTCCTGACCGTTATTGTTACATTTGGTCCAGTCTGCTCGTTTCCACGTGAGCTCCACTTAAACTCTAATAAATGAGGCTATTTGGATTCTGTAGAACACACGAGCGTCACCTGATTGGTGTCGCTGGTCTCACAGGATATGCTGGGTTTGGATACTTTGTCTGGAAACAAACAGAAGAATTGTAAGTCCAGCTAAGAACGCTGCATGTCAGTGACACTCGAAGATGACAGAAAAAAGTGGACTAAGTGACATACTCACCTCGTGTAACAATGAAAATAACATTTATCATCCAATGCAGGGATATTTTGTGTATATTGGGTCAGAAGAAGAAGCATCAGAAACAACTTACCTATCACCTCCACTCTATACCTCACATAATCCAAGTGCTTGTTTATTAACACTTCCAGGTAATATTCTCCACTGTCTTCATATGTGGCGTTTTGGATGGTGATTTCCGCAGAGGCCCGGTCCAGAGTGGTCCTGTTCTCATACGGGGGGAACACGCGCTCCTCCGTGCCATGAAAGAAGACCACTTCTTCTCCATCATGCACCCAGACAATTCCTTGAGGTTTTCCAACGATCGACGGCACCAAGTTTATCTCCTGACCCTTGAGTGCGTATTTCAATTCCTGTGCAGAAACTAGGAAGGGAGCATAATGACTTGGCTAGTTGAGGTAAAAGTGTACACGCACTCATCACGGGTCTGGATGACTGTACCGGTTTCTTCTCCGAGTGGACATCTTTAAACCACCCTCAAAAACAAGACTTAGGTGGACAAATTTGGATTTTCTCTAACCGCCACGGGGTCAGAATCCTTTGGAGGGGATCAAATCTATACATGCATTTACATGACCAATGCTTTCTGGGTAAAAGTGTGACTCCCAGACAAAGTTTGTTCTGTTTGCCCACAATAACAAGACCTTGCAATCATGACAGCCTCCTTCTGTTGGTCAAATATGTGCAATTTGGTTTGATCGCCAGAAGAGGGTGCTGTTGCACTGCCTCTACCTTTTACTTGATTTTTCTCTCTTCTGCTTTGCCGCCAGTCATATTCAAAACATGACAGGAGGTGCGATACTAGGTGCACATCTGATACCGCTCGGGACTGTCAAGGCGTTTTTCTGTATGCTCACAACTTTGCTTCATTGTTTACTTCCATACGTGCATATTTCTATGCAGACTCTAATTGTCGTGTTCTGTCATGATTCTGTTCTGTGTCTGCCAGGTCCTTTCTGCTTCTGACACCTTTGGCCCAATGCCAATCTGGGCTTTCTAAAAAGAGTCAGCATCAGGAAGTTTTGCCAGATCATTGTCTGGACTCCTGGATTGTGTCCCTTGGCTTCAGCGTGGTTCTTTTACCGGTCCATCTGGGTCATTTTGAGAGTATTTCTCTGCTTGGCTGACATTCAGCAGCTCCCTTAGTTTGCATTTACTGTTTTTCCTCTCCCGCCTCTTTTGTGTTTTCTTCCCTGCATGCTGTAACCACGCTTTCCCCCCACCACGTGACGGGAATGTTTACGAAAATGAAACAATAACGTACCCAAAACGTCAGCAGCCATGAGAAAAACCAAGATGGCCATGATAGCTTTCCCCATTTGACCTTAGAATAACATCCTTGTAGAGTGCGAGGCTACATCTACTGCTATCACGTTGTAACGTATCATATGAAAGTGAAAGCAGGAAGAGAAGTTAGCAGGCAAGAAACGGCTTTCCTGAGGCGGAGGAGCGGTTTTCCACGCCCACTAGTCACGTGTCGGTCACGAACGAAGCGGCTCCTAGAGCCGGCTCTTTGAAGTGGACGACGGGAGCCGGCTCCTGATTGGGAACCGTGCCTTTTTTCCGCTTCTCTCGGTCTCACTTTTTTCTCTTCAAGCTGCACGTGATTGGTCACTATGTGTTTGCATGAGCAGAAGGAGGAGAAGGGGCGATAGTTCGACTCCTGCAGCAATAGCAAGCACAGAGAAAAAGAGCCGGGGCTAACAAGAGACAACACCCGCAGGTGAAATGAAGGAGACCAGGAAACGAAGAAACATTTGGAAGCATTTCAATGTGACAATACAAAGGCAGAATGTAGACTCTGCAAGAAAAGAATTGCAGTGTTCTGTGTCGGTTCACTTTAAATTTGTTGAAAAGGAAAAGCTGAAAAAATAAAATTTGTCAAAGTTGAATTGTAAATCCTTCATTTTTGTATTTCAACAAACAAACGTTTTTTCATTAGTTATTAAATTGTGCATGGTTTAAATTAATCCATTTTAACAAACAACAATAAGGAGCCGAAGGAGCCGGCTCGTTTTAGTGAGCCGAGCCGAAAGAGCCGGTTTATTAAAAAGAACCGGAATTCCCATCACTAACGGCCACAAATAGTAGTCAGGGTTGTTTATTGAGAAGTGTAGCAACAGCGCCTGTTACTGGTGAAGAGTAGCATGTGCAAGTGACAAGCGCTCAAAAAGAGACTTTGCACTGTCCGAGATATTTGGTTAGTTCATGTTTACTCCCAATGTGTCCTTTACAAAGTGATGTGCATTTGAGAATGTTGGCTAACTCATATGAGCCCACAAAGATTTATAGAGGAAAAATATTCCGGGCACGCAGATGCATCAAAAACAGCAAATCATAAAGTTGGCGCGGCAGTAGTTATTCCACAAATCAAGATTGCCCTGAATAAAAGAAGGAATGATAATCTATCTTTACAGCTGAACTAATTGCAATTCATCTAGCAATGTTAATAAGTAAAAAATATATGGTCAGAATCAAAACAGAATATAATATTGGAAACAGTTCCGTCAATATTCCGCTTGAATAAGATAGGAATTATTATCGCATTTATTTGGGTGCCGGCTCACATTGGCATTTTAGGAAATGAATTGGCAGATAAGTATGCAAAAAAGTGCAACAAGAAAGGCAGAAGTAAATGTGGAAATAAGTTTTAGCAAAGAAGAAGTATGGTTAAGGGTGGAGTCCGGAAAAAGTGGCAGGAGAAATGGAATAGTGACGCAAACAAGAACGCCATGTCTGTCAAGAAGGTAAACATGCCATTTACATATATATAGTAGTAGTATTATAAAGATCAAAAATGAGCAAGGGAGTGGGGAATAACATTTTCTTGTGTGTGTGTGTCCAATATAAAAAATGTATATACAACAAACAAGGAGAAGAAGATGTGAGCCCACACTGCCCTTTGGAGGGAAGTGCTGAAGGCGTTAATGCACCTTCTTCGTTCAAGTAGTTTGTAACTGTTGATGTGCAATGTAGATCATCCCGTGACCAAAGTCCACGCTCCCCCGGCATTCCTGTCAAATTGTCTTACAGGACACGCTACCGTGGAAAAAAGGCCCATCTGACTCCGTGCGTGTGAGGACATCATCGTGGAGCTGCGTTTCCCCACATCACGCTGTGAACCGTCACATATTTTCATAAGAAGGCCACGCCAGCAGGGGTGCTGTCACTTTAAGAAAGTGGAGTGATTGGCTTGGATTCTGTGAGGGATAGGGTGGAGGTGATAGGTAAGTTGTTTCCGATGCTGCTTCTTCTGACCCGATATACACAAAATATCCCTGCATCGGACGATAAACGTGTAAAATCTCGGAAACGACGGCTCAATTTACAGTTTAAAGTTCCTTTTCTTTTTCACAGGAGGTGAGTGTCTTTTAGTCCACTTTTTTTCTGTCAGTTGTCTGTCATCTTAAAGTGTCAATGACATGCAGCAAAAATTTTGGTTTTTTTTTTTTGGCTCCGTTCACTAAAAAGATCCGATTTTTGTTGTCTCAAATGAAGTTCTTCCCAAATTATGTGTATTGCGCGTATTAAGGCCACGTGAAAACAAATCTGAGATTGAGATTAAAGGTTTTTATTAGTGACGTGTCTCTCGCGAACGAAGCGGCTTTTAGAGCCGGCTCTTTGATGTGAACCCGCATGTAAATCACATTGGAATGCATCACTTAATACGACTGACAGTTCATTTTATGTCAACCAAAGTTCAGCATATTTTGTGTTTAGTATACTGCTACGCTTTACTTGTAAAATGAAGGCTATAAAATAAGAGAGGCTTTATTTTGATGAACAAACTAAGAATGAAGTTTCTTTGTGGTTCTAAACGGAGATGGAAAAAATACTTGTATAGAATGCAATGTTAATATTTATTTTACGTGCCCTTCATCGTTTCACGTGGAAAGTATTGCATGGAGTGTTGTTTATGAACATGAATATGAGTGATAAACAACACGATGGAGATCATGTGACGGGAAAGGGAACATATAGAAGAGGTGGAACGTTTCGGCACCAGTTGGGAACCAGTTATAGCAACACAGAAGTTATACAGAAGCCAGTTGAGCCGAAAGTGCGTCTTTAATACTAAAAGGGTTTAGGGACTACTTAATACTTAATAATAATAATACATATTCAGATTGTTTTATTGATGAGAATAGAGATATCTATCATATTAATAAAATAGTAAAAGGTTCCAATGAATTTTTTGTCAACGTTGGACCAGATTTGGCAGCAAATATTTAGTTGTAATAAATTGGAGTCACTGGTAGTAAACGTACTTATGTATTTTATCATTCCAAACTGGGACGTTTCCGAGTAAAATGAAAATTGCAAAAATAGTACCACTGTACAAAAATGGGAACAAAAAACTTTACAAACTATAAACCCATCTCGCTACTCCCTCAGTTTTCCAAAATTTTAGACTCCAAATCCCAGTGTTTGGCCCTTCTTGCGGGGTCCCTCAAGGATCTGTATTAGGCACCAAGATGTTCAATCTCTATACAAATGACATATTTAATGTGTCAAACTTATCAAAATTATTATTATTTGCAGATGATATAAATATTTTCTATTCTAGTAAACTTATAGATCATGTAAACAAGGAAGTTATCAAATTAAAAGAATGGATGGATGGCAATAAACTATCCCTAAGTGTAAATAAAATAAAACAGGGAGAAGGGGGTTATAAACTGAGGGGATGTGGTAACTCTAAAATCCAAGCAGTGAGAAGCACCAGGAAAGGTTTGTGTGTGTGTGTGTGTGTGTGTGTGTGTGTGTGTGTGGTGTCCAACTTTGGAACAGATTGGGGTTAGAGCTCAGGCAATGTCCAAATATCCATCTATTTAAATCAAAATGCAAAGAAATGGTTCTGACTCAGTACACGAATGAGGAAAGAGGTAAAGGAAGGTTTACACAACCTATTCACACCTAAATTCACACAACTATGTAATACGGCCATTGCATCACAGTGCATTATATTAGAAATGGAATAGGAATATCATACCTGATATCACACGTATAGTACATCTATTGCTTACATAGGATGTCCTACTAGAAGCATCCTTTACTTGCTTGATGGTGGACATTATTATTATTATCATCACTATTATATTCATACATACCAACCTTGTATTGGAATTATTATTGTTAATATTTGTTCCTCCGGACCACTAGAGGTTGTAGTTCCTCATATGCAAATGTTAGCTTTGTGTGTGTTCTCCTCCAAACCATCCTGTCTTTTCAGGCCCTTTGAGTGGCAATATCAGCAATTTACATTTTAGACATGATTGTTAGAACGTGTGTATCTCAGTAGGGACGTGTTTGAAGTATTTGTGTGCACTTTGGTGGAAGTAGGAGTCTAAATTGTGTGTTGCTGCTGTGTGCACTAAACGCCCTTTCTGTTTTTGTCATTTCAGTTTCACACTTCATTGTATTAACTTCCCGTCCAGTACAACATGTGCCTGTTCCTCGGAGGAAGTAGTACAAGGAGGACTTTAGCTGGCTGTGAACCCCAATATAGGACGCGGGTAACATAGGGTGCAAAAGAACAAACCATGTTGGTTTATTTCATGGTTATTCACGTTTTAGGTAAGCTATCGTTTTATGTTTTTAAACACTTATGTTTTTTTTAACACAATGCAATGTTAATATTGTGATCGATTTGGTGTGTCTCCATCCATTTTCCTCCGCTTATCCGGGTCCGGGTCGCGGGGGCAGCAGCTTCAGCTTCCCGGTCCCCAGCGACCTCTTCCAGCTCCACCGGGAGGACACCAAGGCGTTCCCAGGCCAGCTGTGAGACATAGTCCCTCCAGCGTGTCCTAGGTCTTCCCGGGGGCCTTCTTCCGTCTGGGCATGCCCGAAACACCTCACCAGGGAGGCGCCCGGGAGGCATCCGGACTAGATGCCCGAGCCACCTCAACTGGCTCCTCTCGATGTGAAGGAGCAGCGGCTCTACTCTGAGCTCCTCCCGGATGGCCGAGCTCCTCACCCTATCTCTTAGGGTGAGTCCAGCCACCCTACGGAGGAAACTCATTTCCGCCGCTCGTATCCGCGATCTCGTTCTTTCGGTCATGACCCATAACTCATGACCATAGGTGAGGGTGGGAACGTAGATCTATCGGTAAACAGAGAGCTTTGCTTTCCGGCTCAGCTCTCTCTTCACCACGACGGTCCGGTACAGCGACCGCATTACTGCAGATGCTGCACCGATCCGTCTGTCGATCTCACGCTCCAACCTTCCCTCACTCGTGAACAAGAACCCCGAGATACTTGAACTCCTCCACCTGAGGCGAGACCTCACTCCCGACCCGGAGGGTACAGTCCACCCGTTTCCGACTGAGAACCGTGGCCTCGGATTTGGAGGTGCTGAGTCTCATCCCTGAAGCTTCACACTCAGCTGCAAACCGCTCCAGTAAACGCTGAAGGTCACAGCCTGATGAGGCCATAAGGACCACATCGTCTGCAAATAGCAGAGACGAGATCCTAAGGTCACCAAGCTGGACTCCCTCAACACCTTGACTGCGCCTAGAAATTCTGTCCATGAAGATTATGAACAGAATCGGTGACAAAGGGCAGCCTTGGCGGAGGCCAACGTTCACTGGAAACAAGCTTGACTTATCGCTCTATGTGAATATACTTTATATATATATATATATATATGTTTTTACATATATATACACATTATAAATTAATTTATTATATATGTATACACACACATATATATACTGTATAAAAATATATCTCTATATATGTACAGTATATGGCCATTCATCCAAAAAGATGGGAAAATATTGCTAATATTCCTAACGCCATTGAGGCACCAGCGTTATTTTGCCAGTAGAGGGCAGTGTTTATCAACCTTACATACGCGCCGAGTAAAGGAAAGATGAGTTTATTTATGATTTTCAACCATGAAAGGGGCGCGCTACGTTCTCTCTGGACATGTTCGAAGTTTCGTCTCCTAAAGCCACATTTTAGTAGAGGAAAAAAGACGCATTAATGTTTCACAATTCACTCAGTTTGACCATCGCGCACACACTGGCTGTAGGAAGTTCCGGGCTTTCCAAAATACAATACAAACAGCGCAAAAACTGCCAGAAAATCCAACGATAACACCCTGGCGTGAGACAGGAGACCTGTACTTAAACTTCTGTTCACATCTAATCATATTTGCGTGAGCTATTCACAATCATTTGCCCTTTTTTAACGCTCAACCCAACGTCTCGCTCTTATTGTGAAAAGCGAGTGCTCCACAACTCAGGTGTCGCTTTACCTGGGCTGGACCATTATAAGCCACAAGCAACACCTTAGCTGAAAACTCAGCCGCGCTCCTGCTTTGGAATGTGTCCATTTGATTTCAATAAAGTAAAATAAAAAAGTTATTATACTGGGATATTTTAGTTAGAGTGGGGAAAGTTGAGACTGGGATTTTCACCAATGGCTACCCAGCACGCCCTGGTCTGTTTGGGGTTTACTTTCGGTTTAGGTAAGTTATTTTCCTCTGGCTGACAAGATCAAGAAAACCACATACGTTTATTTAAAATGGTGCCATGGCCCTTCACTCTGCCAACACAAAAGGGGGTCCAAAGGGGTACACAGGTTTGGTGTACTACTCCTGTTTATGACACTGTAAAAGCAAAGGCACTGCTTACTTTACCTGACAAGTGTTGAGAAGAGTGACAACGGCTTGGTTTATTTCGAGCGGAGCAAGCACTAACACATGTTTGCACTTGCACAAAGGAGCGGGATGTCTCAGCAGGATCCCTTCCTGGGTTTAACATGTTTCAGGAGGGTGAGAAGGTGAAAAAAGAATGTGCAATTGTATAACTAGGGGATATAGTCAAAAGTCCTGTCCAATAAACCCGCGGCTTGTTCGACGCGTGATTAATATGACCTTGTTTTTACACTTACTCTGCTCTTGTGTGCTCTTGTGCTTTTGCTGCCGTAAACCTGGACTAGTAAGGCTTAATAATTGAGGATAAATGATATCAGGCACGGTGGTTCTCAGCATTCTTCTTCTGAATGAATGAATGAATATTAATAAGCCAAAAAATGTGTTCTTGTTGTGCGTGCAGAGGAATGTTCCAAATGGGATTTTCCCCTCTGATTTCACCCGTCTTTCCCAGTTTCCACCCAGGTTGTGAAATACGCCCTCAAGGGTCAGGAGATAAACTTGGTGCCGTCCATATTTGGACAACCTGATGTAATCCTCTGGAAGCACGATGGCAACAAAGTGGTGGTCTTTGATGGCATGGAGGAGTTTGTGTTCCGTCCGTACGAGAACAGGATCACTCTGGACTGGGCCTCTGCCCAACTCACCATCAAAGACACCACGTACGAAGACAGCGGCGAGTATGAACTGGAAGCGAACGTGTACAAGCAGGTGCATCATTCGCGGTATCGATGGGAGCTTATAGGTAATCGCTACCTTTCTATCCGTGTGTATTTGCACTAATAGCTTGTGTCCTAACAGACACACAAAGTGGGTTCCCAGTATATAGGCCGGATTTAGGACAACATACTTTAGGGAGGTCTGCCCTGCACGGGGCAATCCGCCCCGCAGGTTTGCCCCGTTTTACACACCGTAATATTGGGGAACAATTGAAAATAAAGTAATCATCACCCTGTTGAAACACTTACTGCTGCACCTTCTTAAAAAGAAACACTATAAAGCAGGGGTGTCCAAAGTGCGGCCCAGGGGCCATTTTTGGCTTGCAGCTTGTTCTTGCAAATGAGATGTATTCTTAGATACTACACTAAGGTTCTTTGTCACAAAGGTCATATGGGCCTACATTGGATTGGTTTTAGCATCTTTAATGTACACATCATTATTTTTTACTTGATAATTTTATTTATTGGGTAAACAAATGTATAAAATTTTAAGAATTTGGGGAGAAAAAAACCTTCGTAGCCCCCATACCTGGATACAAACCCTATCGTTGCTTACCTGTACCGTCGCCACCCCAATACACTTAGGGCACTCTGACACTGAAAAACACTCCAATATGGGAGCTTTCGTAGCTAAGGTTACCTTGTACTCTATCAAAGAAATGAATTCAAACGTCCATCCCTGCTAACCGCTATGTACGACAACACACTTATGACTGAAAATGTTAATTGCATCATGCACTTACACACAAATCCAGTAACTTTCTGTACCAGTAACCACGTAGACATGGAGAAGGTGTAGGTATATACTTCACTGTACTTTTGTCAAGCTTGTTTTAAGTAACCCAAACCATTACTACTGTTGGACTTTTGTCCTATTTTGTATTTGTCGCCTTTACAACCAATAATAATTATATTCTGCCTATGTTTTCGTTTACAGACAAAGTAGCCAAACCCGCCATATCCTGTGAGATGAGCGACAAGAAGCGGGCGAGGCTCGTGTGCTCGACAGAGTCCAAACACCCTCATTTATTAGAGTTTAAGTGGAGTTCACGTGGAAACGAGCAGACCGGACCAAATTTAACAGTAACTGTCAGGAATGAAGATGATCGAGTTTATCGTTGTGATGTCAGCAACCCTCTGACCAACGACACGGCTTCATTCACGACTAAGGACTGCTTCCTGGGTAATGGTAGTCAATAATGAATGATTGACAGAATGGATCTGGAGCTGTCAAAAGTAGCACATTAACTGTGGTACCTCATTTATTTCATTAATAACGTACATGCATCATGGCAAGCCACGCCTCTCCGTTATGACGACAGAACAATGTAGCTCTTTAACAACTTTATTCTGACCTGCACACATTAACAGCAGTGCAATTCCAGCCTCGGAATGGGACTTCCTTATTGTCGCGAGATGCATTCAGGGACACCCTGAACATCACAACAACCGCTTTGTTATATTAGTAGTAACATAAAAACAAATACAAAAATAAGTGTGCATTCTTATCACTCACTTTGTACCTTTTCGTGCGAAAGTACAATTTGCTGCATTTAAGTATGCTGGGAAATCACAGAACTCAAAACATGTGAATTCAACGTAAGTTATTCATCTTTGCTTATAATCACACGGTTAAAGTGTGATTCAAATGTTGTGCTACTATTAAAAAAGCTAGTGTTAGGTAAATAGATTTTTGGACGTGTTCTATCTTTTAGCTGGATTTAGTTTTCAGCTCATTTAAATAATTGCAAACATACAAATATACTGTGTATCATTCTGTCCTGTTTTTTATATTTTTTCCTATAAAGTACAGTAAAAAATAGCATATTTCAGGCATAGTTGCAAATGGTGATTAATCATGATGAAATAATTTAAAAAATGTGATTAATCTGATTAAAATTTTTAATCATTCCATAGCCCTAGCAAAAACGTTAGCCCCTGACCCACTGCTAGCAAGCCGAACACATGCCGTGTATATAAAAATAAAAATAAAAAGCAAAATTTGTAGGGTTCGCTACACGTCTTAAATTTCTGTGCAGGCAAAAGATCAGCTGCTTCTCTGACTGTCAGCCTCGCTGTCATTTTTGTTGCTTTCATCGTTCTTTTCATCATTTTGGGTTTCGTGTTCCGCAAAAGACTTCGAAGTTCAGGTACAAAAAAGCCCCCAAAATACACCTTTTCACACAAAAAACTCGCAAGACTGTTAATTGTATGTTTTTCCTTGCAGCGTGTTTTGAAAAAACAAAGAATGGGGTTTCTAAAACACATCAAAGTGCAGAAGAAGGTGAGATCCTTCCAAATGAACTCACTCCAACCGTGTAGCGTAAATCCAACCTCCTGACGGCCTTTTGTTACAAATTTTCAGGTTCGAGTCAGGGCGATGAAAGCACATACTTCCTGGGCGGAGCATCCACGCTTCTGTCCAATCAGAGGCTTCACCCGTTGATTCCAAGCGACTGGATTGATCCCACTCATGGCGGTGAAAAACAGACGGACTCAAGCGCTTTAAACGGTAAAGCTAAAGTTCTGCTTTAAGACTCGGGTTGTGTTTTCGGCTGCTGTTGATTTAAAAATATATATATTTTGTTTTTTTATGTGTTTAGGGTCCAACAAGGAGGTGACCGGGGTCGAGGAAGAGGGGTCGCACGCAGCCATGGGCCTCACCGCTTCATCCACCGATCCACTCCATTCCTCTTTGGCCTCCTCAGACGTGAACACTACCCCTGAACTTGAGGACAACACTGAATCTCAGCAGCTCACCTCTAGGGAAGAGGGAGACTCACCTGCAGCTGAGAGTCCCTCCAACGAAGAGAACGATTCAGAGGAAGAATCAGCAGCAGATGGACAGGAACGGGCTTCAAATATGGCGGCCGGAGGCGAGGACCAGCAGGAAAGCATCTCGTCGGCCTCTGAGGATGAAACGCAGTCCGATGGCGAAGAGGACGAAGGCCTAGCAGATGAGGCTCAGAGTGAGACTAGCGCCACTTCTCGCCAGTCTCTCGCTGACGTGGCAAGAAAAACAAACAGAAAAACAAATCAAGACGGCTAACTTTGCCACTGCGAGCTCTCTTTTTACCACGTTTGTATTTGGGGCAACATCAAGCCACCCGAGCTGATAGTGAACAAATAATACGACAAATAACCACTATGAGTGTGACACTTCAGTTTGTTTATAAGTCTGTGAGCAGAGACTCATACGTGGGTGGAATCATAGTGTCATGATGCATTGATGAAAAGCTGTTTACAGTGTGCTTTTGATTTTTAAAAATTCACATTTTATGCACCTAAGCACACGTTCACACTTGATTTCGTCGTTTGATTCAGTTCAGAAATCTGGTGCTGAGTGCGAATGTGAGCCCTGGCAAGTTCACGCAGCAGTGTTTAAAAAAGCATGCAGAAACGAACAAATGCGCGCGAGGAAATGCTTTGCCTCTCTTTGCTTTGTGTGAAATAAAGCTAAGCTGGTAGATATCCTGTGGCAGGTTCAACTCACAAGACTGCATTTTTCAATTTTTAAAGTTACATCAAATACTGGTCCTTACTATTTGCATTTCTTCTTTCCTGCAAAACCTTTAATAAAAAAAAATAAAATAAAAATACAAGCGTGAACATTTTGTGGCTGATTAATCTGAATCTGTTGTTTCGATTAATGGAGATATTAGTCGGCCGTAATTAAACTAGCATGCATGCATACTTCATAAGGTACGACAAACTTTGCAACGAGATCCAATGCAATAGAGGTACCCCACTCTGATACAAATAAATAAATAAACAGCAACAATGGGAAGAAGGAACAAAAGCTGAAATGTTTGAAATGTGTTAATAAGTAATATAATATTCTTTGTCACCAATAACAGAAAACTGAGCCTTTTTACAAAATAAAACAATCAAACTAGACATTTGGGCAAATTTGCTCTGGACCAGGCGTGTCAAAAGTGTGGCCCCGTATGGCCGCACTTTCTAAGCTGCGGGCCGCGAAGGAATTGTAGAAATTAAATTTAACACACAAAAAAATCCCCCCCCCAAAAAAACAGCAACAAAGGAGAAATTGCGGGTGAATGTCTTGTTTTGCCTAAAACACAAAGATAACACGTCATGTAAAAAAAATGAATATATTCACATTTGAGAAGTTGAAATCTGCGGATATCTACATTAAAAAAAAAACAGTCAAATGCCAAAATAGTTAATTGTTGCAGCAAAACGCCAAACTGCTGAAATGACAAAAGAAAAGAAAAAACAAAAAATTGTAAGAATATTCTTTTGTCACTAGAGGGCTGTGTTTTTCAGCTTCTCGCCATGACACAAGCTTTAGTTAAAAAACAGCTTTGTCTTTATAAACAATTCTCTCTCTTATCCAAGGGGTTTGCGGGTGTAAAATCGATTCTATAAACGCACACAAGCAAACAGAAACAGGTGCCACTGACATGAAAACATGCCTCCTCACGCTCCGTGGTCATTATAAGGGAGTTTACCTGCACTTTGCCACCGGAGACGGCCGTGCAGCCAGCAACGGGATGTCTACATGTAAATAACGCAGGTTCACTCACTGGTGCCCGACAGGCCGCTGCAGATTCTTTGGGGTAGGCCCGCCCGCGTGGGGAAAGTCACGCATGATTACTTTAACCCCGAAGTCACAGAGGAGTCTGTGATCTGCTACCATCTGACCCGAGGGTTCAGGGCACGAGCGCGGCATGAACGCTATCGTGTTTCTCTGGTCACAACAAATACCGAGGGGATATTAGAGGATTGAATTATTTGTGGCGCTTCACTTGCGGGTCACAATGTGGTTCCACTGAGACCCAGCAGGAGAGGTCACACGGTCTCCTTCGGTAGAACGCAGCTTTGGTCCATGCATTAGAGTGCGAAGGTATTTAATATGTAGAGTGGTTCTCTGGAGTCACTACACATCTACATGTGAGCCAGCAATTTACTTCATGGAGAAATGAATACTGTAGTTGTCTACAGTCAAGCATGGTGGGAGTAAAGTTATGGTCCGGAACTGGAGTGGTGCTGGCACTGGGGGAACATTGTGGGGAAACGTGAACTCCAACATGTGACACTGTGAAGCAACGAGCCCAAACACACCTTCAGGATGTGTGGCTGATGCATGCTGGTAATCATCAAACCATAACAGTCGATAACAAATGGATTTCGAGTGGACGGCTTGCGCTCCCGGCTTTCATTCTGCGGACCTTGGTTCGAGCCCAGGGTAGAACGTGTTACACAAGTGTCTTGCTGAGGGCGGTGATGGTTAAAGGCGACCTACGATGCCTTTCCTCTTTTCCATTCCATTCCATTCTGTTTTCTTCCACTTATCCGGGTCCGGGGTGCAGGGGCAGCAGTCTCAGTAGGGAAGTCCAGACTTCCCGGTCTCCGGCGACCTCTTCCAGCTCCACCGGGAGGACACCAAGGCGTTCCCAGGCCAGCTGTGAGACATAGTCCCTCCAGCGTGTCCTAGGTCTTCCCGGGGGCCTTCTCCCGACTGGGCATGCCCGAAACACCTCACCAGGGAGGCGCCCGGGAGGCATCCGGACTAGATGCCCGAGCCACCTCAACTGGCTCCTCTCGATGTGAAGGAGCAGCGGCTCTACTCTAAGCTCCTCCCGGATGGCCGAGCTCCTCACCCTATCTCTTAGGGTGAGTCCAGCCACCCTACGAAGGAAACTCATTTCCGCCGCTTGTATCTGCGATCTCGTTCTTTCGGTCATGACCCATTCCCTTTCCTCTTTTCTGACGTATAAATGCTACAATGTTGTTTTCTCGAGTTAAACAATGCCACCACATGAGATAATGAGGTTTTTACATTTGGAAGTGAGCCCTGAAAGCAGTTTTGGAAGGCTCTACACGCTGAGTTCCACTAACGTCACAAAACCCGGACTTCCTTACATGGGCAACGTTGAGCAAAGGCTCCCGGGAAATCTTCATTGGGGTGTGAGGGAAAGCTCATTTTCTTTAGCACTAAGAAAGTGGACTATCCGCCAAATTGTTGCTGAATTCCGACGCCTTTTCAACGCTACTTGGTGGTGTTGAAGAGTCAAGCTCTAGGTAGCAATTGATCAGTGCCCTAACTGCGTTTATTTTGTGTAAGTAATGGGACAAAAACGGTTGTCTGTGTAGCATACTGGGAGCGGAGGGAGTGTTACCTGTTTGGAGTTGCTAACAGCTGTTGAAAGCGGACATTTTAAAACCACCAAAATGAGAAAGTGGGGTTCGGCAGTTGTCCCGAAGTCTTCGTGAGGTCTTTTTTGGGATCAGACACCTAATACCCAGAAGAACAATCTGGTGTATCCAACTAGTGCAGTAAGGAATGCACAGATTTTTACGTTGGGGAACCCAAGCAGCCACTGATCAGGTGGATGGAACAACATTGATGGGCAAACTCTTCAGGTCAAGACTCTGTAGTCTACCTGCACCTCAAAGAAAAAGGGCACTCTTTTGAGGACAAAAATGTACACATTTCGGACAGAAAGGAAGTATGGTTTGAAAGAGGAGTGAGGGAAGCCATCTATTTTACGATTGAGAAACCATATGTGAACAGAGGTGTAGGGTCTACGACAGCACCTTTTCTCCCACATACAATGCCGTCCTTTCATCCCTTCCCAAAAGACTCGTCTTTTAGCCTCTACGAAGCAAGCGATGCACATTCACCTTTGTTTTGTATGAGTCCATGACCATCATTACACCTGAATGAGATGCTAACAAAGGTGATACCAACAAAGGTGATACCAAGGCAGAAGCCCCACTCCACTGTATCTGACCGATTTTCATTTAACACCACTAAAGACTCAACCATTCCCGTCTCCTACTCTAGAGTTTAAATAGACTGAATCTCGCTCTCAGACTAGAGCTGTCCTATCTAGTCTGACTGGTGTGTGTTCCACCTAGTCTTTTGAGCATGAACTGATGAAGCCTGCTAAGATGGGAGGCGAAACGTCTTCTATGACAACCTCAACAGTCCAGTTGCTATCGATTGAATGCCCTCAGAAGAGCTCTTTGGCCTGTGATTCATCACTGCAAGACTGGGCTGGAAGCGTACCTTGAGGAGGGTTGGGGGTGGAGTAAATCACACAAACTGTTTGGGCAGATGGCAGCAAACACTGCAGGAAAAGACGCGGGGTCTGGAAAATCTTGAAAGCTTTCTGCGCGGGTTCTCGTGTGTAGCTGCTCTATAAAAATCCAGAACTCAATACAAAGGCCCAAAAATGAGTATATTAGATCCCCTTCAAGGTGATAGAGCGGCCGAGTATATCTCCCCCAGATCTGACTGAATTGAGCTCCTGTGGGGCAGGAAGGTATCCTAACATCCATCAGCCCAAACCATAAATGTCATAACGTGGAGGAGCAGAAGAGGAATCCATCAATGAGCTCTGGTGAATTCCAAGCCCAGGCGGATTAAGGTGGCACAAGATAACAATGGTGGACCCTGTGAGGTGTACTCACTTGTGTTGCCAGATATTTATTTAGACATTTAGTCATTTTCATAGTTCAGTAAATTTACAGCAGGGGTGGACCAACGTTTAGGGTAAAAAAATTATATATTGGTGGTCATCAAATACGAAAGCTGACATGTTGTGATTTTTGGACCTCTTTTTTGTACAAGCTGCCGATTGCATCTGACGGTGTCGCTGAAAGATTTTTGGATGGATGGACGGTCATCAAACAAAACAACATACTTGCTCACGATGCAACAAAACACAAACCGAAAGGTAAGGCACCACGTAAATACACTAGCACTACTACATGGGCGCTAAACATAACACGTAACCTAAAAATGTTATTTCTACATGTCCGCAAGGCATGCCGGGCAGACCAGCGGCATCAACAACATTAACTATGCACGAAAAAACATTGGATCTAAAAAGCATGTAAACGTCCCTCCTTGTTTACTTTTCTGACGACCTCCTCGACATATTTCGCAATCACCCGACAACCCAACTACCCAGCATGCCTTGCGGCGGGAACATATGGATGGGTTGTCTTTGGCATGGGTATTGTGCATAGATATTTATTTGTATGCATACTTGTTTTGTATTGCTACAGATTGCAGAAGACTATTTTGGCGTGGCACGCTCAGCGCCGCAGGTTGTGTTGCCGGCCACAGTTTTGATGTTAGAGGTTGGGGTTTTTTTTAAATTGAAAATGACAATAGTACACTGACTACTTCATTTGTTTTCTTTTTTTGTCCCTTGAGGAAAAATGGTCGTTGAAATGTGAGGGGTGTGGTCACGTTTGTTAGAAAAGTAAGTAGAGCTATTAGCCTCTCATCATCCCAGGGCTACATAGTAGCTACTGTGTATAGTAATTAGTCTGTCTTCAGATCATTTACGGCCGCGTTGCGCAAACAGAAGAAGGAAACCGGCTACCCGCCATGCCAATTTCATACCATTTTGATTAGCATGCCGCCCCCCTTCCAATTGCACCCCCCGCCCCCAAGGGCCACTAACTCCTCGTTTATTTTTACGCAGACTTACAGGCACGGCTCCGCTGAGGAAGCCTCGGGGGGCCAGACTCGGGTTAGTCGAGACAAATCAATTAATAACAAGTGAATACTGTTTTTCCGTGGGCCCCACAAACGCGCGGCGCCCAATGTAATTATGTGGATGGAGTGGTGTAGTGGGAGAAATGGTATCCCTTTCTGTGTCAATAACGGTCCTCTGTTAAAAGTCATTAGCGGGGTTTTATAATAGGAGTAAATAGCAGACCGATGTTAGTCCTTTTTTGAATGACTGGAACAGGAGAACACACAAGAACAACTGCCTGGGGGTGATGTTTTTATGACTACCTACGCTATTTATGCCCGGGCTGGTTATGAATTACGATACAGTTGGGGCAAGATAGCAGCTAAGCTAGGTGCGCCATCGCAGCGTAAATAAGCTAGCAAGTAAGCAGCGTTGGCGTTAAACTACCTAAGAAAGGTTTAGCTGCTTCAATCACATCTCGTTGTTGTTTTTTTTCAAATGTTGCAATGTTTGTCACTCACTCTGGCACTGTCCTCCATTTGTTTGTGTTTTCCAAATTGGTTTTGTGCCATTTTCTAGGCCAGGCGGATCACTTCCTGTCTGGACAGGAAGCAGGAAGTGAAAGGAGACCGTTTATTATTATTCAGGTATTTAAAGAAAACAAGCATTTTTACCGGAAATGCGTCATAACATTATGGGGATAATAATGTCATTTTAGTAGCTGAATGTTGGAATATTAAATAAAAGGCTTTTTTAAAGTCGTTCTGGGGAGAAAAAAAAAAGTTAAACAAATAAAAGTTGGAATTTTTCAAACATAGTTGGAGGTATTATGGAAGTTAGGTCAAAATACTATGGGGATAAAGTTATAATAATTACAAGAAGAAAATTTACGAGAAAAAAGCTGGAATTTTGGTGAAAAAAAACAAAGCACAAACAATATGAATAATTTAAAAAAAACAGCTGCAGTTTTTAGAGAATAAAGTCAAAATATTAACAAGAAAAAGTCACAATTTTACAGAAATTAACATGTGATATTATGAGAAAAAATGATGTAATTTTTGTAGCATAAAGTTTAGATTTAAAAAAAGTGTTTTTAGCTGTAATATTGTGAGAAACAAAACTAAATAAAGTTGTAATTTTTGGAAAACTAAGTAGGGGAAAAAGTTCCAATATCATGACAATAAACTCATAATTTTACAAGACAAAAATGTGCAAAGATTATTTAAGAAGAAATATTCAGACCCCCCCCCACAGCAAAAATAGGAAAAAGAGCAAATTCCCAAGTTCTTGCTTATAATAGTTTTCAACACTTATCACAAAGCTGAGAAACAGTTTTTTAAAAAATATATATATAATTCCTTAGCACATCTACACATGTTGCTTTGCAAAATCTCAAAGTGGACCTTGCATCCTTTCATCTTACTATGTGGCCCTTGCACTGACATAAGTGAACAATGTTAAAGTAGTCACTGTACAGCTTGTATAGCAGTATAGATTAACTATCCACCTAAAATGACTGAACACAGCATTACTGTATTAATAGCATACAACACAAAGACAATGTTGGTGAAAGCATCGTGTTCTGAGGGTACACTGTATGACTGCTGCCAGGACTAGGGAGATGCGGTTATTTGGGGGAAACATGAATTCCAACATGGACTTGAGGCCTTGTTGAAGCAATGATTTTGGTCACCTTTACCTGTTCCCTCTACCTTCCGAGAAGCAGTGGGAGGAGCCCCGCGCAGTAAATTATCTCGCGGTACGGTGGAAAAAAATACTCTCAGCCTGCCTCGTATATTGTCTGGTGGGAGGATTAAAGCCAATCCGAGCAAGAACTCACCCCTTTCAACTTGGACTGGGCTGGCGAGACCAACAGAGGGGAGCAGCTCGCTGGGTTATGTCATCCAGTGGTGCTGTCACCCCCGCCGTCTCGCTCTCTTATGTCTTGCCCTCCTCAGAGCGCAATCACACTTCTCGCGGGTCGCAGTCGTTTTTCCCGACAAACGCAACCTGAGCTCATTTGTCCCGGCCCGCCTCCGTTCGTGGCGGGCTTCCTTTGACAGCACGTGGCAATTACACGTTCCACTGCTAACCCGGAGAGGCATGCATTTGGGTGCAGAGAGTACCAGGCCTTCATCTGAAGCAGGTGTCTTAGCATTTTCCAACCAACAACTGGTAGAGCGCAGATTACCGATATCAGTTTCATCCATCCATCCATTTTCTATGACGCTTATCCTCATGAGGGTCGCGGCTGTGCAGGAGCCTACCCCAGCTGACTTGGGGCGAGAGGCGGGGCACACCCTGGACTGGTCGCCAGTCAGTCGCAGGGCAAACAAGCAAGCATTCACACTCACGTTCATACCTACGGACAATTCAGATTGCATCCGTTTCATCAAAATTAATTCATCAATTACTTATTTTATGCAAATGTTTGGACTTTTATATTGGCCATTCTTGCAGATGGGCTGTACAACAAAATAAAAAAATGATATTCTTGTTTTGTTTTGTTTTGAAACCAATTTACTATGCTTAGTCACCATTGTTGTTTAGCAACATTTATAGAAATTAAGTTTTTTAGTTTAGAGGTCCCCAAAGAGGGATAGCCTGGTACCGATCTGCGGGCGGGGCAATGACTCAAAAAAATTTTTGAGTCATTGAGTCAAGTTTTATGTAAATGCATACCAATTTTGGAAATAAAAACTACTATTTTCTTACAAGTGTACAGCTAAAAAGGTCACATTTTTTGCATGTTTCTGTCGCTTTGTTTTGTTAGCTTTGCATTCACGTCATTGTTGTTCCCAAATGCTTGCTTTACGTGTGCATAAAGGTGTGCTCTGATTACGCCAGAACGCCTGTGTTGAGCGTTAGGTTTGTCCATATGGGATGCTGGGTTGAAAAAAATGACTGTCCACACTGTGCCGGATTAGTAAATAGCTGCATCCGGACGGGAACGGATCGTTGGAGGAAAACAATGTAATACACAAGACACGCAAGAAAAAGAAAGAACGCAAGAGCATAAGAGCGTCCTCTACTGGTTTCCAAAGCTCATCTAGAATGAAAACTAATTGGAATTACTTCTACGAGTCATTTCAGGAGAATGTGGATTACGGGGGGTCATGTCCGTGAAATATTTTGATGTTGTCAAGCTCTCTTATGGTGGCGGGACTGCGACAGGACGGTTTGATATACCGATATGTGATGAGTTCTGTTGGCCAGGGGTCGTATAAAGGGGTGCAGGCAGACCCAAAGTTGGTAATTACTAATAAAATAATACTTTAATGACTTGACTTCCTTCTCAATATCTGATATTGTCCAGCACTTCATTACCGATACCGATATAAGCAGAAACCCTTCCCTTAAACTAATATCCTGTTATGTTGTGTTTTTTTGACTAACTTAATAGTCCGATATGCAACACATGTTAATGAAAAATATACTTATTATTATATTACATTGGAAGTATTGAAGGAAGACGCCTTCCTACTGCAAAACCAGCGCTTTATTTCCATGTTCCGCATGACAGCTTGGATTTCTAGTCATGTCATTTCCTGGTTTGTGTGCATTGTGTATATTCCTGGTTTGTGTATATTGTGTATATTCCTGGTTTGTGTATATTGTGTATATTCCTGGTTTGTGTATATTGTGTATATTCCTGGTTTGTGTATATTGTGTATATTCCTGGTTTGTGTATATTGTGTATATTCCTGGTTTGTGTATATTGTGTATATTCCTGGTTTGTGTATATTGTGTGTCACCTGTGTTGACGTGTTTACAAACACGTCAACACAGGTGACACACAATATAACCTACCTACTGCACCATGTGGGAATACAAAGAGCACAGCCCCCATGCCAAAAGCACACCTACACGCACCCACATATTCCTGCCGCAAGGCATGCTGGGTAGCTTGTTGCGTGTTTGCTCGATTGCAAAACATGTTGAGGAGGTCGTCGGGAAAGAGAGAGAATTTCACATACTCCTGATATCTGGTGTTTTATCATTCAGAGTTCATATTGTTGTTGACCCAGGACTACCCAGCATGCCCTGCGGGCACTTGTAAATAGTACTGCTTACTACTGTCGGTGATTCATGTGATTTGTTACCTGTGTTGTGTTATTTTGTTGCACCGTACGTGGGTGGTTCTGTTTGATGACCACCTATGTATAGACATTTTGAACCCAATGTGGCCCGCGGGTCAAAAGGTTTCCCCAACCCAAGATGACTCGACCTGAGACGTCTTTACTTGAGACCTAACTCACACCTCTGCTTGTTACTTTGTGGAGGACGATGCAGTTTCACTCACGCTCGATATCAATTTCGGACATCCCAAGTTCATACCCCTCCTCAACCGAGCATCACTGAAATTTGTCACGTGTTCACTTCAATTCAGTATCTTCTCTGAAACGCACGTGCCGAAACATATCCACATTGTCGTATGAAAATCAACAACAGTACCTGACATTTTGATAGCGCAACATCAATAGTTTGGTATCAATCATGATGAAGTGTCTAGGGAACATTTTTAAAACATCATTCGGAATGTAACATTTGAATCAAGACCTGCTTTACTCCTTTTTGGGGTCAGTTTGAAAATTCCTGAGTGACAACAACAATTACATGTTAGGGTTTTCATGGAAATCCGAAGTTGCCAAAACACTGTGGTGCAACAACATTTACTGTACATGAAAGTGAAAAGTTACCAAAACAACATGTACTGTGTTGTGTGGGTGGTGGAGTTTTCAACCTCCAAATGCTCTCCATATGTCTGGCATCTCCCCTGACCCCTTGTATTTCAACAGGCTGGGGTAGATGGAGCGTTTCATTCCTCGGATCACAACAAGAAGACCAGTGAAAGGAGGGACGAGCGAAAGACGAGCGTTTTTGACGTAGGCCCTTGAAGGACACTGGGAGTGTCACACCTCGTTTGTCTCGTACCTGTACAGATGCTAAATATGACAGGCGTGCACTTGTTGAGTTTAGGATGAAAGTTCAAGTTTTGTTCATTTTAGGGATAGGGTAAGGTTGGGTTATGGGTTAGGACAGGGCTAATGTAGGGTTAAGGCTATAGAGTTAGGGGTAGGGTTGGGGCCAGGGGTTAGTGTGAGGATAAGTTTTGGGTTAATGTTGGAGGGTGAAGTTAGGGTTAGGGGTTAGAGGTAGGCAAAGAGTTGAGTTACAGTTAGGATTAGGAAAGGATACCGTTAAATCAAGAACGTTGGGTTTAGTTTAGGAGCTGGGCCAGGTTCGGGTTAAGATTAGGGTTAGGATAAGGTTTAAATCTTTGTGTTAGGAAATGGTTACATTAGGATCTGGGTTAAATGTCTGTTTTTAAGGTTAGGAACAGGATAGAGTTTGTCTTATAATTATGATAATTGCTAAATCTCCTATTCCTGACCTTAAAACTGTGGTTCCCAAACTTTTTTCCCTGTCATAACGCCGGGCCCCCCAGGGGGCAAGCCCCCCAGTTTGAAAACCACTGCCTTCAAAGTTGCTCTCATTCTAATTTAGGGGAATGAGGATTAGGGGAAAGTACTGATGTTCCACAGAAATTGTACAACAGATCGGCCCTGCCATAGAGAAGACCTTTACTAGCCTTGGTTTACAGTATGAGTCTATGTGTACGTAGAACATGTCCATGCGCATTCGTGCCTGCACGTCGTTCAGGATCTGGCTTTCCACCTCCTTGGTGGGCCTCTCTCAGCCAGATGGATGGTCTCAGCCATGTGTCTGAGAGGTGACAGCTGGCTGGCCTGGCCTCCCCGAGGACGAGGGTCTGGATCTTGTCCTCTGACAGCTCCTGATGGGTGACAAATCCACGGCTGAGCCTCCCCCTCCCCAAACTCCACCCATGAGCTTGCATGACGAAAATCAATGATGTCTCACGTTGGGTTCTAAAGAAATGGAAAAGATATGATTGGAGACGTGACGCCTCGACTCATAAGTGGGCTAAAGGAAGCAGCCACCCTGTCGATGAGTGAATAATTAGGCACGGGTTTCAGAGCAAAATAGCGTGATGTTTCCAAAACAAAAGCGCTGTCTGCTGAAAGTCATAAATCAGACCAGTGCTACTTGTTTCCCTGCACACTCCACTGCTTGGTTCCCGTCTTGAATGAATTTGTGAGAGAGGTGCTGCAACCTGGGCAGTAAGTGGTGCTGCAACTGAGGGACCGCGCACGGAGTAACCTGCAAGTCACTCTTTTCAGCTTCCGAACTGGATGCTTGAGCTGGACGGGGATGCTGTCCTGCTTTCACCAAAGCCGCCGGGCTCCGTGTTAATGAGACAGCTCTGCGGGGACGAAGGGGGGGAACACCCACGGAGTTCTTCAGGAGATGTCGACCGGCCTCCTGAAGGTAATTCCGTGAAATGAAAAGCAGACCGCATGCTAGTCATGGTTGCATCAGTGGGTCGGAGTATAAATAGTGACAGGGTTGTATTTCATCGCTGTGCTCTTATTACTAAGATGAGCCGAGTCGGTGGTGCCTTGCTCAGACGCTCCCTGCCGACGCTTCCCTCTAACCCAATTATTCTGAACGGGAATGACTTGTGTCACACTGGTTTTGGAATGGATGTTGGGTCTTTTCGAGGCCCTTTTCCGTTTTTCTAACGAGGAGCTGCTTTCAAACACGACCCGCGTACATACCCTACATCTGGGAACCATTAGGACACGCAGAACGGGCTCATTTAAGCTCACCTGGCACTTCAACAGAGGATCATTAGTATTGATCCGCTGAAAATGCACCCAAACATCAGACTGTGAGCTATCCCACCATTGCTATCAAACTGGGAATTGCCACTAACAAGCTTTCCAGATGTTCTCTCACGCATTTGATTGAAACCAGCACCTTTTTCGAGCCGTTGTCCGGCCATAAATCACAGGGGCCACGTGCTGCACGGATATATCGGACCCGGGTATATAGGTTACGTGCTTGATTCGTGAGCTCACCACGATTACACCGAGGACTTGGACGGAACAATTAGCTGTTACCCTAACCCGAAGGCCGCGGGTCTCTTAAAGGGCTTTTTAAGTATTCCCTTTATAAGAATCCCAGCATGAAGCCGCAGGGAGAGCAGAGCTTTATAAGAACGGTTTTGTTTTATGCGATATTGCTGGATGACGATACACAGCGAGTCACTGTGCAGCGTTAGAAACAGTTGATTTGTCCGTGCGGCCGAACGGCCGTTGCAACTATCCAACTGTGGCGGCTGAACAGATGTTCTGATTAAATACTCTCCCTTTCGTCTGCTGCGAGCGTGCCGCGTGACCAAGGCTGTTCGTCTTTTCACTACATCGATGGCCTCTGTGCACGACCGAGACGCAACCACAGAGAACTGCGGCTCCCATATTAAACGTCGATGTAATAATATTTTGAATGCGTGTCTTGATGCCGGAATTTAGGCAGCTTCAGGTTGCTCTTAGCAGCTGGAGGCTAATGAGCTGTGTCTGCCCATCTGTGGCGCCAAGAAGCGCTAGGGTGCGCTTCGTCCACGTTTGACATAGAAGCTATACTGGAACTCTGCAGTTGTCCAGTGTAATGGACACCGTGCATTGCATACAACCACATATGGGTGGAGTGGGGGCACAAATGTTTGCAACACCGGCATAGCCATGCGATAGGTAGTCCTGTGGCTACAACAATATGAATTATGAATGATAAAACATTGGATATCAGGTTTAGGTCAACATCTCTCCTTGTTTACTTCACTGACGACTTCCTCAACAGGTTCTGCAATCGTGCAAAAATGCGACAAACCCGGCAACATATTGGGAGAGAAAGTACCGCATGCTACCCGGCATGCCTTGCGGGAATACACGTGTCGTGTTGTTTGAATCGCTTTTTTTGTACAAGCTGCAGATCGCATCGGACTATTTCCTGTGCAACTCAAGACCGATGGTGGGGCTGATGTGGCCCGTGGGCCGCAGTTTGCCTATCCCTGGGTCAGGGTCATTAATCCGCTGCAGATTATCTGACTATAACAAAAATGCACACCAAATCAAGTTTTTCCACAAGAAACAATATAAGCCCAATTCATTTGTTCCAGAAAGCCAAAAGTGTTAACACAAGCGTGTTTTTATAGTTTTACCGACAGTTTTACATGCAGACAACATTTTGAAATGCATAGAAATACACATAAATGATGCCCAAAATGAATAAATGAACATTTAAAGCTACTTTTTAATTAACTGATGACGTGATCAACACAGCTTTCGTATTTTGCCATGAGTTATTTCTTGCATTCACTAGTGTTTGTGCTTTTTTGAAATCACGGCGGCAAAATAACCCAAAAATGGAGACAAAGAAAGTTGCAAGTGGCAGCATTTGGACACAGAAGGTGAGAAAAAGGACTGAATTGAATAAATAACTCATAGCAAAACATGAAGGTGGTGTACGTTGTGTCGTTGTCAGCAGTCTTCATTGAAGGTTAAAGTAACCTTCAATGTTCATTCGTTATTTTCACATTTCTAATTGTTTGATGCATATAAAGCTGTAATAAAAAAGAAAAAACATCGGAAGCGCCCGTTCTCGTCACTCTCCAGGGTACTAAGTTCCCAATTTTGGCAAAGATGACAAAATACGTGACGCAGAGTCTGAAAACAGAAGTAAATAAGGCAATTAGCGCAACAACATCCCGCGTGGGTGGCCGACGGCTAAGCCTGCCGACCTGCTAATGTCTGAAAAAGTCATAAATCTGATGACTGAACGAGTCATTCCAATGGCGGGCGGGTGGAGACGAGGTTCTGAAGGGAGAGGAGAGCTCGCTCGAGCGAGTTACCCCGAAGAAGTGGCGGTGAAAAGAGCCACGCCGTTAAAGACGACTTCCAAATTCACACACCATCACATGTGAGAGGGGTGGGGAGCTAAGTGGGGGGGGAAAGTGTGTGCGAGCGACGTCTCGTAAACTTTAGTGTCTCTAGAAGCATTTTTTTCCACCCCGCTCTCATTTTACGACCCCCGATGATTCATAACGTTTGAGGGAGTGTAACAAAAGCGCCAGCTGATATCCCCTCAGCCTTTTTCACCCAAAACGCAAAGAACAAGCCGCCGATGGATCGATCCGGTGTCAGTTCAGGTACAGATGATTAGGAATCTGCTCACTTCCTCAACATGAGCCGAGAGCACATGGCTTGCACATTAGGTGACTTCAGATCTGATCATAGAAACGTCCTTCCAGGAGGGGGAGAGACTCCGAGAAAGGGCCTGATTCCCCCCAAAGGTGGCAAGAGGCCAGCGTGGGAGTTGCTTTGCTCTGTCAATGGAGTTATGGAATTAATGACAAACGTAAACGTACCCTTAGACGATCACATCATGTGGACCTAAATTGATTGTGGGTGTTTATGGGTACAAGTGGAACTGTATGGCGATCGGTTGTCAGCTTCCCCTAAAATGTCCCAAAAAACAAATATGTATGCTCGGCATCTCTGTGGGTCTATGGGGTAGCGAGCCGGCGCACACGGCTCTGCTTCTGCAGGATGGTTTGTCAAAGGCGGAATCCCTTTTCGACTAATTGGTTCCAGACCTGCAAAGTAGGACTCCTTATTCACAAGTCAAACATAGTGCTTGTAGGTAGAGCATACCTGTTTACAGCTTTTCAAATACAATTTTTAACATTACTGGAATCCTCTAGACATGAACAGTCACCTTTACACTTGTAGTACTTTGTAAAGTACATACATAACAAGAGTAAATAAGTAATTGAAGAGGACTTGTGTGTTACTGTAAATGTCTTCCGGGGGTTCAGTTGGGGTTCAGTTCAGGAGTTGCGTAGATCATAGCGACAAAAGTAGCCTGTGTTTTTATTAGGGATTTTTGCTTGGTAATAATAATTCAAACCCGCCATAAATGTCTGTTGTTTGGTGCTTGTGCGTCTCGCTGAACATACACTCTGGTCCTCCCAGTGACGCAGGTACGCCCACCTTGCAGTCGAAATGGGTGGGCCGCACGAGCCTCGTACGATGCCCACACACGTCGAGTGAAACGTACGACCGCACTCCCATGCTGTCGCGAAGGACTTGCTCCGTAAGTAGGCCACACTTGCAACCCCCCTGATGCCCTACTTCCTCTACGCGCTCGCCACGACCGACACCGAACCCGTGCAAGTGGTGACACGTACTGTATGCAAGGACCGCTTTTCAGAAACACCTAGAGACTCATTGTAAAATACTACATATTAAGTCTTTGAATGTGAACGCCTCATACTCTGGACTTTTTTTTACTTTATTTACTAGTAGTCGCATCGTCTAGTAGTATGCCCGGTTTCCGGACCACGCTTGTTACAGTAAGTTTCCATGGTGCTTTTTGCCAACTCAAGACAAAGTGCAGCCGATGCCTGCTGCTCCCTCCCTTGTTGGATTTGTTGTACTTTGTGTGACTATCACTAAAGAATTGTTCGGCCTCACGCCTCTGCATCTGGGGCCCAGACATAGGACAGGATGTAAGAGAGACTACGGCAGAAGGACGACGAGGAACTCATCAGTGGATTCAACGGGGGACAAAAACAGGAAACATCTTCAAATAACACACGCAAGAGTGGTCTCACACCCGTGCAATAGGACCGTACATGCCGTTTGTGGCGTGAAAGTACTTCGGGCAACATGCTAACAGCATACATGTAATACAGATCTCCTTAGACCAGGCATGTCCAAACAATTAGGGCTACTTTGACAAATGATCAGTGACCTGAGGGCATTTTTCTACGATGCAAAGAAGTTTTGCGTGTTTTTCAACCAATCTTGCTCAAATTCGAGGCACAAATAAGTGCTACTGGATACCAGTAGCGGATGCTGGTTAATCAAGGAGGGTAAGCTGTAAATGTCGATCCATCTATTTCTATGCCGCTTATCCTAATTAGGGTCGTGGAGGTGTGCTGGAGCCTATCCCAGTGTTTGAGCGGCAGACTGTGTTTATTTAAATTCTTAAAAATTCTCCCCTCCGTTTCTGGTTGTTTTTACCAAAGACAACATCGCTGGGGATGGGTAAAGTCTCTGAATCCGTTTCGAACAACGGAATGATAAACTTGGGAAATGCTCGGATGGAAGTCTATACTTCAAGATCGCTGATTGGCTCATTTCGCTGTCAATCCAAAAGGGATTCTGCCTCAGACAGATCACAGCGTCTGGGTCAGCCCACCGCCTCATAGACCCCCAGAGACGCTCAGTGTTCGATGGACGGGACAAAGCCCAGCATTTGTTTTCCTATCAAAGTCAGTGGATGCTCAGCATCCGACTGTGCAAAAAGGGCATGGGAATGATAAGGAAGGGGTGTCAGTTACCTATGAAGTTGAAGGTATTCTAGCGCATATCCAGTCAATGACATGTACACACAGCACTACATAGTTCACCACTTTTTGGGACGTTTTAGGGGAAGATGACCTACTCTTGCAGTCTTAGAGCAATCCCCACTGCTGTGTGCAGTAAGAAACAGCGGGGAAAAGTGAAACTAATAGGAGACTATGAAGTAAAGCAAAGTAAGCGCTAAAGGGCTGCATGAGATTAATTCTTCTTTCAGAAGATGGTGCAAAAAAAAACAAAAAACGCTTGCATTTATGATGGCCGGGGTGTTGAAAGATGTGCTTGGTCAGCGCTGAAAAGGATTTTCCATATCCCGACGACGACGTGTGCGTAAGTGCATACATGTGTGCATGCATGACACACTTAAGGGTTGGATAGCGGACACAATACGGTAAAGTAACGGGAAAAGGTAACAGAACTACACGGGGGCTTGTAGGAGTGACGATAAATTGCATGTCATGCAAGTTAGGAGAGGCTCGCAATGAAGTCATGAGTCGGCATCGACACAGACACTTGGAGGACCGCAAAACCTTGTGTTTCAGGGGCACATGGCAACGATCAGGCCGCACTTCTGATATGCGAACGATACGCATTTTGCGGCTCATGGTAGCCCGACTGCCAGCCATGGAGGTTTTCAACACATGTAAATTGAATGCATAGCGTAGCAAATTCAATCAAGTACAAGAAGTCTGATATACTCTCAGGCATGATACATATTTGCTCTCATGTGAAACAGGGTTTTTGCTTTTAACACATGGCTTCTGTGTCTCATAACCAAAGTGTGAACCGCATTGACTGCTCGCAAAGACTGCTGTATGGGGCTGGAAACTGTGGGTTTTAGCAACAACCGAACGGCCAATTTATGGGAAAATACTGCAAAATAATACTTTCTGGTCAAACGGACACAAAACTATTGTGCATCAAAGTACCAAACCCTTCTCTGAGGTGATTAGGAATGTGCTGGACTTTGAAATATTCATTCATTCATTCATTTTCTATGACGCTTATCCTCATTAAGGTCGCGGGGATGCTGGAGCCTATCCCAGCAGACTTTGGGCGAGAGGCGGGGTACACCCTGGACTGGTCGCCAGTCAATCGCAAACATTCACACTCACATTCACACTCTAATGGACAATTTAGAGTGCCCAGTGAAGCTAACATGCATGTTTTTGGACTGTGGGAGGAAAGCGGAGTACCCGGAGAAAGAACATGCAAACTCCACACAGAGATGCCCAATGGAGATTCGAACCCTGAACCTCCTGACTGTGAGGCCAATGTGCTGCCCACTCATCCACCGTGCGGCCTGACTTTGAAACATGGGAAGCTTATTGGGGTTTGACATACATTTAATTCCATTTTCTTCTTCTAATTAGGACTTTATTGCAGGGCTGTCAATAAACAAAATATTTAATTGCGATTAATCACATTTTTAACTCATGAGTAATCACATTTCATGGCACATAGAAATACCTCTTTATCTATACTAAGTAGGCATGTAAATCTATTTGTGGTACATTTTTTGATACGCAACTGTAACTATACCACACCACACTTTACCCGAAGGGATAGCAATTTTTGAAATGCGGGCCATTTTTTTTGTCAAAAAATAATACACAGTTAGAAATCCCACAGTTTTTGAATGTTTAATGCAAGTGGCGATTTGTCGTACGTTGTTTGGCGGTCCTTGAACGCACCTTCTGACATTACTACTACTGACTACTGTACTGCCCTTGAACTCTTTCTTTCACCTCATGGTTCGTCCCAAATGCCGATACTATGGGGGAATGCATAAAGGTAAGATTTAATGACCTTACCGAGTGCTAATGTGCATATTTATCTGAAACCTCTCTGAAAGACAAAGTCCAGGCTGGTACTGGTGGATGGTGGCTCTGTATTCATGTCATGCTTTTAATAGTTTTGCACAATACATAATAAATGAGCTAAATCCCGTCGCTATAATGTACGTATGTTTTACTGATGTGTTGAAAATCTTTCCCGGTGACTAGCCAGTTGGCAGGTAGCAGACATCCTGTAAATAGCAGGTTGTAGCTCCAATTTTTCAAAGCAAAAATCAGCGGAGAGAGATGGCTCGCATCTGAAAACACTCGGGATGCTACCCTCGTCATTCCTCTGGTTGCTGTCAGTCACACCACCAGTGAAGCTCAGCTTCCCAAGGAAGTAACTTTTTTTTTACCCAGTCAGGGTCTTACTTTCCCAGTGTGAGCTCCCGTGTGCTAAAACTACAGCTCCAGTGGGGATTTCCCATAGCACCCGTGCTGCCGCTGAGGAAAAAGACATCGCGTCTGAGCGCAAACTCACTCAGCTGCAAAGTCATACTCATGGAATTCAGCGCGTTCATTGCACTTCCAGTGCAGTATTAATCTTTAATGAGTGTAAAGACATATAGAATTTATAGTTTTTATTCAATTTAAAGGGAAGTCACTACTCGGATGTGATATTTTTGCCAAATCGGTACTTCTAAAACTGTCCCCGAACCCGTATTTAAAAAAAAACGATGCCTTTTTATTTTTCCGGAATGTTGTGACCTTGCAAGTTGAAGCCAGTAGTAATTGATAACCAGTAATAAGTTCACCAATATAAAATCCAACTCACAACAAATGGACCGGCCATGCAGAACACTGGGAACGGCCGAAAGAATGACCCGCTTGTGATGCTCGGAAATCGGCTGTCCGTGAACGCACCCTGCTCGCCGTGATCGGGATTGGATGGAACCAAGAAAGTGTCGTGTGAGCGGTGGTGATGGGAAGTGAGCACTGCTGTTCCAAATGTTAAGACTCCGTTTCCCTGTCCGGATATCACCTTCAAGAACACACTGCAGTTGGCTGAGACTGCATTAACTTAGCACCGAAAGGAGGCACATTCCGGTGCCGTTAGGAACCGAGTTTCGGTACCCCTCCCTAAAGGTGACTACTATTAAACTATCCTGTAGATAATAATAAATCATGTGTAGTCTTCCCAAGATCTTGCTGGAAAAGTCTTTGTGGGCTAGGGTGTGCTCACACTTGTGGTTTTGGTACTCTGGTCCAGACCAAAAATGTTAAAACGATACATGGTTCACTTTTTCTTTTTATGTTTACCATGGGACCAAACGCTGCACAGTGAAGAACATATGCATAAAATAAGGAATTCGTCTGGCAGCTTTTTCTGACATAACTCAAATATTTAAAAACCAAAATGTCAACTGCTGGTTTGAATATGTATCTTACTTTTATATTCTGCTGTCGATTGCATAATAGCACTTCCAACAATTTCATCTGCCATTTTTGTCGTCTACGCGTGTTGTTGTCATTTTTACACTGACCCGTGTTTTCGGTCTGTCGGATTTAAGCTCAAGCGAACAGCACCGACCCTTGACCTTTGTCTGCTAGTTTGGTGCGCACCAGTGTTGGGATGAAAAGAGCCAACTCACCAGTGTTTCGGGTAAGTGTGAACCAGGGATTGCTGTAAGACTGTGGGGGAAGCGCGGCTTCCCCTAAAATCTCAAAAGAACGTGGTGAAATACTGCTGTGTGACTCAATATGTGCTAGAGTACCTTCATCTTTGTTCAGAACCAGCTACCCGCCCATCGCGTGCTAAGCGTCTCTGGAGGTCTATGGGGCAGAGGGCCGGCCCAGACGCTCTGCTTCTGCATATTGATTGGATGGACATGTCTGAGGCGGAATCCCTTTTTGATTGACATAGAAATGAGCCAATAAGGTGATCTTGACATATAAACCTTCCAAGTATTTCACTCCGTAGTTCTGAACTGATCCGGACACTTTACTGATCCCCAGCGACTTTGTCTTTGGTAAAAACAACTAGGAGGGTAGAATTTGCATTTCAATAAATAAATACAATCGGGTTGGAAAAAAATGGCTTCCCCTCCTTGAACGACCAGCACTGGTGTGAAGCAGGATTACAATCAACTAAAAATCCTCTTCATCTGGATCGGTTTCCACTCGGGTGACGGGTTTAAACTGTGCTGTCCGGAGACTTTCGTCCTGGTCTTCGTTCTCCCCGGATTTGATTGTTACCACACTTTTTGCAGCCTGTCACCACTTCACAGGTCTTCATCCTCTCTGTAGCCTTGTTAGCACCCCAGTGTAAACTCTCCATCAAGTGTCTCTGATAAAGTCAAGGTCTGACTGTCATCTGCGGGCTTCCTGGGAACGAAGCAGACTTTTTGATGCCTTTCTGTTTTTTTTTGGATAGCAAACGTACCTCTCTCACTCGAACTTAACCCGTGGTCCAGCCAAGCACATGTGCCTCCAACATGTGAGCGTGTATTTTTGTTTTCCTCTCTCCTTTCTCTCCGTCCTCCTCCTCCTCGTCTGGTTGTGTGCATCCCGCCCTCCCTCCAAGTCTCTATGGCGACAGGCTGGATCGCATTGTGGAGGTATTATCTGTTTGGCTGCGCCGACAACTCGCTTGACATTCTCCAAAGTGCTATTGTGTACATCTGCTATCAGTGTGTCGCCGGGATCATCTGAATGGTTTTCCCTCCAGCCATTTGGGTCCATTTTGCTCCATCCGGTAATGGGAGATGAAATACGGAGAGCATGATAAAAGTGATTCCAGCAAGCATTTTTATTATAGTATACGTTCTCATATTCTGTAGAAATGAGACTACAGTCCTGTAGTCCAGTCCTCTCGAGAGGGGCTGGAGTTCATTCCACTCGGGCGTTGGGGCGGGGGTGCAATTCGTGTCGCCCCAACGACTCCTTCTCCCACGCCTTCAGATGGGGCACAGGCGGTTACGCGCCAAACAACAGTTCAGAATAACCACCCCTTTAGTAGTCCTTAGAGCATGGGTCCCAAACCCGTGCCACGGAGTGCCGAGACCCTGCAGGTTTTCTTTTCAGCGGGTCACCAAAGCAGTTGATGAGCTTCTTCCCTCAAATTGAAGGAGGTGCTGATCATTAAAATCACCCGCTGTAGTGAGCGGCTGGAAAGAAAACCTGCAGGGTCTCGGCCCTCCATGGCACGAGTTTGAGACCCTTGCCTTAGAGGGTGTACTGGAGAGTGCTCCTTCAGGGGACTCCCTTGTTCTACTGGGCGGCAGCGACAACATGAGCATTATTGGCAGCGAAAGCGAGACCCGGAGAGGCATGATTGAGGGGAACGGACCCTCCTGAGCGTAAGGGTGTCCACATGTGCACCAGGACACCCTCAGCCGCACTTTGTTTATCTTTTGGGCATGTCATCATGTTTTGGACACTCGGTGTGCACCGCTGGAAGGAATACATTGGAGACCTCCTCATTCCCAACCACACGTCTTCCGATGAGGAAGCAGTGGCTGGAGACTCGGCGTTGTCCTACCTCTGGGGCTGAGGTTACCGAGGTGGTCAAAAAGCTTCCCGGTGGTAGGGCCCCGGGGGTGGATGAGATCCGGAGTTCCTTAAGGCCCTGGATGCCGTGGGCGTAACTTGGTTGACACGACTCTGCAGCTTTGTGTGGACGTTGGGAGCGGCGTCCTTGGATTGGCAGACCAGGGAGGTGGTCCAGCTTTCTAAGGGGTGGGCTGAGGGTCAAATAGGACGTGCCCTCATTATTCCCCCATCCAAAATAACTAAATAGTGCGGTTAAAGGAAACTTCTGTTGACAGCCTTACTTTATTCTCATATTTGGACATTATTCTCATAACACAAATGGCCCCCAGACCACCACTTGGAAACCCCTTTAGTCTGATATCTAAGATCAAAAAGGCAGAGCGACGCTGTCGTAGAGAGCCTCGATTCCCAAGGTGGCGTACAAATCGTCATAAGATGTGGAAGAATAAAAATGAAAAAAAAATAGCACCTAACTTTTTTCAATTCTGAGTGCACCTGAACTCCTCACAGAGCCTGCATGGAGCAGAAAGGAGTACGAGAAAAAGCATGAGGTTGTCCATTGCCTTTTATGCTTTTATGAACAAATAAGTCAATTTGATGATTGCGTTGATTTCATGGAAGATTTTATTTATATTTCACTTACACTGTCAGGGTGTAATGCGTGTGCACGCCTGAACGAGAGAGTGCAGATTCCCCCCAAAATGATGCTTTATTGCTAGTTTGTATTTTGGATACTATTAAACTTTCCCTTTCAATTTGGTATCGAATTAATAAGAAGACTTAAAGCAGGGGTGTCCAAAGTGCGGCCCAGGGACTTTTTTTGGCACATGCTAAAAATACAATTATACAAGAAAAAAAAGATAATTTTATAGGAATGAAAACAAAATATTAGAAGGGAAAAAACACAAGACTTGAAATATCAAGGGCAAAAAAATATGTTATTTTTGGTTATGATATGAAAAACAAACACAACAAAGAATAAAATTGCAATTTTCTAAAGTTTAGGTTGGAGATAGACGTTGACAATGACAATAATGAATTAAAAATGAAATAAAAATGTTCATTTATACTAATATTGTGCCACCAATGTTGTCACTAATAACACAGAGCAACGATGCAGGCTGTTTTTTCTTTAAATTAAAAAAAATGTCTCAATGGCCCAAACATTGTTTGATTTTTCCGTATGTGGCCCTCGATGGGAAAATCTTTGGACGGCCCTGACCTGCATCACCAAATTCAACCAATTTAAACAGAAGAATCCCAACAAAACCTTTGACCACGCAAAAATATATCTTCTTGACACAAAATAACCAATTATAAAGTTCAACATATCAAGTTAATTGGGATTTTCAAAAAACAGGGGGTACGCAGGTGCAGGTCAAATTCCTGAAGGGGTACGCGACCGTGAAAGCTTTGGGATCCACCGACGTAGAAGATCTTTCAGCAGCGGACGAGGCGACTCTTCACCCGCGCGAATGTCTCAAAGCCGCTCCCGCGTCGCCGTTTACGGGGCTTGTGATGGACGCGGATGGCTGTTGCAGGGTTTTTAATCTTTCCCTCACACCGGGCGTCGCGAAGGCCAGCGGTGTCAGCCCGGAGCGTGCCGACTTACCGAGAAGACATCTGGAGCTCGGGCTGGAGCGGCCTTGTAGCGCCACGGGGCTATTTCCTCCAATCATTCTCCTCATTTATCAGTCACGCCGCTGATGTGCAGTCATCCTGAAACCAAGGCCTCCCTCGTTTGATATGGAAACAACACGAGTCATCACCTTCTCCCCTTGAGCCCAAAACGCACACGACGACATTGAATGTAATTGTTTGCCATGTGAGGGCGCCTCCGTGGAATTCCTACCACTTTGACTGTAATGCGACGTCAAAGCTGCGATCGCAAACAGGCGAAGATCAAGCCGAAACGGTACACGCCAGCACCTCTGGAACGCATCTGGACCACGCTGGGAGACTACACCCACGGGAGATGTAGTGTAGTGAGTAACGTAGCGGCGGCAAGCGGTGAAAGACGATCTACTGCCTTGCCAACTGTCATGTTTCCGCCCCATTTCGGGGCTTAACCTCCGAGGGCGAGGCAGCGCTGGACATGTGCAAGTCATTCGTATGGAATAAACAAAAGTGAGACCTTATGATCGGCAGCCGCGCCGGCTGTCGGCTTAGACGAGCGCTCGAGGTAATTTTGCAAAGCTGTTAGGCGTCTAATGTGAGCGGCACACGCCTGATTAGCCCTTAAGTTAGAAATTGTTACTGCTTTACAAGCTGCCACTTACACTAAATAGGGCATATGCAAGTCTGACTTCTATGGTACTGCTCCTAGTGTTTGAATACAGTACTGTATATACCATGATCAAATAAACCGTAGTAAAATATAGTGGAACCTTGGTTAGTGTACGCCCCGGTTGGCATGTTCATGTTAGTTTCGAAGATTCTGCCTTGGTTTGAGTACATGCATTCTACGTTCTTGATGTATTTTTTTTAGCACAAAACATCCTTGTTAGCAGGTGGTGAGCTTGCTAATGCATGGATGAGGGGACCAGAAATCCGCTCTGTCGTCCATCTATGCTGTCCTCGGCAGATGATTCTGGGTTTTTTTTTCTCAAATTTGAACGCAAAACACATTTTTATAGTTTCCCAATTCTAGTTTTCCATCCCTAAAACTGTTTTAATGCATATCATTAAGAATTAAAGGGACACATTTTACCTTCACGGAAGACGTCATTGTTGCGAGATTAACACCGACCCCACCTTCGTGTTTTGCCGTGTGTTAGTACTGAATTCTCTAGTGTTTTTCACCTTGTTTATCAAAATGCAGGCACTTACAAACGATCTTTTGCTCCATTTTGGTTTATTTTGCAGTTGTGATCAAGAGAAAAGCAGACATTTGAGGTGAGAAACTGTTGAATTCAAGAAATAACCTAATGGCAAAACAGGAAGGTGGTAAGAGTGTTGTCTGTCCTATCGTGTCTTTGGCAACAATCACATCTTCAATGAATGTATCCCTTCCATTCAACATGTGCAGTATATGGAGTTCTTGTATATGCACACTCAGGCCTTTGAAGCAACTTAAGGATGTTTTGGTTTAGGCTGTATTTCTTTGTTATTTACAAGCACACAACACCAAAAGTACTTTGGGTCCAACAAAAAGAAAGGAAGGAACAACAGCGTTCTGGCTTAGCAAAAAACAAACATTGTACTTTGTCCAGAAACCCACAATTTTCTCTCAAAATATGAACAGGAAGCCACAATTCATAATTCAAAAAGCAATCACGGTGTTAACCAACAACTGATGCGGGATTTGTTTCCCGGCGCCGACCCGCGTGCACGGCCAAGAATAGCACCGGTGTCTGATGCGTCTGGTTTGTGTTCGCAAGTTAGAGTCAAACACACACTCGTCCTTGGTTTTAAAAAGTACACTGATATATGTACTGAGTACTGCATACACACGCCGTTGGATTTACATGCCGATACAGTTTTTTCCATAGGACAGGAGGTCTGTGCTGTTTGGAAAGACCTGCAGTCAAACCTTAGTTTCCTATGATTCGGTTCTCAACAAAAAGGTGAAACTAGGGCTGTCAAACGACTGAAATAGTTGGGCGCGATTAATCGTATTTTGTCCATAGTGAACTCAAAATGACTCACATTTAATCGCAGGTAAAAAAAAAATTTGTACCTGGACTATTTTGGGATTATTTTTGTTATAATCCCCCCCAAAATCTCTAATAGGTAGGGATGTAAAGTAGGGATGATAAATTATTTTACAGTATATGCAACTACAATAACCGCATCACATTTTATTTAAAGTGATATCGATATTGGAAATATGGGCTATTGTTTTATTTTAAAATAATATACAGTTAAAAAACCCCCATTTTTTGAATGTTTATTGTGAGCGGCAATTCATCCCATTGTTTGACGGTCCTTGAATGCACCTTCTTCCTTCTCACAGTTTGCACAGATAGACTAGTAAACTGTATTTTTATCCCATTTCCTTCACCTGATACCAACTGCTGATACTACTGTAACCGGGAATGCATAAATGTAAGACTTGATGACATTATTGAGTGCTTATTTGGAAATGTGCATATTTGGGGTACAAAACATCTCTGAAAAACGAACTCCAGGTGGATGGTGGTTCGATATTCATTTAGTGTTTTTAATGTAATCTTGTTTTCATGTAATCAAGAGTTTTCATCTTGTAGAAGATTAGTCGTCCAAGGCTGAGTTGCATCTCCCACATTTTTTTTTTACCTGGGTTGTCCCTCCCACTAGGCTAGGGATGGTCGCCCCACTATGGTATTGCAGATAGCGTTCCCAGCAACAACTAGTCAAAAGATCATCTATGTGACAGGAGCGTTCTGTGGTTTTGAAAGATTTACAGCCCAAACAATTCAACGTTCCTTGTTTATCGCTGCTAATTGGTTCAAGACCCGACCCTGATATATGAATTTCCGCAAAGTAGGATTAGAACATTATTAACGGAATATTTTTGGCCTCCGGCGAGTGCCTGGTGGGGGTGCATCACCTGGCCTTCACCCGTGAGGCCCGGCCGGGCCCAGCCCAAAAGACCTAGAACACCCTGGAGGGATTATGTCTCACAGCTGGCCTGGGAATGGCTTGGTGTCCTTCCGGTGGAGCTGGAAAAGGTGGACGGAGCCCGGGAAGTCTGGACTTCCCTACTGAGACTGCTGAAAATTTAATGGAATTATCAGCATTAGAGCATAGAAAACCTGTTTACGACTTTCTGAATAAGTTTTTTTTACCATTATTAGAGCCCTGTAGACATTAAATAACACCCCATAGTCACTATTATTTGTTGTTTACAACACAGTTATGGGATCACAGCAGGGACAGCAGAGCGAGCTGGCTAGCCTCCAATATCTTCATTCAAAACTTAATAAAGGGTGTCAAACAGTTTGGGGAAGGACAAAGTGAAAGCCAAAAACATAGCACTTCCACACGGAATGGGAGGATAATTTTATTTGCTCTATCATGTCAGACATGCTGTGGCTGACTATGTGCAGTGTTTTTGTGCACTTGTTTTGTGTCATTACTGACGCAGAGTGGCCAGAAAACTACAGTACATATGACCATTTACCAATATTTTGGACTAATAATGGGCCATACCAACCATACGGAAACGCGATGTAGCGAGGGGCAGCTGTACTAACTTTTGCGTGAAAGAAGTTATTTTCCAGTCTGTTTCTTCCTCCTTTTCTAGTCTTTTTGATTCAAACACGCCCTGAATTTGAGTTGAAATATTAAATCAAAGTTTCAAGACAAAGGAATTTTATTTCATCACTGGGAAAAATGTTCTGTATTGTCCTCTTTCACAGTCTGTTTATCTGTCCACATGGTTGGAACATTGTCATGTGGCGTCACAGTCTGAACTGCCGGTGAAACAGCTCACATCTAAGCCCTGTAATTGAATAGATAAGAGGAACACCATGATTGATGTTTGGAGGATGTCCCGTCCATATTTACATATTGGTAGTTCCGTAGCCCGCAGGCTTGGAAACAATGGCGGTTCCTAACTGTCTGCTTCTCATTACACTAACGCGGCGTTCTCTCGCTGCTACCATCCCTCCTGCATTCCTGCTCCACCTCGCTGGGTGCTTGGCTTCCAAGTACAAGCTTACGTGCATGGAAATGAAAAGACAAATTTCCCATCAGCTCACTCTTTTGGTAAAGAAAGCAAGCGGAGGCGTGACTGACAGCAAACGTGGAAGTATGTCTCTCTTTCATATGAGTTTTTACTCGCCGTCTCTCCGAGAAAATCAGCGTAACGCCACTTCATTTGAAACACGTAACCAGTACTGTGGTGTTGTCTTTGGCTTGGGTTCTTCCAAATCCCCCTTGAAATGTGTCAATTAAAGCAAGGCCTCCAAAAATACTTAGCATGGTCTCAGGAAGAGCTGGAGCTGACCGATCACATGTCGTGCAGATTACTAACACAAGAAACAGACAACCACCCATTCATTTTCCATTGTGGTTATCCTTTGCATGGTCACAGGGAGGCAGGGCTGAAACCTATCCTAGCTGACTTTTACGCAAGCGGTGCTTAATCCTGGACTGATCACCTGTCAATGTCACCGGAGATCAATTTATTTTATATGACCATTATTTTTTCCAGGATCACATGGAAGCTGGAGTCTATCCCAATTGACAATGGGCAGGAACATCCATCCATCACCTTATCCTTTGTGAGGTAAAAGGGAAGTCGGAGCCTATTCCAGCTCCACCTCTTGCCCAAATGTATCCGAAATAGGCTCCAGCTCAGGTATGACCCCTACATCCATCTTCTATGCAGCTTACCCTTACTGGGGTTGCAGGGGTGTGCAGGAGCCACAGCTACATCAGACAACCATTCACACGCACATTCACACACATGGACTATTTAAATTCTAACATGCAAATTCCACACAAAGATGTGTGAGAGATTCAAACCCAGACATCCCAGCTCTCCGGACTGTGTGGCCAACATGCAAACCACTAGGCCGACATTGCGTCCCTTCCCAAAGAACCACTCTTAACGGACGCCCCCTGGCGGCCTACCTGGCTTCTCCGGAAAGCGGGTGTAGAAATCCGAGAGTAGGGACGGATCAAGAATAAGAGCACGAGATACCCATGAACGGTCCTCGGGGCCAGGTCCTGGTAACCCCTGCCACTTCTTCTCACGTCTAAGATGGCCTTGACCTCAAATGCCGGGTGCCCATCGATCAGCCTAGGAGGAGGAGGAGGCACTTCGGGAGGGCAAAGGTCACTGGTGGCGACTGGCTTGAGGAGAGAGACGTGGCAAAAAGGGTGTAACCTGAGGGAGTCCGGGAGCCGCTTTTGAACCGCCGATGGACTGAGGACCCTCTCGATGGGATTTGGGCCACATTTCCAAAACATGCATGTTAGGTGAATTGGTGACTTTAAATTGTCCATTCGAGTATGAATGTGAGTCTGAATGGTTGTATGTCCCCCCTGCGATTGAGTGACGACCAGTCCAGGGTGTACCCCGCCTCCCCCCCAAATTCAGCTGGGATAGGCTCCAGCATACCCGCGCCCCTAATAAGGATAAGCGGTATAGAAAATGAATGAATGAACAAACAAAATTTGCTGAAATAACATATAAAACATATAAAAACAAGTTAAATATTTTGAGAACGTGCAAGAAAGAATATTATAAACAAATACTAGATAGGAATAAAAACAACATTAGAGCTACTTGGAGCATTCTGAACAGTATTGTTAGGAAAGGCACTAAAAAAGCAGATACCCTCAATACTTCACAGTTGGGAATGTTAATAATGATGATGAGGGACAAAGCTGAGAAGGTTAATAACTACTTTGTAAATATTGGACCAAATCTGAAAGAGGAGATCCCAAAATCCTGGTCAGTGGAGGAAGGGAAGGAGACCCTAACTCCATGTTCCTCACTGATGTGAGCAAAGAGGAAATCATTGACATTGTACATAAATGTCAAGCAAAAACATCAACTGACTGGAATGGAATTGGAATGGATACGATAAAAATGGTCAATAAAAAAAAAAATCAATAAGATCGCAGAACCGCTAACGCACATCAGCAATCTATCATTCCAGACGGGCAAATTCCCAGACAAAATGAAGACAGCTAAAGTAGTTCCAATCTTCAAAAATGCAGATAAACATAATTTCACAAACTTTTGACCAATTTCGTTATTACCTCAATTTTTTAAAATCATGGAAAAGTTATTCAAGCATAGGTTGGACAAATTCCTCAATAAGAATGACATCCTGGCGGACAGCCAATACGGATACAGAGCTAATATTTTTTTACGTCTATGGCACTGATTAAAATCACAGAGGAAATTAGGAATGCTAAAGATCATAGAAAGTGTGCAGTATTCATGGATTTAACGGAAACTTTTGATACAATCAATCACAACATCCTAACTACAAAATTGGAAAGGTATGGAATCAGAGGGTTAGTTCTGAACTGGCTTAAAAGCTACCTTGCAAACAGGAAACAATATGTGAAGCTAGGAGAATATGCATCTACAAATTTAGATATATTATGTGGCGTACCACAAGGGTCAAGTTTGGGACCAAAATTATTTAACCTATACATTACCGACATCTGCAAAGTGACAAAACACCTAAAGCTGGTACTATTTGCAGATGATACCACCGCTTTTTGCTCTGGAGAAAACACACAAGTGCTAATAAGAAAAGTTTCAGAGGAAATGATTACTCTAAAAAAATGGTTTGACAAAAACAGATTATTCTTGAATCTAAGTAAAACAAAAATGATGCTATTTGGTAATAGAAGAAGAAATACTTGTGAGAAAATACAAACTGATGGGGAAGAAATTGAAAGGGTGAATGAACACACATTTTTGGGCTTCATAATTGATGACAGAATGAGTTGGAAACCTCACATCAAAAACATACAACATAAAGTAGCAAGAAATACTTCAATACTGAATCAAATCAAATTTGTCCTGGATCAAAATTCACTCCAAACTCTCTATTGTTCTCTGGTGTTACATATCTAACTTATTGTGTGGAGATATGGGAAATAACTACAAAAGTACACTTCACTCGCTTGATGTACTGCAAAAAAGATCAATTAGGATAATCCATAACGCGGCGTATAGAGAACATACAAATCCACTGTTTCAAAAATCACATTTATTCAAATTTGCTGATCTGGTAAACCTTCAAAGCGCTAAAATGATGCATAAAGCAAACAACAAGCAGTTACCAAAGAATGTCATACAATTTTTCTTAACAAGAGAGGAGAAATATGATCTTGGGATTAATTTTATTTTAAATTTTAATTTTTTATTATTATTTTTAAAACTTTTAGTACTTTGGTATGTGGTATCAAATGTGGAACGGATTAAGTAAAGAAGTAAAACAATGCTCTACAATGAAACATTACAAACAGTTGATGTTTACAATATACAAGGAAGAAGACATCCAAGGTCATATTACTTCATTCCTTGGAGAGTACATTGACAGTACAGGACTGTCAATGCTATGTTTGTTACTATCACCTTATACTTGTACTAGGAACTTTTCATCCTGGTGAAAACCTTGTCTGTACAACAACAACGTTTTGTTACAATTGTTATACACCACTCAGCACTATTTCACTATTATTATTATTTATTATGAATATAATTTATCAGGACGGCAATATAATTTACTTACCATGACAAGGACTGCTGTCTAACACACAGTCACGTTACCTTACTTATGCATTAATACTGCAGGAAGTTCACAAATGAATTGAAATAGGGAGAGCCTATGGGGGTAGGATTTAATAAGCTTTGCTTCTTTCTACGCCTATTGGACACGTGGAACTGTCGATTGTATTAAGTGCTGTATTCCAATGTAATTTACATGCGTGTTCAAATTGATGTTGATGATCAATGTTCAAAAAAAAATTTAACCATTACCATTACCATAATTCCATAGAAAAGTATCCATCCGTCCATTTTCTATGCCACTTATCCTCATTAGACCTGTGCAATTTCAGGAGAAATTGCGTGTGAATGCTGGCAATGCTGACGTCAAACATTATAGTTGCTGTCAAATCTCCTGCCCAAACTCTGATGCTGGACTAAAATATTGTAGCTAGCATGTCAACTGTTCTTCTTTTCCGTTCATCTTATCCCTGTTTGTCCCTTCAGGGGTCGCCACTGCAAGTCAACTTTCCTTTGTTTGATTCGCATGTTTTGATTTGGCAGAAGTTTTATGTCGGATGCCCTTCCTGACTCAATCCTCTTTTTGAGGGAGATGATCTTCTCTGATGGTCATTGAGAAAGAATGTGTAGAAGACAAAATGACAATGTGTGGAAACCTTAATAATGAAATATGTGCTGTTAAATCTTGCTTATTCATATGATCGTGACCCAGCAAAGCTCACACTTTGATTGTCCTGCCCGTACCCGGTCTCTCGCCCACAAGTGAGCGGGAATAGGCTTCGGCTCACCCATGACCTCGAACAAGATAGTGTTAGAAAATGAAGGCGTTGAAGTTGAATTTTTGAGTTGCTAATATGGTAGTAGGGTTGAATTGCATCTATCAGGAGTGAAGAGTATCTCTACTGTCGTCTTGCAGGATGTCGAAAGGCAAAGAAAAACTTTACCACTCCTCTTTTGCCAAACAACACCGAGACAATCTGGGTTGCGGCCCACTCTGGGAAAATAAATTCCTGCTAGAAAAAAATTGAGTTTTTCTACACGGGATAACTCATCTTTCTTTCCACAAACACTTTTGCGAATGATGGATATCAGTGAGCAAGTGTGTGAGTTTTGCTGGAGGAGTCCTGGAGACGGCACAACAATCAAATCATAATAATAAAACTCTCTGGCATGCTCGCCATTCGATGTGGACTTTTTTCACCGCTTGCGAGTGATTTGTCATGTTTGAACTCATGAGGTCTGCAGCTACACAGCCAGCCCATTCCTGGTGAAAGGGGCCCAAAATAGAATGAAGATAAATGTTTTGCTTGTTGCAAAGCATATGTTATAATGTGTGTTGATGTATATGTAAAATGAACATTGATTCATATGTATGCACAGTATGTGGTTAAGCTACCGTTCCCCAGCTCTGCTGCCTCAGTTGACTCATTCATTGCACTGTCAGACCAAATATAGCGTAAATTCCCTACTTAGCGTTGAAGTTTGATCTGTTGAGTTTGAATGATATAATGGATGATTGATGAAGGAAAGGGTTATAGATTAAACTGGTACAGTGAGGGAAAGCAGAGGTTTTCGGAATACCCTGCTGATTTTGTAAGGTTACCCCCTTACAAAGAGATGATTTTATGGTAGATTTATCTTTACAAAAGAAGAAATTATGTTCTCCTCCCTGAGTCACCACCTTATCGTGGTGGAGGAGTTTGCGTGTCCCAACAACCCTAGGAGCTAAGTTGTCGGGGGCTGTCATCCCCCTGGTAGGGTCACCCATGACGTCCTAGGGGACGGACCAGACAAAGAGTGGCTAAATTGACCCCAATGATGCACAATAACAATGGACTTTGTATTCCCTCGCCTGGACGCGGGTCACCGGGGCCCCCCTCTGGAGCCAGGCATGGAGGTGGGGCACGATGGCCTGCACCCATGGGGCCCGGTCAGGCACAGCCCGAAAAGGTAACGTGGGTCCCCCCTCCCATGAGCTCACCACTTATGGGAAGGGCCAAAAGGGTCGGGTGCAAAGACAGCTGAGTGGCGGCCGGAGACAGAGGCCTTGGCGGTACGATCCTCGGCTACAGAAGCTAGTTCTCATTACGTGGAATGTCACCTCTCCGGCGGGGAAGGAGCCTGAGCTTGTGCGTGGGGTGGAGAAATTCCGGCTAGATATAGTCGGACTCACCTCAACGCACAGCAAGGGCTCTGGAACCAGTCCCCTCGAGAGGGGCTGGACTTCATTCCACTCCGGTGTTGCCGGCAATGAGAGGCGACGACCAGGGGTGGCCATTCTTGTTGCCCCCTGGCTCCAAGCCTGCACGTTGGAGTTTAACCCAGTAAACGAGAGGGTAGTTTCCCTACACCTTCGGGTAGGGGGACGGGTCCTGACTTTTGTTTGCACTTATGCGCCAAACAGCAGTTCAGAATACCCGCCCTTTTTCGAGTCCTTAGAGGAAGTACTCCCTCGAGGTAGTGCTCCCTTGGGGGATTCCCTTGTTCTGCTGGGTGACTTCAACGCTCGGGTTGGCAACGACAGTGAGACCTGGAGAGGTGTGATTGGGAGGAACAGCCCCCCTGATCTTGGACTTCTGTGCTCGTCACAGATTGTCTATAACGAACACCATGTTCAAGCATAAGGGTGTCCACATGTGCACTTGGCACCAGGACACCCTGGGTTGTAGTTCAATGATTAACTTTGTGGTTGTGTCGTTGGACTTGCGGCCACATGTTTTGGACACTCGGGTGAGGAGAGGGGCGGAGCTGTCAACTGATCACCACCTGGTAGTGAGTTGGTTCCGATGGTGGGGGAGGATGCCGGTCAGACCTGGCAGACCCAAACGCATTGTGAGGGTCTGCTGGGAACGTCTGGCAGAGTCCCCTGTCAGAAAGAGTTTCAACTCCCACCTACGGGAGAGCTTTGACCATGTTCTGAGGGAGGCAGCGGACATTGAATCCGAATGGGCGATGTTTCGTGCCTCCATTGTCGATGCGGCTGATCGGAGCTGTGCCAGTAAGGTGGTCGTGCCTGTCGTGGCGGTAATCCCAGAACCCGTTGGTGGACACCAGTGGTGAGGGATGCCGTCAAGCTGAAGAAAGCGTCCTATCAGTCCATTTTGGCCCAAGGGACTCTGGAGGCATTTGACATGTACCGGAAGGCCAAGCGTTCTGCAGCTTTGGTGGTCGCTAAGGCAAAAACCCGGACATGGGAGGAGTTCAGGGAGGCCATGGAAAACGACTTCTGGATGGCTTTAATGAGATTCTGGAACACCATCTGCCGTCTTAGGAGGGGGAAGCAGTGCACAGTCAACACCGTGTATGGTGGGGACGGCGTGCTGCTGAACTCGACTCGAGATGTTGTGGACCGGTGGAGGGAATACTTTGAAGACCTCCTAAATCCCACCGACACGCCTTCCAACATGAAAGCAGTGCCTGGAGTCGGGTTGGCCTATCTCTGGGGCTGAGGTCACCGAGGTGGTCAAAAAGCTCCTTGGTGGCAAGGCCCCCGGGGGGAATGAGATCCGCCCGGAGTTCCTTAAGGCCCTGGATGCTGTGGGCGTGTCTTGGTTGACAAGACTCTGCAGCATCGCGTGGACGTTGGGGTCGGTGCCCCTGGACTGGCAGACCAAGGTGGTGGTCCCGCTTTTCAAGAAGGGGGACCGGAGGGAGTGTTCTAACTATCGTGGGATCACACTCCTCAGCCTTCCCGGTAAGGACCACCTAATCCAAGCGATTTGTTCCCTGTATGACCGGTGTCAGATTTTGGGTCGCATTGCTGGCAATAAGACGGACCCGTTTCCAGTGAGGGTAGGACTCCGCCAGGGCTGCCCTTTGTCACCGATTCTGTTCACTACTTTAATGGAAAGAATGTCTAGGCACAGTCAGGGTGTTGAGGGGTTTCAGTTTGGTGGCCGCAGGATTCGATCTCTGCTTTTTGCAGATGATGTGGTTCTGTTGGCTTCATCGAGCAGTGACCTTCAACTCTTACTCGATCGGTTTGCAGCTGAGTGTGATGCGGTTGGGATGAGAATCAGCACCTCCAAGTCTGAGTCCATGGTTCTCGCCCGGGAAAGGGTGGACTGCCATCTCCGGGTCGGGGATGAGGTCCTGCCTCAAGTGGAGGAGTTTAAGTACCTCGGGGTCTTGTTCCCGAGTGATAGAAGGATGGAACGTGAGATGGACAGGCGGATTAGTGCAGCGTCGGCAGTGATGCGGACTCTGCACCGGTCTGTCGTGGTGAAAAAAGAGCTGAGCCTAAAGGCAACGCTCTCAATTTACCGGTTGATCTACATTCCTATCCTCGCCTAGCTTTGGGTAGTGACCGAAAGGACAAGATCACGGGTACAAGCGGCCGAAATGAGTTTTCCCCGCAGGGTGGCTGGGCTCTCCCTTAGAGATAGGGTGAGAAGCACTGTCGTCCGGGAGGGACTCGGAGTAGACCGCTGCTCCTCCGCATTGAGAGAGCTAGATGAGGTGGCTCGGGCTTCTGGTTAGGATGCCTCTCGAACTCCTTCCTGGGGAGGTGTTCAGGGCACGTCAAACTGGTAGGAGGCCTAGGGGAAGACCCAGGACACGTTGGAGAGACTATGTCTCTCAGCTGGCCTGGGAACGCCTCAGCATCCACTGAGAAGAGCTAGACGAAATGGCCGGGGAGAGGGACGTCTGGGTTCCCCTGCTTAGGTTGCTGCCCCCGCGACCCGACCTCGGATAAGCGGAAGAAAATGAATAGATAGATGAATGGAAAAAATGTTAACCCAATTATTTCAGTCCAAAAAGCCAAAAATGTTAACACAAAACATATTGTTATAGTTTTACATGCAAAAAACACGTCAGAATGCGTATAGATGACGAATGAAAGGCATTAATGAACATTTCAGGTTACTTTCCCCTTCACTGAAGACGTGATCGTTGCCATCCTTTTTCTATGCTGCTTATCTTCATTAGGGTATGCTGGAGCCTATCCCAGCTAACTTTGGGCGAGAGGCGAGGTACACCCTGGACTGGGGGCCAGTCAATCGCAGGGCAGACGGACAACAATTCACACTCACATTCATACCTATGGACAAATTGGGCTCGCCAATTAACCTAACATGCACATTTTTGGGATGTGGGAGGAAACCGGATTACCCGGAGAAAACCCACACTGGCACGGGGAGAACATGCAAACTCCACACAAAGATGCACAAGGGAGATTCGACCCCAGGTCTTCCAAATCTCCAGACTGTGTGACCAACACGCTAACCACTCGACCATCCTATAAAGAGAACCATTATGAAAAACTATACAAATGTAATAGTATTCTTTTTCCATTTTGTCCTTGCCTTTTCTGCATTGTCTTTGTTTTTTCCATTACGTCATTGATTTTCTTGGTTTGTCTTTGTCTTTGTCACTGTATTAACCGAATGGCTCAAGTTGGTGACAAAATACATACATACATATACATACAGAGTACGACGTGCAGTGAAATGTGAAAGTGAAAGTGAAAGTGTATGACTGTTCAACCTGTAACCATTTAAAGGATACAAATAGATTTAAAAAAATGAGAGAAATGCAAAGAAAAGAAAAAGAAAAAGAAGAAGAAAATAAACTAGGTAAGAAATATGAAATAAAATAAAGTACAAAAATACAAATTAATACAGATAAAATAAAATAAAGTTCAAAAGTACAGAAGATATGACATGACGTGCAAGAAAAGCAAGTGAGTGTGTGTGAGTGACAGATGGTCACTAAAGTGTCGTAGGGAAAGTCTTTAAAGTGACTTGTGCTGTTTCAAGTCCACGGTTGTGCAAACTGAGCAGAGTATGAGGTGAAGTGATGGATAGAAACTCCGTGCTTATGTGCCCGGTGCATCCCTGTTTAGAGTCCGAATGGCGTGCGGGAAGAAGCTCCTCCTCATTCTCTCTGTGTTTGCCTTCAAGGAGCGGAATCGCTTTCCTGAACGCAACAGTGAGAAGAGTCCATTGTTAGGATGGCTGAGGTCCTTCACAATCTCCCTGGCTCTTGCTATAAATGTCTTGCAGGTCTGGAAGCTCGGTGTGGATGGTACACTCAGCTGAATGCACCACCATCTGTAGGGCTTGCCGGTCCTGCATGGTGCTGTTCCCGAACCAGGACTGATGCTGCCAGTCAGGATGCTCTCGATGGTGCCGGTGTAAAAAGTCTTTAGCACCTGAGAGGGTAGTTTAAAGTCCCTTAAGGGTCTCAGGTGGTATAGACGCTGCCGGACCTTCTTCACCAGGCAGTTGGTGTGACAGGACCAAGACAAGTCCTGTACACCGTACAATGTACAAAGTACACCAAGGTACTTGAAGCTGTCCACTCTCTCCACCGGAATCCTGTGGATGAAAACAGGGTTGTATGTTCGCTCCTGCTTTGTACTGAAGTTCACTATTAGCTCCTTAGTCCTGCTGACGTTTAGGAAGAGATTGTTCCCCTGGCACCATATCTCCAGGTTTATAATCTCCTGTAGGTAGGCCGTCTCATCGTTGTTGGAGATCAGGCCCACCACGACAGTGTGGTCAGCAAACTTGATGATGGTGGTGGAGTTGAAAGTGGCCACACAGTCGTACGTGTCCAGCGAGTTCAGCAGAGAACTCAGAACACAACCCTGGGGGGCTCCGGTGCTGAGAGTGATGGAGGATGAGGTGTGTTTTCCCATCCGTACAGCATGTGGTCTGCCTGTTAGGAAGTTAGAGATCCACTGACACGGGGGTGGGCTGAGACCCAGGACCTCCAACTTCAATGTGAGAGCGGAGGGAATTATGGTGTTGAATGCTGAACTGTAGTCAACAAACTCCATTCAAGCATAATTCCCTTTTCTGCGGGCCAAGTGGCTCCTTGTTGTGTGGAGGAGGTGTGAAATGGCGTCCTCCGTGTTCCAGATTTGTCTATAAGCAAACCGAAGTGGATCTACGGTGTCTGGCAGTGTTGTAGTGACGAAATCTCTGACACGTCTTTCCAAGCACTTCATCACCACTGATGTCAGGGCTGCAGGGCGGTAGTCGGTGAGGCTGGTGGGCTGGGGTTTCTTAGGGACAGGAACAATGGTGGACTGCTTGAAGCATGAGGGGACTATAGACTCTACCAGGGAGAGATTGAATGTCTCTGTGAACACCAATGCCATCTGGTCCTGCTGCCTTCCCGGTGTTCACTCTCCTGAATGCCCTCCTCACGTCACGCCCCGAGATGGTGAATGTGTTAACCTCTCCGGCTCTCTCAGCGTGCAAACGTTTGTGCCGCTGGCGCCGCTAGCGTGATTAGCTGCAGCCTCGGAGCAAGCACAGAAGGTGTTTAGCTCGTTTGCCAGAAAAAAGCGTCCCGTTCAGGAGGATGGTGTTTTATAGTCCGTGATTGTTCTTAGTCCCTGCCACAGGCTCCTCGGGCCGCCATGTTGGAGTCATATGGCGGCACGAGGAAGATGGCGGCATGGTCTGACTTTCCCAGCGCTGGACGTGATTGTGGCTTGTAGCCGTTCTTGAATGGAGTGTAACAGTGATCCAGTTTCCGCTCGCCCCTGGTCGGGCAGGGTTGAGCCCGAGGGTTGAGGTTGGCGCTGTTGAAATCCCCCAGCACAATGAACGCGGCGTCCCGGTGCTGAATTTGGTGCGAGGTAGTGACTCATGCAAGTCCCATATAGCAGTGTCCGTGTCCGCTTGAGGTGGAATATAAACGGCACTGATTATGACCGAGCTGAATTCCCGAGGTAGATAAAAAGGGCGACATTTGATGGTCAGAAGTTCCAGATTCGGTGTGTAGGAGCATGCAAGAGGAACAATGCTCACGCTGTCGCACTAGTGGTTGGTCACCATCAGACACTCCACCTCCCCTTGACTTTCCCGACTCCATAGTTCTGTCCATGCGGTGTACCGAGAAAGACTTGGCCGGCTGGATGGCATGGTCCGGTACCGCTGGGTTCAGCCATGTCTCGGTGAAGCAGAGAAGGTTCCAGGCCCGAATGTCCCTCTGGAACCTGACCCTTGCCCTGAGGTCGTCGAGCTTGTTTTCCAGAGACCGGACGTTGGCTAACAGAATTCTAGGTAAGCGCGCGCTCTCAGCCTGTTCCTGACGCCGGCTCGTTTCCCTCGTAGGCGCCGGTACGGGTCGCGTCCTTTGTTGTTGTTCCTCAGGATGTCGCTCGGCCAACATGGGTCCGGGGTTAAAAACGGCGAAAGGTGAATGCATTGTGCACCAATGGACATAAGAATGGCTCTACCATCTGTAATGGTGGCCGTCTTGCAAAAAGAAACCTAATGGTCTATAATGGTCTAAGAGCACAAGAAATAAACAAAAGTAAGTCCGGTTTGGTCGGAGCAGCCGTGACGGCAGCCGACCTCACCGGCGCCATCTTTGGCCATTTCTTCCGGTCACTCGAGCTGAGAGCTACGTTTAAATACAGCTACCTTCTGCCAAGGTGCAGGTCCATACCTGATCACATGATTCCTGCTCACAGTACCGAAAAATCCGTGACAACATGGAAAAAGCAAAGACAAAATTGAGTGCCTTTTATTTTTGGCGCTGCCATGATTCTATACAGGACCCAAAGCTAAGCCCCAGTCGCTCACTCCGCCCACCCCTAGTCAGAAGCAGAAAGTGACTTTTTGAATGACATCCAGTGCAAAATGTTTGTGGTAGCAAAGTCCAAAAGTCCCATCGGTGCAAGGTTTTAAATCTTAATGTTAACTGGAGCGACTTTAATAGACTGTTGAGGCCGTTTTTACATTATTGGAAGGCCGGCAAGTTTCTCGCATGCCTTTTTTAGTCAACATTAAACACCAATTCGGTGTTACTCCGTGCAGCTGTGGCCGTCGTAAATATCGGCCGTTATGACGCCGATTCCTACTTTATGAGCAGTTTGGATGCGGTTCGACGAGATACAGCACCAGATACGCCTCAGGCGTTCAGTGGTGACTAGTTTGAGGCTTTCTCCGGCCGTAGAACAAATGACTTGAGTAATGCGTCTGATTTCTAATGACAACCTGCGTCTTGGATGCTTTCTTTTTCCAAAGGATGTGACCACAAAATAGAAAATAAACCTATTTCTCATGATTGACCTCTTACACGAAAACAAATCCTTCCCCCGAGGCAACACTTTACACCGCTAATAATAATCGGCCCCAGAAAAAGTGTCCTGATTTATTCGATCCTCCGCGTTTCACAAATATGGAGGACAAATGGGTCGCCTGAAAAATGCAAGAAGGCAGCAAAAAATGCTCCGTGTGGGTACAAAAGGCATTCCTGATGCTGCAACGCGAGAGAGAACCGTGTCACCGCCGACTAAAGGAGATGCCGGGTTTTACGCGGGTACACTTAGAGGGTAGATAAGGAGGGAAGGGACCAAAATATCGTATACCAGTCCAGAGATGAGGACTGGAGTCACTTTTGATTACTCTGGACTCGACTTGACTATATCGTCAAAGACTTGAAACTCAACTTGGACTTTCACGCCAATGACTCAGGACTTGCCCCGGACTTTAGTCTGACGACTTGAAAATGCTCATGATTTTCAGGAAATAGGTTGAGTGACGTGAGTCCCCATTCAAAATATTCAACTCCACGAACTCTACGAATCTGAATGTATTTATGAACCTCCAATCGGGCTCAAGAACAAACAGCACATGCGGATTACATTTCTGTGCGTTGCATATATGCCGAATGTGATGTCAGCACGCTTTTTCTGACAACGTCTTGACACAGTGGTCTTACTTGATTCAAAAAACAAAACAATCCAATATGCATTCATTGTATTTGTCAAATGTAACAGGTTGTTATAATGCCATTTTATTTGGTAAACACTAAACATCTACCTATCTAAATAATGCTTCTAAGGACTCTGAACATAAGAATGAATGAATGAGCCTAAAAAATGTGCAAATTTTACATATTTTTTTGCCCAAATTATGCTTTTTCAGGCACAAAAATGGCTAAATGATCCACAATACATTTCAAAGCATTCAGAAGATGCATCGAGAAATGTGGTACGTAGTACCCTGCACTGGTCACCGGGTGTCAGTAATGTTTCTGAGACTTTTATTGCAGGTTCAAAATATTTCACAACAGGTATCATAATCACTAATAAAAAATACTGCTGGACATAATCCAGGCCAAGATGAAACTCAACTCCGAACCCCGACGTGAATTCCTGTCCGTCCCTCACTAAACTCGTCTGCCACCAGAAGTACTATTTACTTATTTTCTCTTATTATGTCTATTATTTTGTGTAATACGAGTGTAAAGGTGACTATAGGGGTGTTATTTCATATCTATAAGGCTCTGATAATGTTAAAACTGTATGTAGAAGGCAGTAAAAAGGTTTTCTTTACTCTAACTGCAAAAATATTTGATTTATAAATCAATCTTACTTTGTGGAAACATATGACTAATTTATCACGGGTCAGGGTCTGCAACCAGTAAAACACAAAAAGTTGAATGAGAACGCCAGACTTCCAAAAGCGAACCTTGCAAGAAGTTAGCCCCCCTCACTAGCCTAGAGTTCAAGAAGAATCAAAGGATTTAGTTTTTTCTTTGGCTTTTTCTGCAAGTTTCTGCAAGAAATTCATCCATCAGGATAGAAAAATACGCAGCGAAGCGTCCAAACTATGTGTCAAAAGTCGCACAAAACAAGTCAAAGTCGCACAAAAGAAATCCCACAAAATTGCTAATTGAGAGCCCATCATAGTTCTTGTCTGCGGTGGGATAAAAAAAATGTAGTGGAGCTTCCAAATGTGAAAATTTGGGAAAAATATGCACAGAAATGTTAAGCAGATCGTAGCGCATCTCCAGGGCGCTCGGTTCACCCAGCTTTGTTTTCGGCTTTTTTGCAATCTTTGGTAGAGGAGCAAAAAAAAAGCCTGACAGAAAAAAAGAAAAACTCCCTATGCTGACCTTTTCAGTACAACAAAGTTGGGAGAAGTCAATGTCAGGTGTCCACCTTCAAAGCCCTCCCATTACTCCTCACATAGAGGAACTTTGACGAGCGTTTTTGCGCTCGGCACGCGACAGCTCATCTCCGAAGGCGTGCAAGTGCACGGGGTGGAGGTGCGGTCCGGGTCCGTCCGGATAGCGCACGCGCGTGAAAACATCCCTTGGAGCAGCACTCGACACGTGGAAACCAACCGGACCGGAAAGGAAAACCCATCCAGCGACGTTTTAGGATTACAGGGAAGGAGGGTTTGAAAGCGTAACGGGCGGAAAAGTGCGCCAGTGTTTACGAGGTCAAGTCATAGGAGAGGTAGACTGGATCGGAGTAGATGGCGGATTTACGTCCACTTATGTGGCGCTTCCTAAGAATTCCGAGTCCAATGCTGGGAAATGTGTGTTTTGTCCACCCGGTCCGAGCCGGCGGATCTGGTGAGAGCACATGACACGCTCTTGGATGTCTTCTACCCTTTCATGGCGGCCGAGGCGTCGTCTCTTGTCAGAGCCTCCAAGGACGCATGGGGAAGCCTGCCATGTGTTTGTTTGTCTGACGTCCATTTATAATAGATCTGCCTTTCCAAACAAAAGGGACACATCAAAGCCATCGCTGATGGTAACGTCCCGGAATTTTGGATTCGTGTTGCGCTCAGGAAATGAGCTAAACAACATGAAAGGACGTCAGGCTTGAGCAAGGAGACAGATGGATATGAATGCGCAAACACTCATAGTCTGTTTATTTTGGTTTTATTGCGCTCAAGGGATTTTGCTTTGTCTTTGGCTTTTTTACGGCCACTCAAGGAGACCTAAGGATGAATTACTGTCGCTTCTCTTGATAAAAAGCAAAGGGCTTCGGCGTGCCCCGACTTAACAGCCCATTAATACAATTCCAACAATACTGCAGCAAAATGTTCACGATAGGCAAAGATTGTCTATATAACAGGAGCGTTTTTCCTACACACACACACACATCTTTCCTGTCCTATAGAGAGGATCTTTGACTCACTTCTTTGCAATATGTCTGTAAAAACAGCAAAACACTCTCGCCTTTTTAAAGATCTTCAACCTTTTTTGCAGTAGGTCCTGTGAACAGCACTGGGTCCTTGAAAAGAGCAGATCGCTCCCGTGGTATATAGAGGATCTTTGGTTGAAATTTTTGAGGCGCTACAAGGAGCTTTGACCCTTTTTTCAGTTGGTCCTTAAAAACCAACAGCATGTGTCTGGCATATGGAGGATTTTTGACTCACGCTTCTGCAGGAGGTCCTTCAAAACAGCACTCGTGTCATATAGAGGATCTTTGGATGGGTGTTTTTAAGGCAAAGATCTTTTATATATAACAAGTGGGATCTTTGAGTCATCTTTTGCAGTATGTCTGTAAAAACGGCAAAACACTCCTGCCTTTCAGAAGAGGATTTTTTTTTTTACAGTAGGTCCTTAAAAACCGCAGAGCGGTCTGGTCATATGAAGGATCTTTGACTTGCATGTTTGTCGTAGGTCCTTCAAAACAACAACATATTGGTCGTACAAGCATACTGGATTTGTCGCAGGTCCTTAAGAACAGCAGAGCGCTCCATACAGAGGATCTTTGACTGCTATTTTTTGGGGCCATACTGTACTACAGTATATTATTTTATACTAGCATGCAAAGGGCTACTCATTTACTCCACTTTTTCTCCCCTCTCATAATAAATAAAGCGCTTTGGCGAGCGCTTATCGGCTTCCTCGTGCACCTGCAGTCTTGTGTAACACGAGCAACATTAATGAGGCACCGTTTTCCCATGCGCCGGGTCGCCCGTTCCTCTCCCTCGTACAAGGTTTTTGTGCAGTCGGTCTCCCAAAGACATAAATCAACACGTAAAAGCATCAGAAAGAGCCACTAAAGAACGATGACGGTAAAATATTGACTAAGCTGCAGAAAAAAAAAAGAAAAGAAAAGAAAAGGAATCTGTAACGCATTAAGGGCGGCACATGAAAGACGCTGGCCTCATATTGGAAGAACCGCCGGGGAGGTGAAGGATTCTTCTCGAGAGAAATCAAAAACACTCTCTGGCCTCTGGCACGCTGACAGTAACTCACCAGGCTGTCAGTGCGTTTTAATCTAATTACTGTGATCTATTTTAAAAAGGGGACGACATAAATGTGAGGCACGGCTTGTAGCAGCAGTGCTACGAGGGCTGCTTCCAATCTGTGCGGGATTTTATTGTCTTCGTCGCTTAATTTACGGCCAGCGCTTGGATGAGTGTGCGGGGTATGTTGGCGCGGTACTTAATTAGAGAGGAAACGCGTGTAGCTCAGCGCTAATTAAATGAATTAAGCGGCCCGTTTCCACGTGATGAGCTACGCCTATGTGGAAGGAACGGCGTGGCTTTTGCAGGTGGAATCCAAATTACAGTCAGCGTCTTGTGGAGCCTTCAAGTACCGATCGATCAAAGGCAAATGATGTAAAGGGCAGTCGTGGTTTACACGCAGTACTGGAAAAAAACAATGAATGGGTTCAAATCCAAGGAAGATTTCATTCCCAAAACCAAAGTCGGAAATATTTGCTTGCTCCACGGGTGTGCAGGGTTGTCTTATTTTCAGGGTTGTTACATGCCGGTCAATTTGGGACAAAAAACATTTTGACTTGGCAAAACACATTTTCTGTCAAAATCATTCGTTATGATTTCTTATTTTAGGTGATACCAATCTGACCCGAATATAAGATGACCCTGAATATTAGTCGCACCCTCTTTTTGGTAGAAAAACGATTTTTAAAGACAAAATCGACGTGAAGTCAAATGAAAAATGAATCTTTAGTACAACTAAAAACAATCACATTCTAGTCCCTGCTTGCTTGATGGATGACTCTGCTTTATTGATCACCGCTGCCCTAAAATTAACATCGTGAGACCTCGTATGTCGTTTACCCATCTTTGAAGCACTTTTTGTCGCATTTGAATCCCTCCAAGTGAGTGACTGGAAGAAAAGCTACGACTCGCTATGGGGAGAAGAAGTTGAAATGCCACCTGTTGGTTTGCATGTACAAATCTATACACTGCCGATGTAAGACGACCTTTCTTTATCCAGGGAAAATGGTATATGAGGTATATGATAGTCCCATGTGATTATTCACTGGTCTTAGTATATTTTTATTGCTACATGGCAATCAAGTTACCAGTAGGTGCAGTAGATTCTCAGAAAACAAAGAAGACCCGACATTCATGATATGCACGCTCTTAAGGCTGTGCAATCGGGCAATTAGCTGAAAGGGGTGTGCTCAAAAAAGTAGCAGTGTGGCATTCAATCAGGGATCAAATTTTGTGAGGTGTGAATCGGGTGGCCCCTATGTAAGGATGAAACAAGCACTTGTTGAACATCACTTCTCTTTGAAAGCCTGAGGAAAATGGGTCATCCAAGACATGTTCAGAAGAATAGTGTACTTTGATTAAAAACTTGATTGTAGAGGGGAGTACTACTAAAATGTTTGGCTGTTCAGCTAAAATGATCTCCAATGCCTTAAAATGGAGAGCAATACCAGAGAAAACGGAAGACTATCAAAATGGATCAGAGAATAACCAGTCTCAGCCAAATGATCAGCTCCAGGATGATCAAAGACAGTCTGAAGTTACCTGTAAGTACTGTGACAGTTAGAAAACAACTGTGTGACCCTAATCTATTTACAGGAATCTCCCGCAAAGTCCCCCTGTTAAAAAAAGGCAGGTGCAGAAGAGGTTACAATTTGCCAAAGAACACATCAACTGGCCTAAAGAGAAATGTAGGAACATTTTGTGGACTGATGAGAGTAAAATTGTTCTTTTTGGGTCCAAGGGCCGCAGACAGTTTGTGAGACGACCCTCAAACTCTGAGTTCAAGCCACAGTACACAGTGAAGACAGTGCATCATGATATGGGCATGTTTCTCCTACTATGGTGTTGGGCTATTTATCCCATAGCAGGGATCATGGATCAGTTTTCATATGTCACAATACTTGAAGAGGTCATGTTTCCTTATGCTGAAGAGGACATGCCCTTGAAATGGCTGTTTCAACAAGACAATCACCCCAAACACACTAGTAAACCAGCAACATCTTCTTTCCAAACCAACAAAATGAATGTTATGGAGTCTCCAGCCCAATCCTTGGACCTTCATCCCATGGAGAACTTGTGGGGTGACATCAAAAATGCTGTTTGTGAAGCAAAACCAAGAAATGTTCATGAATTGTGGAATGTTGTTAAAGAACCTTGGAGGGGAATAACAGCTGAAAGGTGCCACAAGTTGGTTGAGTCCATGCCACACGGATGTGAAGCACTTCTACAAAACCAAATATTAGTTTACCGATTCACAGGGTTGCCAAATCCCCCAAACAAAAGGTTTGTACAAAATAGTTTTGAGTTTGTAAAGTCAATGGCAGACACTGCTATTTTTTAACACCCCCCTTTCAACTGACAGCCTTAAGAGCGTCCATATCATGAATGCTGGCTCTTTGTGTTTCCTGAGAATCTACTGCCCCTACTGGTTGCTTGTTTGCCATGTGGCAATAAAAAATATACTAATAACTGATTCATTTTGTAAGTCACATTGCTCTGCTATTATTTTGAACAGTACTGTATACCATATTGCGTGTAACAGCAAGAAAACATCACATTTCAGTTATCACGGTGCGCTGAAACAATGACCTCACGCCATGATGAAAAGCAGACCGCCACCAAAAACTATCGGATAATTATCTGCTAATGTCCTCCCAAGGTTTGGAAAAATCATCCCACTTGGTTTTTGACACGCACACCATATGTCTTGCACCTCCTGAGCACCATAAACATGTGTTACGTGGTCATAGTGGCCTGCTCGGAATCACGGGGGTCCCGAGGCTCACCTAAATCTCCGAACCACTCAACACCTCCGCGCAAACGGAACCGTTTATGTTACAAAACTTTTTCATTTTTGAAAATCCACACAGAATTTATGAAGGGATGTTCCCACTCTGCTTTGTGTTTGTGTGTTCATGCTGTGCAGGTGGAACGCTAAACACATTTACTTGCGTTACGACTACTTCACTTCGTCCCAGGAAGCATCAGCGCTAACAGCAAGTCATAAGATTTATCTCTCTGGTACGCTTGGTGTCGTCAGAAATATGAAATAATCACATTATTATGCGGTAAATCAAATATAGACCGATCTGGAAAGGGTAGAACCTGTTTTGCAAAAGTTCATAGTTTATAATGATTGAGTCTTTTAAGGCATTTTAATGACTAGGAACTGTACGGCCTGTCCTCATTAGGGTCACAGGTAAGCTGGAGCCTATCCCAGCTGACTTTGAGCAAGACTGGACCCTGAGCTTATCGCCAGCACACTCGCAGGGCACGTACCTGTGTAAACATACAACCATTCACACTCACATTCCCACCTATGGACAGTTTAGGGGCACCAATAAACCAAACATGTTTTTTGGAATGGGGGAGGAATCCTGCTGACTGTGCGGCCAAGATGCAAACCACAAAAACGGGAACCTCTTAGGCTGAACCTTTCATATCGTTTAGACTGCTGCTTTCCCGTCGGAACTAATGGAAACAGCGAAGAGTGGGTTGTTCCAACTGGACGGTCATTGGATAAATGCCGGGCTTTGTCCCGCCCATCGGACGCTGAGCGTCTCCGGGAGTCTTTGGGGCAGTGGGCTGGCCCGGGCTGGCCCGGATGCTCCGCTTCTGCATGATGATTGGATGATCTGTCTCAGGCGGAATCCCTTTTTGATTGACAGTAAAATGAGCCATTTAGCAATCTTGAAGTATAAACCTCCACCTGAGCATTTTCCAAGTTTTTTCATTCCGTTGTTTTCAACTGATGCAGAGACTTTACCGATCGCCAGCGACTTTGTCTTGGTTAAAAACAACTAGGAACTGAGCGTAGAATTAAAATCAAATTAAATAAAGGCATTTATAACTTAGGTTGGAAAAAAAATGAGCGTCGCCTCCTTGAATGACCAGCAGCCGACACTGGTGTGGGTAAAAAAAAAAAAAAAGTGAAGTTGGAATGGGTGGAGAAAAGTGTCGGGTGTGAAAGGAAGGGTGTACAAAACTGTGGCGAGACCAGCCATGTTGTTTGGTGTAGAGACAGTGCCGCCGAGGACAAGGCAGGAGGCAGAGCTGGAGGTAGCTGAGATGAAGATGCTGAGTTTCTCTTTGTGTGTGACCAGGATGGACAGGATCAGGAATGAGCACATCAGAAGGACAGCCCATGTTAGAGGTTTTGGAGAGAAAAAGTCAGAGAGGCCAGACTGAGGTGGTTTGGAGAGATAGTGAATATATTGATAGAAGGATTATGAGTGTTGAACTGCCAGCCAGGAGGCCTACGGGAAGACCAAAGAGGGGGTTTACGGATGTAGTGAAAGAGGACAAGAGAAGTGGATGCAGAATCCAGGGCTAAATGGAGGCAATTGATTCGCTGTGGCGACCCCTGGAGGGATATCTTTACCATACAGTGAGGTCAGCAGGATGACTGGTAGGACCACGTGCATTCTGACCTCATCTCTGTGTCGGAAGTCATTGAAAAGGAACAGAAGAGAAGAGCAGTAATGTGAAAAGATTGAACGTAAAAAGTAAATCCCCCATCACTTACTCATAACCATTTTTGGATGTTTCGAGCGGCATGACTCACAAGTGAAAATGAAAGCAGGTGACCTTGCAATCTGCAAAGGTTACTATTTATGGTTTGGTGGGGTTAAGTGTGTGAGGTTTAACTGTTCGGTGACTCACAGTTTATAGCCCCCCCCTCCAAATATTCTGAAATCTTCCCAAATGATCAAGTGTAGCAGCGAGCTGTCGCTGGCAAACACCGGCGCCGCGCACGCTCTCGCTGTGTTTGCCATCATGTTCGCGTGTAACGAGAACCACATGCCCACTGCGTCGGCGTTCATCTTCATACCAGCATTAGGAAAAAAAGGGGGTGGAAAAAAGGATGGAAGTTACATGCCCAGATCCCTCCCGATGCCACGGGCGCAACTGGCCTGGTCGTCACTGGGACGATCGATGCCTGGAAATGAGCTCTTTGCGCAGCTTTAGGTGCAAAGTGCTAATGATTATTGATAAAGTGGCATTTAAATTTGTAACATCCAACCCATGTCAACAAACTCCTGAAGTCAAGTTGAGCAATATGAGCAATTTTAATCCACTATATAGGATTCAAAGTTAATAAATGCAATATTTTTGAAGTGACAGTATAGAAAATCTATTTATGACTTTCTAGATTGATGGAGCATGACATCCATCCATCCATCCATCCATCCATTTTCCACCGCTTATCCGGGTCCGGGTCGCGGGGGCAGCAGCTTCAGTAGGGAAGTCCAGACTTCCCGGTCCCCAGCGACCTCTTCCAGCTCCATCGGGAGNCCACATGCCCACTGCGTCGGCGTTCATCTTCATACCAGCATTAGGAAAAAAAGGGGGTGGAAAAAAGGATGGAAGTTACATGCCCAGATCCCTCCCAATGCCACGGGCGCAACTGGCCTGGTCGTCACTGGGACGATCGATGCCTGGAAATGAGCTCTTTGCGCAGCTTTAGGTGCAAAGTGATAAAGATTATTGATAAAGTGGCATTTAAATTTGTAACATCCGACCCATGTCAACAAACTCCTGAAGTCAAGTTGAGCAATATGAGCAATTTTAATCCACTATATAGGATTCAATGTTAATAAATCCAATATTTTTGAAGTGACAGTATAGAAAATCTATTTATGACTTTCTAGATTGCTCTGTAAGCATGAAATAACACCCTTACACTCATATTATTCATTGTATACAACAATGCGTAACTCTTACGGCTGCATAGGGATTCGAGACGGCAAGATCGCAAGCTAACTGGTTAGCCTCAAATGTATTTCTTTTAAACCTAAGAAGCCGTAAACTTACCACTTCCACACGGAACGGGAGGAGAACTTTTTTCACTCTACCATGTTGGACATGCAGTGTTTTGTGTCATTACTGCCGCCTAGTGACCTGAATACCACATATCCCTTGTATTTCAATATGTTTTGACTGATAAAAGACCAGAGTCTACCACCAAACAGTCATCATTGATTAATTAATTTCTGACAAAACAGTGAACTGTATTTATTTCAATATTGGCTCCTGGGAATGTTTTGTTTGAAGCTACAGAGTTTCTTAGTATGTGTTGCTTGAAATGGGTAGTACTATATTTTTCCGACATTAGGTGGTCAATTATTCAAATATTTACTCACTTAGCTACTCCTTACCTAACTCATAACTACGTTTCCTTCCTTCAAACTACAAGTTTGTTACTCCCACTCCTTCCGCAGTGAGGCGTTTAGGTGTACTCGTAATTGCGATTTTTTTGTTTTTCATTTTTGTTCGTGTACCCCCATCACATTTGGTGTACCTGAGGCGTACTTTGGGAACATAGGGTCTAAATAAAAAGAACGACAAAGAAAAACAATGATTGAGTATTCTTATCACACTTGAGTACAATTTGCTGCATTTAGGTGTGCTCGGAACTACCAGAAAACAAACCCAAAACATGTGAATTCATCTTAAGTGACCTCTCAATGCTCATAATAACACGGGTAACGTGTGATTGAAATGTTCTGCTACAAATAAAGAAAATAGTGTTAGGTAAATAGAGTTTCATTTGGCGTGATTTACATGTTCTGTACATTTGAAGCTGATACTACATACAGTCCAAATATATATCATCATGTACTGTCTTTTTTATTTTTTTTAAAAAAAAACTGTAAAAAAAAGGGGAAATTTCAGACCTAGTTGCAAATGGTGATTAATCAGGATTAATTAATTTGAAAACTGTGTTTAATCTTAAAAACTTTAATAATTTGACAGCCCCAGTATAGGTATACTACATATTTATGATATTTATTTTGATTATTAGGTGCATTATGGGAAAATTCATGTTTACATTTCAAATTTAACAGGATTATTATTATTATTATTATATGTAGTGCGTCTAATACTACATACTTGCCTGTCTTCTATATTTTGAAAATCCGCTGAGAATCGCTCCTATGGGGCACAATCAAGAAGGAGACGGCGCAGAATTTTGTTTTTGAGGTTAACGACTTTTATCTGTGAACCTCTTAAAAAAAAAAGAAGAAGAAAAACCTCTCCAGAGAACGTGTCTCGCGCGTTTCTTATGAGCTCCACTGGAAGATGTGATGCTGCAATCATCATCACATAAAAGCTGTCCTGCTTTTACAAGCCTTTTGGACGGCAGGTGCATTCCTTTATGAATTTACAGAGATCACACTTGCAGATGTGTTCGCTGTCCCGTCTGTGCATTAAAGCCCATTAAGGATACTTTCTTCTACTGGCAGGAAACATGGACGATGGAAAAGTCCACTGTGGATTCCAAGTGAACTCAACCCCATGACCTTTCCTTTCCCTTGTCCCTCGGCCTTTTAGGGCTGGCTCTTGCACCACCGGCCATTCCCTGTGGGGCACAGGGTGACCTCTGAACCTTGCTTCGCCTTTGAGGCTTGACTACCAGCCGTGCATAGAAAAAGACCACAAAATGCCCCAAAATTGACGCCATGATCGCTGAATTATGGGTAACTCTTAAAAGACCACTGCATGGAGGAATGAGATGAGTAGAACTGGAGAAACTTCCTATCTTCATTCATTAGGAGCGGGCAGGTCACACAGGTCAAAATTTGCTCCCCCCACCCCCCAGGAAAAGCACATTAAGTGGATTAACACTAATCTGAGGGGGATTATAAACAGTTAGCAGCCAGATGGATGGTACTTTCCTGGCTGGATCACCTCACTTTGTACGCCTGTGGTGACGGATGTTTGCTTTGGAAACAAGGGATTTGGATAATGGCTTCTCTCGTAACGTTTTCTTTGTAAACACAAACGGAGTGGACCCCTTGCTTACCTTTGACCTGAGCTCTTAAAAGGAAAAGCCTTCAACGCATAACACGGAGAAGGCAACATGTTTTATACTCGGCAGTGATTTATTAGGCGGATTTGTGCAACCACAGTATTAGCACGATTGCTAACATCGGCATTATTGCGCTGCATTTTCTCCAAGGATGTGGTCATTTTCATCCATAAATTATTAATGCAGCTTCCACTTGAGGTTAAATTTGAATTTAATGTTGCTTTTCCGGTGCACTACCCCCGCCTACATAGTGGGAAGTAATGTATGTGCAGTATACACCTTTGTTTTTGTTCACACTTTCTCATGCTATTGAATGTCCAAACTTTTGCCTGATAGTGTATTACAGTACATACCAGCAAATAAATAATCACTTTCAAATTCCTCTCATCATTAATTATTATGCATTTGATGCTTAAACTAATGCTGCTTATGATAACAACGTGTCCTATAATAATAACTTCATTTATATGCAGTATACATTTATACTATAAAAATAATACCGATAGTACTACTACTACTAATAATAATATTAATGTGTAGTTATTACAGTTATAATATTAACAGTTCTAATTATAATTATATTATGGTTATAGTTGGTATTATTATTCGTGTTAAAAATAATAATAATAATATGATAATTATACAGTAACTATAATAATTATATATTATTATTAATAATATTTTAGTTCCTTGAAAATATTGATGTATTTAATTATAATATCCTGGTCAACATGTGATTGTTATTATAAATTATTATGAACAATTCCCCACAATATTTTCAAAGAAAGTTCCTTGACAATATTGTTTTTAATAATGGTAATAATAATAATAATAACAATAATAATTATAGTATTATTGTTATTATTATTGGTAATATAATAACAACAACAGCAATAATAATAATAAAAATTATTATTATTATTATTATTGCTATTGCTAAGTAATATAATAATAAAAGCAATTATTATTATCATTATTATTATTATATGTTATAATTATATATATATAATTATTATCATTATTATTATATTTAATAAATATCATTAGAACATTATACTTATGAAAAATTATTATTTGTGTTTTAGTAATAATAAATAATAATACTAATTTAAAAACAACAATATTCCAGAAGTTTCTTGAAAATATTGTGGGTGAAATTTAATATTTTGATAATAACATTCTTGACAACATATTATTATTATTTAATAAATTGTACCCACAATATTTTAATGAAATAATAATAATAATAATAATAATATTCTGCTAAAATTATTATTATCAGTAGTAGTAGCAGTAGTAGTAGTAATAGTTGTTGTAGTACAAAATTTCATACACAATATTGTCAATGAATGACACAATTAATTAAACAAACCAAAAATTAATAACAATACTAGCGCCAGTAATAGACTTTAAAATGACAACAAGCTGTCAGTATGATGCAATGCCTTTGTTGGACTACAACCATATAATAACATACAAATGGCAGAAAAGGATATGATAATAGTAATATAATATTAACATGTGAAGAATAAGTGAAGGAAATGTATGAGCAATAACAATATGGGCTTGCACACAAACGTGCTTTGCAGCAGTGAGTGGGTGCTTACGTGGCCGGGATGGCCCATAACAAATACAGTAGGATCAAATTCATACATCTCAAATGAAAATTGAGAATCTTCTTTCATTCAGCACTGGTATTGCATCACATTAAATTACAAAATATATACAATTGATCATTTTTTGGTTTCATAAAACTGCTCCACTTTTCCTTTACAAGAATCCTGCACAATAGAAGCATAATGGGCCTCCCACATAACACAAAAAAAACCACCTCTTTTCTTTCTACAATACAGTCCAACAATATCTTCACTAGGAATGCCAGGAAGAATCAACACCTCCAACAAGCGGTCTGTGTAAAATAGCACTTGCACTGGAAGGAAAATGATCTTGCATCGCATGACATGGTAGCCCTCACATGCAACAAGAAGACGAGAAACTAATTGTCCTTCAAGGCCGTGTGCACACAAAGAGTTTGGTTATTTCATGTTTTCATTTAAAAGCGCTGTGTCAAGATCTTGTGAGATTAAAATGTGACAAGATTTCCTGTTCAGAAGGAAAAATGTCTCGCGGGAACAATCTCACAGTAAATGAAAATGAATTATTTAGCCGGCCTCCGTAGATGTGCACGCGTGGTGTGACGAGGCTTCACTCTGTGCGTTGGTTTCAGCACCATGGCGTGTTTGTTTCGTAGGCATGGAGGGAGTGACCCCTCTTCTCAGTCATACGGTCTCTTTGTCTCGGTGGGCGCAGGCGGGGCCGCTAGCATACACACAGAGTGCAGAAGAGTATAATGTAGTAGAAATGAAATTGGTAGATTGAGTTTTTCCTAAAAGTAACGTCAAATTGTCCTTGTTCTCGTAGGCCCAATCGTGTCACGCCCGTCATTTCCATGCATATTTCGGGCAAGCCTCTTTTGTATCGTGAACAGCGGACACCGTTCACTCTGACACTCCTGTTACTAGTGCGCCTTTTCCTCAAACTTACTTTCATCATGTTCCTAATTGGCTAGAAAGTTAGCACCACCTACTGGTGTGCCTGGGTTTTCATTGTCCATTCTTCTTTTCCTGTCGGCGTATCCCTGCTTATCCCTTATCCCTGCTTAGGTGTCCAAAGTGCGGCATGAGGGGTCACCCTTGATATTACCAGATTTTACAATACTTTGTGTTGTCTCCACGTTTTGTGCAGCAAGTTTAGCAAATAGTGACCTACAATGGATTGGTTTTAGTATCTACCAAAAGAAGAGCACTTTCAGCGGCAGATTACTATCACTGTCCTGCTCCGCTGAAAGACTGAGCAGGACCATTTCTCCGCCACGCCATTTGGCTTTTCAACACAGCAGAAGAGGAGCAATAAAAACACACACATGACTGAACTCTTTACCTAATTATGTATTATTATGTATTATGGCTTATTAATATTATTTATTATTGTGCTGCTCCTTCAATGCATATACATTCCTGCAACCACATTAACAAACAACCGCAGGCCGCATATGCATTGTTATTTACAAGCATGACACTAAATGAAATAATGAAAGTCCAACTGCGTTCCCACCTACACATCACACACTTGTTCTTGTCACTGATGCCTCTCTCAGCAACAAAACACACCAATCTTGTCGGCCAGGAATAACGCACGGCACTCGTGTTCCTGGTCTTGATTAGACCTGCACCGAACATCTTTTGCGAACCGACACAGAGCGCCTTTCATCTGTAACCTGCCCCCCCCCCTCCTCCCCCTCCTCCTGCCTGGTCCCACTCACCAGAGCCTAACCAGAAACATGCCACCGCCCAGGGCAAGGTCAGATTTCTCACCCAACCACAGCATTAAAGGTACATCGCTTTCCCTAATGGGGGGGGTCATAACACTGCGGTTATTTTTCATCAATCTCACAGACAATATATTCCATCTCATCACACTCAAAGTGGATGCAGTCCATGTGGTAGTAATCTGCAGGGAACGTCTGGCTCTGCTTTATGACCCGGGAGTCACATCACAGATCCAAGTCATTCAGGTTACGATCAGTGTCATATAAAAAAAAATTAAAATGGCACACATACCTTTACCTTGTGCATATGAACCACCATACAGTACTGTCACCATACTGGGTGTAGAACTTCGGTAGCACCAAATGACTTCTCCCCAAGTGAGTCAGAGGTTATTTCATTGTCGTCTTATGTGCAGGGGTGTCCTTTCAAGTCAATATCATCTTGGGATGAATCCGTAGGGAATTTTTTTCTGCAGAAAAAGTACAGATTTTTTAATTCAGAATTAAATAAAATGATTTTAAAAAATGTTTTTGGACCAAAAAGACACACATTTGGGGTGCAATGATTGCTAAATGACAAATGTATATGGGTCAGTTCGATACTATCCAGGGCTGTCAAATCATTTTTAATCAGATTAACCACGGTCTTCAGATGAATTAATCATGATTGATCACCATGGCTGAAACATTTTTATTGTATTTTATTGAAAGAAAGATAAATGACAGAGAGGGATTATTTATATATATATATATATATATATATCCTATCCCAGCTGACTTTGGGCGAGAGGCGGGGTACACCCTGGACTGGTCGCCAGGAAAAGGCACATATAGACAAACAAACATTCACACCTAAGGTAGATTTAGAGTCGCCAATTAACCCAACTGGGATGTTTTTGGAATGTGGGATGAAAGCGGAGTACCCGGAGAAAACCCCCAAACGCACGCACGGGGAGAACATGCCAACTCCACACAGAGATGCCCAACGGAGATTCGAACCCTGAACCTCCTGACTGTGAGGCCAATGTGCTACCCACTCATTCACCATGCAGCCCTACATACATATACACATACATATATACATACATATACACACTCAATACTGTATATACATACTTACATATACATATATATTTGTATATATTTGAATGTATTAACAGCGCCAAATTATGTGAAAATTTTAATCAGGTTAAGAGATGGGGCACACGTCTGAAAAGCTGTTTACCTAACACTGGTTTCTTTAACAGCATAATATTTGAATCAGACTTTAACTGTGTTATTACGAGCAATGAGGAGTTGCGTTCAAAGACACCACGTCGTTTAAGGTAAATTCACGTTTTGAGTGAATTTTCTGGGATTTCCGAGCATACTTAATACTTCCACATTAAGAGTTATTACAAAGTGAGTGATATGAATATCCACTTATTGTTTTGCTTTGCATTTCTGTTTATTTTGGACCACACATACATACATAATGCAAAAGTTGTTGTGATGTTCCGAGTGTCCATGAATACATCTCGCAGTCTGTCTAGTGGCAATGAGGAAGTGTCGTTGCAACGACAATGATGGATTAGAAATGTGTTTGTTTGTTCGGACTTGGAGATACGTGTTCGGCGTTGGAATTGCACTGCTGCTGATGTGTTGAGGTCAGAATAAAGTAATAACGAGCGTCAGACTCAGGAGCGTGGTTTGCGCGAACATTTTAACGCTGCAATTTTTGTACGCTAAAAACTTCATTCATTTACTGCCTTATGATGAGAAACTTTTTCACCGAAGTCACCAAATGAGAGGTTACATTTCATGCATTGTTGCCTGCACTCAGGACATGTTGTTTAATTAAGCATTGTCAATCAAGTAGGCATTCAGAAGATGCATTCAAACATGTTGTCCGTGCCAGTAATGGTATTAAATTAAGGAAAAAATTAAGGACAATGTTAAAAAAATAATCACAAGCGTTCACAATCTCCTTCACTGTCAAGCAAAATAACGTAGGAATAAATCATGATGGGCCAAGTGGTTAGCATGTTGGCCAGGAGCTCAGAAAGGGTTTGAATCCTTGTTGGGTTGGTTTGTTCCCCCTGTACATGTGTTTTATCTGCATTTTTGAGCTTTGTGTTGTCTCTACATGCATGTTAGGTTAATTACCAACTCTAAATTGCCCATAGGTGTGAATGGTTGTTGTATGTGCCTTGCGATTGGCTGGCGACCAGTCCGTGGTGCATCAGATCAATCCAACGTTATATAAAGCATGTTACGCTTGTCCGAGGAGTAAGGTTACAGTGGGTTGTGCGCCATAATGTGGCTAAGAGCAATGCACGGCTCATTGCAATGCTAATCTCCTCAAATGGCTGCTGGGAGGTCAGAGGAAATGTGTGGGAGAAACAGCGTACCTTTGTTAAACACCACTGAAAGAACTGGCCCTCTGTTTTCTTTATAGAACAGGCAGGATGGATGGAGGGTTGAATGGATAGGCAGCTGCTAGCCAAACAAATAATCAGAAATATGTGTTTAATTTTGAAAGCCATATGCCCCGGCCTGCCTTTCCCAACAGGAATGTAATGTCATGCAAAGTGTGTAAGCCGTGTAACATCACACACAAAGCATGCACTGACCTATTATGGACTTGTTGCATTGCATTAACCCCCCTCCCTCCTCCCTCCTCCCCAAATCCCAACTTCCAACTACTTTTTTCTTTCTTTTACAACTTCGGAGACTTGGACATCTTGCAACATGTCTCAAAGGAGGCTGGAGGCCCTTTTCGGTTTTGAGCTTGGTATTGTTCGCTGTGTGCTCTGGGGGACCGTGACACCAGTGGAAGGGAGCGGGGCAGGGATAGGGGTAGTGGATACAAACAACAAACGATACACTAAGTAACCTACCTACTGCACCATGCGGGCATACAAATAAATATATACCCACAATAGACATGGCAAAAAAACACCCATATATTCCTGCCGCAAGGCATGCTGGGTATTTGTGATACATTCATTCATGCATATCTCTTAAAAATTAGTAAGTATCTATCTCTCTACCTATCTTCGCTTAATTGCTTAATACGTTGAGGTCATCAGAGAAGATAACAAGGAGAAGTTAACATACTCTTGACACCCAATGTTTTACTGTTTACGTGAGTGACGCATTAATTTGCCGTGGATGTGTTGTGTTTGTTGTCTACTTATGTTGCAGTTTGTAGATTTATAGTGACATATAGGAAGTCGCAGAGACGCATTCCAGTAAACATCTTTCCCTTAGGAAATACTGGGAATGGGAATAATCTGAAACCTTCTAAATTGTCACACAAGTGTAAAAAGAAGTTAAACACTGTAAACCATGCAAGCGCAACGTTCCACGGTCCTACTGTTACTGTCATAAAGCCTCATACATTTTAGCATGCATGGAAAGCAACCGGTTTCCTCCCCAAGCAAGGCAAAGCTTTTCTTCCTGTCACTCACAAATACTGGATTTGATTTTTACCCCTCAACACGTAAAAAAATGAGGGGTTGTCTTATATTTGGCTCAATATTGTTAGTACTTCTTTTGGAATAAGTGTTGCAAAAAGGACACTTAAAGCGTTAATCAAATTAGTCACCGTTTTCAAAGGAATTAATTGTGATTAATCACCATTTGCAACAACGTTTTTACAGCACTAAATGAACTGAAAATTTAAATCAAGCGGGTGTGTCTGAAAAGCTGTTTGCCTGGTGCCTCTTTTTAGAGGCAGGGCATTGTAATCGCGTGTTAACCGTGTTACTATGAGCAATGTAGGGTTGCGTTCAAAGACACCATGTAAGTTGAAAGCACATTTTGAGTGTAGACGCACTTGCATGCTTAAATGTAGTTCTTTGTACTTCCGCAATGGGGATGGTTGGACGGGGGGAATTCCAATATTAGTGCAGGCTGTCGTACTCATCATGCAATTTGATTTGCAATTTGTCCTGAGAGCCATATGCTATTTTTAAATAACGTGAATACAACTAAAAGTGTGCTAACAATTGTAGAGATAATAAGTCTCTGAACTGGATGGATTAGAGTGCTGGGAAGGTTTTATATTTTGAATGTTATTTTTAACACCTGTCATGTTTTACTTTAAAATGTCAGAAAAAAAACATTACACAAAACGTTATAGATTAAAAAACTAAATTATACATTTAAGTGTAATATTATGACTTTATTTCTACAACATTTAAACTTTGTTCCCATATCCCCAACCTAGTAATGCAAACGTTACAGGTTTATATTGTTTTTTTTTTTTTTTTTGTAATATTCCATTTAATTCCATTCCGTTTTCCTCCGCTTATCCGGGTCCGGATCGCGGGGGCAGCAGTTTCAGTAGGGAAGTCCAGACTTCCCGGTCCCCGGCGACCTCTTCCAGCTCCATCGGGAGGACACCGAGGTGTTCCCAGGCCAGCTGTGAGACATAGTCCCTCCAGCGTGTCCTAGGTCTTCCTCGAGGCCTTCTCCCGGCTGGGCATCCCCGAAACACCTCACCCAGGAGGCATCCGGACTAGATGCCCGAGCCACCTCAACTGGCTCCTCTCGATGTGAAGGAGCAGCGGCTCTACTCTGAGCTCCTCCTGGATGGCCGAGCTCCTCACCCTATCTCTTAGGGTGAGTCCAGCCACCCTACGAAGGAAACTCATTTCCGCCGCTAGTATCCGCGAGCTCGTTCTTTCAGTCATGACCCATAACTCATGACCATAGGTGAGGGTGGGAACGTAGATCGATCGGTAAACAGAGAGCTTTGCCTTCCGGCTCAGCTCTCTCTTCACCACGACAGAACTGTTTTTACTCATAATATTACAAGTTTATTTTCGCAAAATGTGGACTTTTTTTCTCCTAATATTTTAACTTACCACTCATAACATTGCAGCATTTTTTAAAATTTCTGCTGTTTTTTTTTAAATGTTCCATTTTTTTTTACTTTTCTTCTAACTATGACTTTGATTTATTTGACTTTATTCTTCTATTATTATAACCCCTACCCCAACCTAATTTGATGCCAACTTTTTTGGTTAGGTTGCATCTTTTTCTCCTAATATTTTGACTTTATTTCTTGTAAAATTACTGCTTATTTGTCCATTTTTGCTGTTTCCTTCAAGGTTTTTGTTAAATTGTATTTTTTAGATTGTGCCGCAGGTTCCCTACCCCTACACTACACTGTGCCTCCATCTGCTGTCGTCACAGAGGTGTGGCTTGCCACGATGCGTATGCGCTAATTACATCTAAACATTTAAATAACTATTTCGAAATATTCGTTACCACTGTCAACGCTCTAAAAACACACATAAAAACAATGATAGTCCCGTGCGACGTAATGCACATTGGCTTTTGAGGCATATTTTATCTGATAATCCGTTTGTCGCCACCTGCGGAGAGCGATAATGAAAAGAGACGTCAACATCTGGCCACACACTACATGAATAAAAACGCGGCCCGGGCCTTTCGTACATGGCGCGGAGCGCTGCAGGCCACATGACCCCTCACATCCACGAAGGAAAACAAACTTTGTGGAATAATATTCAGCGCGTGTCGCTGTTTAGAGAACATAAGGACCATTGAAACTGAAAGCCCAACGGGAGGCGGCCATGCTTGGATGTTTTCAAGCTGATCGTTAAAGATTGCGTTTAGTTCATTGCAGCAATGTGTCGTCCTCCGAGGCTCCGTTTGGCTGCCTTTAAGGGGTCCTCTTTGGCTCCGGTGTTGTGATATTTGGACGTGTGTCTAATTGATGTCATCTGGATCGATTCCCCGGGTGTGCTGATCAACTCGGAGTTCGCTGGAATATTAGCAAACAAACATAAAACCAGTGTCACGATGCCGTGTAGCGGAGGGCCGCATCATTCCCAATTAAAACGCCAAAGTTCCTTTGTTGGGAATTCCTGAGTTATTAGTTCACGAGAAGCGACGCACAGCGACATCTCCGTGGAGATACGCACGTGTTTTGAGGAGAAATGCTGTGTAAAGGAAGCAGATTACGTTACATGTCACACAAACGCGCTGATCAGCCAAAAGTTGGGACATGACTATAGTTCATGTTCAAGTTGTTTAACCTCATTCTTATTTTTCCATTCGCAGTGAAACTTTATACAAGTACATTCCTTCTACGTGGATCCGAGTACTCACAAGAGTCGATTTCCCTCGTTTTGCAGCGCGCCCTAATTTCCGGTTTATGTTGAAGCTTTCTACCAATTAGAATCGAGCGCTGTGTCGCCAGGTAGGACTCACGGCTCGTTCATTCGGTTTGGGAATGGTGACGACACCTGACTGGCGGGTCTTTTAACCAATCAGATTTTTGAGTTAGGCACGCAAGGACGTATCAGGGATTGCGGGAGTACGCTATTAGCACAAGAAATTAGCCCCGAAAATCTTTGGCTACAAATAAAACCGAGCTAAGTAAAATGAAATGTGTAAGAAAGAAAAGGGGAACTATTTGGACTACACATAAGCAGAATTATCAGTGAGTTCATCTTCTATTTTGTAACGACTCCTCGAGTTTCCTGTGTTGTGTTTGATGCTTGGTTTATAATGACATTTTTAGCATGTAGCATTCTGGCTACATAGCATTTTGGCTAATGTGTTATTTTTGCTTTCTACAGCCGCAACGGTGCTGTTACAACAGGAAATGCGTAAAATACATATATAAATCCCCTGCTATGAAAAATGAGCAGTGTATGAAGGGCAACAAACTACTAAGCAGATACAAGTGGGACCTGTACAATACAAAATAAGTACCATTTATTCAGGTGTGAATGGTGACTGTGCTTTAGGAAATAAATACTATGTATGCAGGTGTGAGTAGCGACTGTACATTGCAAAGTAAGTAAAATATATTCATATGTAAGTCACAGCTGTACAGTACACACGTTCCGTATGCGGATGTACTGTACATGGACTCCTCATTACAAAGGAAATGCAAACTATGCGGATGGAAAGGGTAAATACACAATAATGAATACGGTGGCATGTCAACAACACCAGGAATGTAGCAGCAGGATTGTATGTACAGCTTGTATATACGCACCAGCAGTAATAACAGGGTCAAAAAGCATTCTGCAGCTAAAAGCCTACATTTTTTACTGGTGACAGCATCTTTTCTGACTAATGAAGTTAATGTAGTTTTGTGTTTATTGCATTCTTTTATTTATGGCTGTGTGTAATAAACTCAAAAGGAGTTTCACCAATGAGAAGGTAACTGTTGAAAATGAACAATATATATTCTGCCGTCTGACAGGCAGCACTGTAGTAAAACGAGTCAGGATATTACGGCTTGGACTCAGGAACACGCTTGGAAAAATGATGTCAGTTCAAATAGTTTGTTGCCGTATCGACACAACCGTAAGCTAAGACGCCCTTCATCCAGAGCGAAGGCCATAAATCATCAGCATCCACAAACGCCGCCGCTGTCTGTGAGTCCTGAGCTCATCCGAGGTGTTCTGACACAAAATGGAAAAGTGTGCTTTGGCCCGAGGAGTCCAAATTGTTTTTGTGAGGGGTGTTCAAACGCTCCAGGCAAAAGAGGAAAAGCGGCCATCCAGGTTGTCCGGGCAACATACTTGTCTTTTTTGCTGCTTATACCTAATAGGGAAAGTCATATTCCCATTTGTCATATTGAGTGTGGGAAATAACTGTATTCCAACTTGAAGTATGAAATACCTCATGGAGTATCTTTTTCACTTTATTGCTTCCAGGAGAACCTGTGGATTCGTAGACCTCCGCATCTGAGAGCTCAGGTAACAGTTCTACATATTTGTATCTAATTAATTGTACGTGTTTCAAATGAAATTGGAACATAATTGGAAAAAAATGATGTTTTTGTTTTGTTTTGATGAAGTAATACATTTTATGTCATAAAAAGTTTGTTTTCAATTGAACTTGAGCTGATTGTTTTGTTGAGTAACCTACATGGGGCTGTACGTAAAGAGTAGCGGAACCATTTTGAGGTTTACACCCCCGCATGCCTAGGTGTAGTAGGGGTGTGCGATACTGCATATTTTGGTATCGATCCGATATTTCTACATTTTTCACAGTCATTGAATGACTGACTGATTATGCCCTTCATTTTTTATTTAACAATTTTAATACTTTGAGGGAAAGAAACATAAAAAATAGATCAACAAACCTATTTGTGAACAATTTACCAATACAGGCAAACTGGTTTTTGTAGGATCTGTTTACAAAGACAATTTTCATCCAGTACATTGTCCTGGTTAACGTACACTATTGGGCTTAGGAAACTTGTTCATTTGCCCTGTACTGTATCATTCTACGGAATCCAGTGCCCTCACAAAGCATTCTACGTCTTGGTGACTTGTGCGACTTTTTTTTAATGGGACTGCTAAATAATCTGCCACGGGGCCTAAGAAAGTTGCGAGTGCCAGCTCTTTAAAAAAGGCAAGAAACACTACTGAATTAGAGGAATGACTCATCGCAAATTACTGCCCCTCCTCCTTTGCTGTCCTCGCCAAGAAGAGTCTTCTTAAAAGTAAATATTATGTTGCAATATTTATAATTATTTTACATTGTTTTCTGCATCTAACGCTGTAAATACTTTTGAATTAATTGGATTTACATGGGCCGACCAGTGGCTGTGTGGGTAGCACGTTGGCCTCACAGTCAGGAGGTTCAGGGTTCGAAACTCCGTTGGGCATCACTGTGTGGAGTTTGCATGTTCTCCCCATGCGTGTGTGGGTTTTCTCCGGGTACTCCGCTGTCCTCCCACATTCCAAAAACTTTCATGTTAGGTTATTTGGCGACTCTAAATTGTCCATCGGTATTTGTTTGTCTATATGTGCCCTGCGATTGACTGGCGACCAGTCCAGGGTGTACCCCGCCTCCCGCCCAACGTCAGCTGGTAAGGCTCCAGCATCCCCGTGACCCTAATGAGGATAAGCGGTATAGAAAATGAATGAGTGAATTTATTTTACATGATTACCTATGGGGGAATAGTGTTTTGGTTTTCATATACAGCATTTCAGTTTTCTTCTGACCGTTTTCCACGAATGGACAAAAACCAAGGTACCACTGTGTATGAATACAACAATACAGTCGTATCTTGCTACATCTCTTGTTCGCTCTATAGCGTTTCCATTTTATATGCCGCTTATGCTCCTTAGGGGTGCAGGGGTATGCTTGAGCCTATCCCAGCTGACTTTGGGCGAGAGACGGGTGACACCCTGGACTGGTCATCGGCCAATCGCAGGGCACGCGTTTCAGTTTTATGATGGTAAACGCTTCCAGAAAATGTGAGGCCGGCCTCAACTTTGACAATGTTCAAATCCACGTTAAAAACACTCATTTTATTACAACTGAAACTGTTTTATCTGCACTATTTTCAATATTTTGATTTTATTGGCCTTCTTGTCTGTAAAGCACTTTGAATTGCCTTGTGTAAAAATTGTGTAAGTGGTATAGAAAATGGATGGATGGAAATAAAGTTGCCTTTTTTTCAATGGCAAATGGTGTCAGAAGTGGGATGCTTAGCCCTGTGAAATAGCCCTGTGTAAATGAAGCTTTCCAGTAGAATGATTCTGTATGGCTGGATGTGTGTTATATGCTGTATTTGTTATAAAAGGCAACCATTCTGCATTCACGCCTGTGTTACATACATACTGTAAGTATTATAGTACTGGTTTTAATGCTCCAAGACTCAACTTTATTTTATTTTTTGCAAACATTTCCACTCTCCGGGTTTACGAGGGTGAGTGTAGGAGGCATTTATTGCTTTTAAAACTCAGTGGTGTTGTGAGAAGCGAAGCATTTTGTCGAGAAGGGTGGGCGTGGTCAGACCTCTGCAGCGCTAACTGCACCTCTCGGGTTGTCGAGTTGGATGACCTGTTTATTTGGACTTGTGGGGCGCATGTCCGCAACTCTCGGACCCATCTGTGAACAGGCCGTACGGGCGGAGTCGGCCACGGTGGTGGTGGTGGGGGGGTTGTCAGCCAAAATAAGCACGGGCACCAGCCAAATAGCTCAGCATGGCGGGGAGGTGTGTGTTTATTTACTGCTCACACACTCCGATTGAACAACAGCAACGAGGATCTGGTTCGGGATTATTTTATTACTTCGCAGTTTGTACAGTTTCTACCATGGAAAAATAACATGTAACATAAGACTGTATTTACAATTCCATTTTTACAAAGTGTCTTTACAAGTGTTGCGTTGCTTCCCCAAAACAAAAAGTGAGACTAAAACACACCAAACATCCACGCACATTCAAATCAAACCGGAATACACACATAAATAAATAAAAAATTCACTGACTGTTCCACCACAAACATTTCTACAGCCAAGAAAGATGTACAATTCATCGTTTCCACACGTTATAATTTCATTAATAAACATTACATAGTATTCCCAGTATAGTTTTGTTAATCTGTTAATGGAAAATTGCTAACATATCAAGAAAAATAGGACAATTTATTGTGTTGATTCTTTTTTCATGCCAAAAGAATGGTCGTCATGCAAAACCATTGCAAGCACTCAATTTGAAGCACATAATGTCAAATGTACTACATGCAGCATACTATGTGACAACAATGACATCAGTCAAAATAAATAGATTACCTTCCTCAGAAACTGGCTTCTTCTTCTGTTTTTTTTTTTTTTACAAACATTTTATTTTCTGTGACTTAGGTTGAATGTTGGGCTCTGCGATCATCTAAAACTACAATGTTGCTAGATTTTGAAACTGTCTTCCTTCCATATGTGTCCTAACACATGCACAACAGTAGACTTTGTGGTAAAATTATAAATCAACCAAAAAAAAACATCAACTGTACACACAAGTCTGATGAAGTGAGTCAGAGCTTTTCAGGAGGAAAATCCAATGGGTAATGGCTCTTGTAGGAAGAGGGCCGTTATTTTATGAGGGAACTGAAAGGGGATGGGTTCTGGGGCAGTTCACGGTTCCGCACTCTTTCCGGATAGTCTATGACAGGCGGGAGGGAAAGAGTGACTGATTGACTTGGCCTCACTTTGTGACTCAGTGTCTCTCCACTGACGGTTTCTGGTGAGGAGACTGGTGCTGTCGAAGTCTGGGCCCTAAGAAAAACAAAAAAATCATCAGTAAATATACCCACATTGCTAGTGTATGTCCACCTAATGATGATTTAACTTTAAAAAGAAGTGTATTTTAGTTTGCTTTGTTTTCAGGGTAGGAAGGGGAGTATGCCATGCTGGTGAACAACAATGGACGTATTTCATTTTGGTCAAATGTGCTTATTTTCCACCTTGATGATTGTAAATTTGGTTAGCATTAGCCACTGAATGCTACTTAATGAACTCTGAACTGTGAACCAATCAATATATGGTGTTAGTGAACCACTAGAATTCTGTTCACTTTTGCTTTTTTTGACTTATGTAAATACACTGGCCTTTAAAGAGTTAAAATCCCTAAAATGTATTAATACTTGACATGTATACAGTACATTTTAGGAATAAGTAGCTTTAAAACATACAGCTAAAGGGTGCCCTGCCAAAAGAATGGTTGTCATGCAAACCATTGCAAGCACTCAATTTGAAGCACATACTTCAAATCTACTACATGCAGCATACTATGTGACAACAATGACATCAGTAAAAACAAATAGTGGCCAATGTAGAACACTACATTGGTGTTCAGTGAGATAAGGGCCAGATGTGATCTCCAGAAAAGGTATTTATTGCAAGTTTTATCTCACAATAACAACTAGAAAAGCACTTGGTGAGTCAGACCTCCGCCAAGCGGCATAGAAACGTGCCCTGACCATTTTTTTATGGAGATCTATTCACAAATGCCAAAAATGGTCCTATCTCGCAATGTTGAAAAATCCATTGAAATATGTATGAATCCATGCGTTGATCGGGATCAATCCCAAATGTAACTGTTTTTTCCATATCCCATTTCCGCCAATTCCTGAAAATTTCATCCAAGTTCATTCAGAACTTTTCAAGTTTTTCTCAACACAAACAAACAGATAAACACCTGCAAAAACATAACCTCCTTGGTGGAGGTAATAATTTAAGAATCATAATGGGCTACTGTTGGAACCATACTCCACGCTACATACTCCATGGCTACTATATTTGGTAATACGAGTGTAGCCATTTAAAGGCTATCTTACCATACCTTGATGAGACAACAGCCACTGCAGGAAGTATGCTGAAAAAACAAGGCACTGCTAACCTGTGGGCCTATGTTATCTTATTTTTGTCCAATATGGTTTCATTTATCTGATTATATTTATAATGTTGGGTAATACAAATGTAAAGGTGACTGTACTAGTGTTATTTAATGTCTAGAGGGCTTTAATAAAATTTAAAAATATATTTAGACTGTAAACAGGTTTTGTATGTCATAATTATTATTCTTGAAAACTACTTTGCAGAAATTCACTCATCGCTGATGAGTCTGGAACCAATTAATCGTGATAAATGAGGGATGACTGTATTTGATATGCATATTTCAAGCTGAAATACTTTTCACTGACAATGTTGGATAATTGATTAATATCTGGATAAAACCAGCGAGTGACACTCCTGAAAACAATGTCCACAGTGACTTCATACTTACGGTGCTGACTGACTGGTAATATGTTGGGAGTCTGGAAGGTCTTGACAGTTGCGGGACCTTCCCCTCCAGTTGTTATTACTTGTACCTCCAGCCTGTAGTAAGTGGATGGCCGCAGGTTGGACACGACCAGCAAATTATGATCCTGCCGAGTGAGAACAGGGACACGCAATCAGACGAAATCTTTGAGAAACTTCGCCATTTAAATCGGGGCTGTAAACTAGGGGACTTATCTTTGCACAAGACTCAAGACAAAAACAAATAATGGCTTTCATAAGGCTGCCTCGCTCTCGTCGCTGCAGCCGGCTTGATAAAGGGTGCAGTGGGTGGCGTTATTTATAGTCGAGCTCCAGAGGCTGGGAGGCGCAGATAGGCGCAATGTGCTGTTGATGGAACAGATGATGTCAAAAAGCGCCTTTTTTTATTTCTACAGAGCTCTCATGGAGGATGAAAGAGGAAAAGACGCAAAGGCAGATGAAAAGATAGCGAATGTGAGAACAACGCCGTCTCAGAGCTTTCCAGGGTGTCTGTCTGCGCACAAGATTCATGTAAAAATGGCCACAGGGTGTTTCGCCTACAACCACCCTCAGCGGAAAAACACTGAGAAATGAAATCACAGAAATATCAGCACTGGATAAGAAAATCCATCCTACTTTTTCTATAATAGTATATATATATAAGTATAAAGGACTACAGGACTGAAACCCAACCCTTAAGTACTGGACCACTTACCACCTATCTGTGCTGAAAACTGAATGGGGCGAGAGGGTTACCATGGTAACTAAAGCTTGGCCCGTCATCCGGCAACAAAACAGTCAAGTGACAAAGCGGTGGAGTAAACTTACCGGAGGCAGGATCTGGGACTGGGAGATGATGCTGTTGGGCAGGCTGTTCTGTCGACTCTCTGTGGTGATCTCAGCCCAGGTAACTTGGAAGCCTGTAATCCGCTGATGGGCCGCCACCCGGGAAACACGCCACAGGAAGCTGCCAGTGATATTTCCCCCGCTGATGGAAAACGTTGCTGTCAGATTTTCGGGCTTTGCCAAAACTTTGGGAAGTCCTGCAGCTGTTAGAAGATAGACATAAACATACTTGTTCACTTTCTTGCCAAGCAGTCAATAAGACTGCGAGTCAATTTAACCCAGTGTGCTATCTACAGTATAAAGCAAAACACACACACAAGTGGGAATCTGACTTGAAATCCTAATGCCACCACCAGGGACGTGACTTTTACATGCATATCCTTGATCATTTTACTTAACTTTTATTCATCTGCACTAGAAAAGATGATTTGGGGCTATGTCCTTACAGGAGGTATGCACTCCATTGAGATTCTGCTGTGCATGGTGTTACGTGCCAGACTATTTCTTGGCCCAATCAGAAGCTCCTTTTTTTGGTGGCAAGAAGCCCTAAATGGTGATATGTTGTTTTGATAGTTTACGGACTTTTTTCATTACCCTGATTAAATATGCTCCAGTGTTTAATTGCTATATCAACAGTAATCACATGCCCTTCACGGGTCAAATGTCTAAATACTCACCTCCCTCCCCGAGGCAGGGGATGTGTTTGTGAGTCTTGCTCCGGATGGTAGCACAGGATGGGGTGAGGAAGGTGATGCTCTCCTCCTTGGAGCGTCTCTTGGATTTGAACATGTGAACCGTGACTTTGTACTTGCAGGAGAACAACAGGCCCGGGAGGTTGATGTAGTTCTCCTGAGCCAAGAAACACATTATTCAGTCCTGATGACTTTGACATGACACCGGGGTCAGATCCCGCGGAGCCTCAGAGATAATTAAATGCACGGCGCCAAAGCGGATCACTTTCCCCATTCAGGCCTCTGGTGAACATGGCTCACGTTAGAGAACCTCACTGAACAACCACTTGGTCAAACAGCTATCGTTCTGATCACTGTGATGATTTAATGACCGAACGTGTTAACGGGCCAAATAAAAAGTACTTTTTTAAGGGTGTGTTCACACTTGACAGGTTCGTTTAAAACAAACTAGAATGATTTCATGATACGGTTGAACCCGCTTATGTCAACACCCCTCGGACTAGCTGACCGGCATTGACGTAAGCAGTTGGCCCTATGTCAAATCAAAACCAAAACTAACCATTGCTCGTACAAGAATGGGCAATAATAGTATTTTTTAACCTAAGGCAGTGTGCTGACATTGTTTTCTCAATATTTAATTAGATTATTCTGTTTTTTCATATTATTTTATACTCTTATCTAAAAGAGCTACAAGACGGATAGCGACTAACTGCACCACACAATCGCATACAATGCATCAGGCCACTCCTGAAGGCTAATGCTACATATTGGAGCTGCAGCTGTGTTTTTATTTTGGAGTTTGGAAAAGTTCCATCCATCCATCCATCCATTTTCTTCCACTTATCCGAGGTCGGGTCGCGGGGGTAACCTAAGCAGAGAAGCCCAAATTTCCCTCTCCCGAGCCACTTCGTCCAGCTCTTCCCGGCGGATGCCGAGGCGTTCCCAGGCCAGCTGAGAGACATAGTATCTCCAACGTGTCCTGGGTCTTCCCCGAGGCCTTCTACCGGTTGGACAGGCCCTGAACACCTCCCCAGGGAGGCGTTTGGGAGGCATCCTAACCAGATGCCCGAGCCACCTCATCTGACTCCTCTCAATGCGGAGGAGCAGCGGTTCTACTCCGAGTCTCTCCCGGATGACAGTGCTTCACATCCTATCTCTAAGGGAGAGCCCAGCCACCCTGCGGAGAAAACTCATTTCGGCCGCTCGTACCCGCGATCTTGTCCTTTCGGTCACTACCCAAAGCTCATGACCATAGGTGAGGGTAGGAACGTAGATCGACCGGTAAATCGAGAGCCTTGCCTTTTGGCTCAGCTCTTTCTTCACCACAACAGAACTGTGCAGAGTCCGCATCACTGCAGACGCTGCACCAATCAGCCTGTCCATCTCACGTTCCATCCTTCCATCACTAGTGAACAAGACCAAGGTACTTAAACTCCTCCACTTGAGGCACGACCTCATCCCCGACCCGGAGATGGCACTCCACCCTCTACCGGGCGAGAACCATGGACTCGGACTTGGAGGTGCTTATTTTCATCCCAGCTGCTTCACACTCATCTGCGGACCGATCCAGTGAGAGTTTGGAAAAGTGAACGCTAGTTAATGCTTAAAATGAACCAAGTATGGCAAAATACTGTAAGCATTACATGTTATCATGAACGTGTCTGTTACCACAAGGTCACAGCCTGTATATAAAACCATAAAACTTTTTTGTTGGTGGAATGGGTGTGTCTCATTATGTGCATTGATTATCTGCCTCTTTTTTTTAAATTTGGTTTTATATCATTAGAACCCACAGAAAAGTTAAACATATGCGTGTTCATGTCTCACGCCTAATTGTGAGTGGTGGGCAAAATTCCCCTAAAAAGTGCAGTTTTCCTTTAAGTGGGCAATGAGAACTGATCAGACCAGGACTTGATGTGTTAGTTGGCAGACGGTGTTGTCGACAAAAGCAGTACCAACCTAAGCGGGCTTCACTGTACTGTGGGTTTGTTTGATCAAGTGACAACGCTATTATCTGGACCCTGGTGAGCACCGCCCTAGACCGTAAGAAGAGGTGTGCAAACTATGAACTTTGCAGGGCCCCAAGTAATGTAAATACACCACAAACAGGATGTGAAGTCACTGAACCAGGGGGAAGTATGCACCCCAATGCATCCATCTATTTTCTGTACCGCTTGTCCTCATTAGGGTCACGGGTAAGAGTGAACTGAACAGCTCAGTGGACCGGTTTTACTCAATACAGTTCGGTAAAGTCGTTGCAAGTGTTTGTAGAGGAGTCACAACTGGACAACCTTTGGTCGGATATTAAAGAGGAAGACATTAGACCAGATGTGTGATGTAAAGCACACGCATAATTTGAGATCCAAATCATTCGCATCATTCATTCATTCATTTGCTATACCGCTTGTCCTCGTTAGGGTCGCGGGTATGCTGGAGCCTATCCCAGTTGGCTTTGGGCGGGAGGCGGGGTACACCCTGGACTGGTCCCCAGTCATCAGTTGCAGAAAAAAATGAATCTCTTCTGCCTTTTTTAAGGAAATTTTGCTTGGCATGTGGATGTGAGAGTCAACATTAATGGGCACTCCCTTGAGAGCCGGCTGTACATTCTCTCTCTGATACCAAACAGCTTTGAATAAAAGTGAACGAGGCGCTGCGCTCACATGAAAGCGCAAGCCTGGAATCCTTCCCGGCCATCTACATAAACTGGATGTATATTTCCTAGCAACCGCACTCGGGCTCCCCGAAGAATGTGTTGATTGGCCAGGCCTCTGCCATCCGGTATCAGCCTGAGCCCTAACAGCACCCCACCACCACCTCCCCAGACGCTCCCTAAAAGAGAAGCCTGGTGTGGAAGCCCAGCATTCTGGCACCAGCCATCCATTCTGGGAAAATTTGCTTTAGTAAATGCCTTTTATTGGCCATCACCCCAATCGCCTGACCGCACGACTGGATCAGAACACTGAAAACAAAAGCAAATGATTTGCCGAGTAAACTGGGCCTCGGGTTCACTGAGTGGAGTTGTGCTCCTCGCTAGGCGTCAAAGAAAAGGGGAGCGCTGACGAGGCTCCACGGATGCTGACCACTAACCTGCGTCGAGGATTTCTCGGGTCCCCGTGTCTCGTTGTGGTGGCAGTACTCGGGCATCCATTGCACGTGGTAGCGGTTCACTCCCGGCTCTGCAACATGGGGTGGGTTCAAGCATATAGATACATGTTAAATAACACATTGGGTTTTTTTGCAGCTGTTTGGTTAGAACTGGCATGGAAAACAGCAACTCTTTTTATTGCTTCTTTATAACATTCCTGTTTTTGTGCAGTGGACCGGAAAAAAAGTGTCTGTGGGGAAGAGTTGCTTTCACCACTTGTACTTATGAAAAAAATGCTTAAGAATTTAGTTAATAACAATAACATTGCTGCTGCCTTTATTAGTGACCTTCTAGGATGTAAAGGTTAGAATTACGCAACATGTAAGTCTGCATTGTCATGAAGTAGTAACTCCATCACTCCTTATCCTAGTCTGACAGTATGATTAAACATCCATGATATTTCATTAGGCAGGCTGATTCCCAGCATGAGATAACTTATCTCTTGCTCCCCGCTCCATCTTTTTTTAAACTCTGAAAGAAGCCCTGATCTAACTGACTTCGAGAGCTGCTCCCAGATAATTCATTGTTGACAGTTTGCTGCTTGATGGCTCTACAGAGAGTGATAGAGAATCTGCTGTTTTGTTTTGTTTTGAGCTGTCAGGCTGTTCTGGTTCACACTTCTGTTTTCTTTGCAGCCGCACTTTAAGTAGAATCTCTAGAAGCACACTTTACGCTACCCATTTGGCACCAACACACACACACACACACACAGTTAGCAGCTTGCTAGTGAACAGAGCGAAGCGTTTAGCAGCTAAAAATCCTTCCAGATATTTCCCTGGGGACTTGGTAGAGACTTAAAGCAGAGCTAACAGAGAGTAAATAGTGGACAGATGCACAGTCCGGCGTCTACGATGGTCTTGCAGCTGTTTGCTATCAAGTCAGAAAAATGTCAGTTTGGACCCCAACGGCTGAAAAATAGGCCATAAAAATGGCCATAATGGGACACATTAGCGGTCCTAAACGCACTCTCGCCTCTCATGAGCTCATCATCAACGCAGCCCTCCTCTTCTAATGTTACCAAATCCATTATTCATTGAACTGTGTCTCTTGAATGTGTGCAAAAACTTGTCCGATTAATAATTGAGCAACGCTTCATTCGCCTTCCAGCGGGGGCCGGGGTTGCGGCAGGGAGATAAAAGGGGCCCTTTGAAGGCTGAGACGCAGCGCTGGCACTAGGAGCCCCTGAGCTCTTTGGAAGCAGAAGAGAGGAATTACAGGGTACCAGGAAGTAGGGGAGAGCAAAATAAACAAGATGTGCTTAGCTGGTGCCTGGCAAAGAGAGGTGGCGGCATGTACGACAAGAAACGGGACATGGAATTCAGGTAGAGAATAGCAGCAGTGTTTGCTGAATCGTGAGTGGAAGTGAACCTCACAACTGTCGCTGTCGACGCCGTCCGACTGCCTTTTGTCTGCGTGTTGCAGACAGCGATATATTATGTGATCAAGTTTACAGTGCAGTTTGCTTTCGTGTTCTGGAGACAACCCAGAGGCCCGAGCTGCTTTGGATCACATTGAGTGAGAGTTTAATCACGGTCCAGTTAACCTGTCCCTTCATTTTCTCTGTCACACAAACCAGATGTCCTCTGAATCCCGACTACCAGGGCCATCTTTGTGTTTACAGTAGTAGAGCTGGGCTTGCCAGACCCAAAGACCGGGTCATCCCTCAAGTCTAATGAATGGCAGCAGCACATACTGTACGCTGCAGACGGAGCCTGGAAGAGGATTTACAATGTTCTCCAACGCAGTGATTCCCCGGCCATGATTGATCGCAGTTAGCATCACTCAGCACGCTGCGTCCAAGCCAACGTTGCGAGCAGCTTTTGGGCCGACTCCATCTCTTCGCCTCGCTCTCTGATTCAGCAGTTGGTGTCTCACCAGGCCTTTCCCTCAAGCCAGGCTTTGCATTCTTGACTCGGGGATGTAGAGTTTGGCTTGGCCCCTGACATATATTAGTAACAGAACATAGACCAGCGAATGGAACTTGACAGGTTACCATGAGAGCGTTGCTTTCAAGGCTTCCATATTTCCACTATGGTATTAACTGAAGAGTTGGGGAATGGATACCACTGGGACAGACATGCCTATACAGTAAATGCTTTAACCCCCCTGTGGCATCCCTTCCTGTTTTGTGTGACATCAGCTTCAGACCGCTTCACCGCTGAAGCGAAGATCTATTAAAGGCAGCTGTCAATAAATCCCATTGCGCAGCTCCCGCTCGGAGTGTTTATTGTTCTTTACCAAACAGTGGCTCTGCTCTGCCAGCCCAAGTGTGGGTTTTACGGCAATTTCCCCGCCGCTCACATTACCCACATAAAGACACATTGATTTATTTAGGCCACTTTCACAATCAGGTAACTGACACTTGAAAGATTCTTCTATTGTTTGGGTGCTGAGAGCCAAGCATAACACATTACAATGGCATTGGTCATTCATGGCCTGGCTAGGGCGCTAATGGGAGTTTATTAAAGCTATCAATCATCAGTCAAGACAGATTTGAGTGTACCTCCTCGGTTCTTCCAGTAGACACGAACTTGTAGCTGGTCATCCAGGTAGAAGGGTGTGCCCACCTCTAGAGGGCCAGACGGTCGCTTAGCCTTGGCCAAGGTTGGTCCAGAGGGGGACATCTCCTCCTCCTTTGATTTGTGCACTGATTTTACTAGGGAGGAGAAATGAGAAACGTTTGCTTCTGCAGCTTAAACACAACACCGACTGTGTCGTGGCAGCAGCATGGCGACACAAAGACAAGAGTTTCCTTGTAAAATCTCCCAGCAGCTACAACACATTCTTTATGCATGAATGTGCTCTGGCTGGATGGGTACCAACCGTGCCAAGGTTAGAGGCTTGTTGTAAATTACAGCCAACTTCTAAACCTAAAACGTATACGCTCGTAGCACCGAGACTTAGTCCGTGCAGATGGGAGAACTACTATTGGTAATGTTTTTATTTAGTGCTTATGGAATGCAAACCAACAAAAATGGTCTTGAGCTACTTTTGTAACTGCTTTTTTGTTTCTATCACACAGAGCTCCTGTTACCAAGCGTATTCAGCGTATGGCATTTAGAGTAATGTTACATTTAATGCCATTTAGTGTAACAAATTTCATGGGTGCAGCGGCCTCAGTTGGGAAGTCCCCGGCATCCTCGTCCCGTTCCACCGGGAGGACATCGAGGCTTTCCCGGGCCACAATCCCACCAGCATGTCCTACGTCTGCCCCGGGTCCTCCTCCCAGCTGGGCATGCGAGGAAGACCTCACCACAGAGGCGTCCAGATTATATGCCCGAGCCAGCATGCTATAATCAATGTTCTTATCAAGCTCCTCAACCTATCTCTTAGGGTGAATCCATTTCTCGCTCGCCCCAAATCGTAGAGTTTTTCTGTGCTCTAACGATAAAAATATTTGATTTACAAATTAGGAAGCCAACTTTGCGGCAATTCACCAATTCACCGTCTGGATCTGGAACCAATTGACTGTCGGCATGTATGCTTCCACTTTCCCATTTCTGTCCTTCTTGCAAGCCTTCTGACCAAACCGTCACTGCCATCTTTTTTTAGTCGTTCTTCATGCAATCATTGACTGGCCAAAAGATGTAAATCGCTGTAGAAGGATCCCTGATTGGTCGTACTGTCAGTGTGTCTGAGTGGTTGGAAGGTAAGTAACTTTCATTATCTCTGTGGTACTTTTTTCCAAAGTAAAATATTGCTAATATAGGTTGAGGTAATGATCCAAACAGTCCCTTAAAGGAGAGGCATACAGTAGAATGGCAGCTGAAGGAATGTGTGAATGTGATCCCACTTAGCCGTGTTTACCTGATTCGGAATTCTGGGAGGTGCTGAATTGCAGCAAGGCCTTGGAACTCTTCATTCGCACCTGTCCCCAGTACGTCACAGCCTGCAGCTCTACTGTGTAGCTGCTGTTTGCTTGCAGGGCCTCCAGCTCCACCCATGTCTGAGCCTGCAGCAACAGAAACATCTCGGCGGTTGGCATTTGGACACTGTCACTAAAGCTCCTTCAAAATGCTTGTCACCATCCCAGCATCAAGATAAGTGTCTGCCAAACAAAGCCTGCGGGGAAAGCCCTTCTTTATGAAGAACACATGCGGCGCTGAGGAAGGTATCGTGGTGAGGAGATAGCCGTCAGGGCTTGAAGCAAGGCAGCTATGTTGTCACAGCCTCCCAGGGCTCCATCCCCCGAGTTGGACTCCTTGCATTCCATCAACAGCGTGTGTCCTTGATGAGCTCCTGTTATTGACTGTGCGTGTTTTGACATTCTTCGGCCAGCAGGGTGCTATGGAAGCCCCGAGGTGCCATAGTGAAAAGCAGTAGTACATGTGTCAATATGGTGTCTGGTGTCTCTGCTCTCTGTGCCACATCTGCTCTCCATTAAAAAAAGCTAATTCAGGAGAAGACTCTCCGCAGGTGTGTGCAGACTGTCTAGACAAGTACGCTAGTCTTTTTACCCGCGTCCCTTATGATCGAAGTATTTTCACAGATAGAGAGCCCGGGTGTGTAATTCTGCCCTCATTTGCTGATAAATGTCTGATACTGATAAAGAGTTGTTACATTATAAGACTTTAACATCAAATTACAGTGACAGCAGACACTGTTGTGCATATTTTTCATTCGTTCATAGGTTGGTGGCAGTCAGATCGGTAAACAGGGATGGTGTAGAGTTCTCCACACTGCAGGCTGTTTGGATGTCAGAGAAAATAAGTATCTGCTATGTTGCCAAGGAGTTACAATGCTCATTGACTGGTCTCGGGACCGATTTCAAATTAAAAGCAGTATCCTAGTTGTAAATTATCAGCCTCCTCATAATTGAAGAAAACACACTACGGAATGAGATGAGGATGTTTGTAATTTGGAAGAGTTTTTTTTAATTGTGACTAGACCAGAAGACTTCAGGGTGGTGCAGCAGCTTGTGAAAAATAAACATTTTTTCCAGACGTGGCCGCACCGTGGCATAGTAGCGAGCACAACCAGCAGAGCCCGGTTGGAATATATGTTTGGGCTTCTTTGTGTGGAGTTTCCATGTTCTCCCTGTGCACGCGTGGGTTTTTCGTTCAAGTGCTCCGTTTCCTCCCACATACCATGAAAATACGCACGTTATATTCACTGGAGACTGTAAATTGTCCGTATGTGTGCATGCTCCTTGTGATTGGCTGGCAACCAGTGTACCCCACATCGCACCCGCAGTCACCTGGGATGGGCTCCAGCTTACCTCTGACCCAAGTGAGGTCAAGCGGCATTGAAAATCGATGGATGGATATATTCCAGACATGCGAAGCTAACATCAGTTATCTTAAAGGCAGAAAGAATTGTTTTTTAATTCCTAGCGGGTATACAGTCAAGGAGGTTCTGAGTGGAGGTTTCCCTGTGCCACAGCTTGGTCTGGACTTCTGGCATATACCCTGAACTGATGTCTTACCAAAATGGTGGAAGAGCTAATCATCCTCTTTCCATCCATTAACTACCACATGCCAATCACAGCATCTTACAATAACAATATCTGTTTATAATTTCTACACTTGTTAACAAAATGATGATCACAGATGCAGGAACTGACACCAAAACGGTTTTTGGATTCTTCCAGCGCAGCAAAAAGGATATCTGCCCGTAGACATAAATAGGCCTGGTACCCTCCTTACTTGAAGTAAATAATGACCCAATATTACAGCATACCCTCGTGGAAATCTCGCACGCATCACAAAGAATGTGTCTTCCTTGAACTCATAACTCGGGCGAGGGGTTCTTCGAAAAGAACAACAAAAAGAATTTTTGAATCTGCTTGTGATTGATGGCTTTGCATGCAGTCAGAATATTCGCAACCCCGGAGAACCCCGATCACGCTGGAAAGCGAAAAACGACAGAATGAAACCGAAAATGGGAGGGAGCATTACCCCGTTGGTGGTCTTCCTCCTTCTCTTCTTGGACGGAACCATCGACTTGGTGGGTACGGTCCAGCTCCAGAACACTTTGTAGTGATGAATGGGGATGTCGGGCTCCTCTGGCAAGGTCCAATTGAGACGAACTGTCAGCAGGCCTTCATCTCCCTGCGTCACGTTGGTGACACGCAGACTGCTTGGGCGTGGAGGGGCGGAGGGATCTGAAGACAAAGAAATAAGGCTGTCACTGGTGACAAATCTCACACATCTGCAGACATTTAGGACAAGAAGGGCCTCTAAGTCTAATTTAAGGTGGAGTAGCTTTCTGGCCAAAATGCCTTTCACCACTTGAGGGTTTGCACTTCAGGGGAACCAGAATGACACTATGTAAAGTAATTAGTCCTCCACTGTGAGATGTTATGACAGGTGTCATGTCACAGCTATGACAGCGTTCCAGCAGGATCCAAAAGAAGGTGTCAGGGGTGAACAACTGCACCGCCGCTCAGCTTTGGCGTGGCCGTTCGAGCACTCGGAATAACGTGCGAGCGAGGTACGGCGGCCGCGGCGGCCGGCTTCTGATGTCAGCTTTCTGCAGGAAGAGAGAGGGAGGGCCACATGCCAGGCACCAGAGCGGCGGGATAATGAGTAAATTATTCACATCACAAGCCTGATTCTGATTCTCTCCCACCTGCAACATATTTAAGCAAGTCCAAAAACACACATGGGCGGTCACACGGGCCCCTGCATGCCAGCTGACGTTGGCGGCGCAAGACAAATAAGCCTTCCCCCTCTTTACAAATTGCCCTAACAAAGTGTAGCAGGGCAAAATTGCAATCAGATGATACAGCCATGCTATGTAAATAACGATGCTGTGACCGAATGTCCCGGAACTCGTCAAATCCATGACAGCCCCCATCAATCTATCAATGTTCTGGCACTGATTGGCCTGATTGGGGGATCACTTTCAATCCCCGAAGCGGAGTCCTTTTCCCACCTGGTCAGACAGCGATCCAGAAACACTCTGGGGAGCGAATGCTTGATGAAGGATTGACAGTGCGGCTCATAACACACGTAGTGTCGTTTTTTTGTCTGTGAAACGGGTTTTAAGTCAAGAGCCTGTGTAAGGAGTGGATGCGGGTACGGTAACAATTTTTTTTTTTCACTTTGCGGGAGACTCACTGAATGTTCTGAACGCCTGTTTCCATGCCAGCGTAGTATTGAGTAGATGCATGCTGTCTGGGGGAATTGTTTGGGACTTGGCTGCACTTCTTTGAGCAGCACTTCTGCCGGTCGCAGCGAACACCGTTTTGCTCCGGCTGCCTCCAGACAACATTCAGTTGCACTCAAATGGTGGGAGAGAGTTGTAACCAGCCCAGAAAACTCGGTAGATATCAGCGCCTCATTTCAGTGCTAAATTAATAGTTGCTCTTGAAGCGTCTACTGCAGGGGTGTCCAAACTTTTTCCACCATGGCTACATGCTGCAAAATGCTACTTGGAAGTGCTGCAGTTATTTCAAGAAAAAGAGGCATCTCAGCTTTGGGGTTAAGGCGGAATAGTGTACTACTTCAACTTCCTTCTCAAATGTAAACTTTTGTTTTTATTTTTGTTTCTCATAATATTGCAACTTTTTAAAAAAATAACGTTTTTTTTTACGTTGTTTCAATTCTGTGCTACTAAAATTGCATTATTTTTCATCATGATATTATCACTTTATTCCCATAATATTTTGACTTTATTCCCATATTATAACTTTTCTTACAACCTACTTTCCCAGAAAGGACAACTTTATTTTTTTTTTGTCATAAAACAATGCCCCTAGAAAACCCATATTTATTTCTTCCTACTAAAATAATATTACAAATTTACATCATTTGAATTTATTTATTTATTAAATTGCAACTTTACTTCTCATTAAAAACATGATTTTTGACTTTATTCCTGTAAAATTACAGCTTTTTTTCTTTCCACAATGTAATTGTAATTGTGTAATATTACAACTAAAAAAAAAAAAAAAAATCTACTTAAATGACGTTATTCTTGTAAAATCACAATTTTTTCTCTTTTGGTTACAACCTTTTCCTCTTCATATGTTGACTTCATTCCAGTTCCAGTTCTTTTTTAGTTGTCTTGTCATACGACCCTGGTGAGGATAAGCGGCATAGAAAATGGATGGATGGATATTATGTTATATTTTTAGAACCAATTAAGAAATAGCTGCGGGCCGTAAATGACCCCCGGGCCGCACTTTGGACACGACCGTGGGCTACCTGGAGATGGAATGAACACGTAACTGTAATAAATAGCTCGCTATACTATTTGGTCACACGGAAATGATGCAAAAAATGAGGTATATGACGGTTTGACGTTACTCTGCACAGACTGTGAGCATCAAGTAGTCATGCTGAAAGGCTCGGAGGGGAAAATCTGCTTGCAACACGTGCTAGGAGGTGATATTGTGCAAGTGACATCCTGCGAGTATGCTACCTTCAACAGGCATGTAGGAAACACCGGTCTAGTGGTAGTCTAACATCGCCATCGTGTATTCATTTCTGCTCTACCAGTGCAGAAGGTGTGCGCTTAAAAGAGTGTAACGCTCCTTCTGTATCGCTGCTGGTTTTGCTGCCATCAATGACTAATGGTTGTGAATTTTATACTCGATATAAGGAATTGAAATTACTATTCAGTTCAACTGGCTTGCCAGAAAATTCCGTTATTCGGAGTGTTTTTTAAGTAGCGGTTCAGCACCCTACACAACTGACCACATTTTTATACGTGAATGGACTGACCGTCAAAAATGTTGTTGTTTTGGATGTTTGTTTTACATGACAACAGCGTTTTTGTGGCTTAAAAAATGGCGGTAGCGTTTGAAAGCACTAACAGTTACCATGTCCATCCCAAAGCTGAACAAGTAGTGTGTAGAAACAATATCGATACGCCTACAAAATGTATTCACAAGACAGTTTTGGCCCTAAAAACAAGCATGCACGTTACGAACTTTGCAGGGTTTGGGCAGGTCTGCGTGAAAGGAAACATCATCGTGGTTACGTAAAGTCATTCAAACTAGCATGTAGCGGGGCCACAAAGCGCAGGCCGCAATCGACACCAAATATCTTTTATCTAAAATGGTGGATTGCCGAGCCCTGCCGACACGTCCAACTTATTCCGTGTCGTGCAACAAGGGAGCCACACAATCTCTAGCAAAGATCTAAAGCACCAAAAGCTTGACGTCATCGTCTCTGCAGGCGAAGGTAAAGACAAATTTGGTGTAAACGTACCAGCCACAACCTGTCAAATCCAATACAGCTTTCATGCGCATGGCTGGGGAGCCCTTCAACCTAATGTTTATTGTTTAAAGTAACATTTGACATGACACTTAAGGACAGTTTCCATTTCATTTTTAAGGCTTCATTTCCAAATTGAGGGGTCCGAATTCCCAGTTCCCACTCTAAACCGTAAAAGTTCACCTCAATTCAACCGACGACGTACAGCAGAGGTGTCCGAAGTTTGGCCAGAGGGGCTATTTTTTTTTTTTTTTTTTTATTGGCACGCGGTAAATTCTACAAATGTATTTGAACTAGAAAACTTCAAATACATTTTTAAAAACTGCAAAAATGAAGAATAACGTCAAATTATTAAAACAAAATGTGTAGTTTTATGACAATAATGTATTATTATGAGGATAAATAACGTCTTTGTAGTGGCATCATTTTTGAAAAGTCATAATATTGTGAATTTATTTTTATAATTACATTATAAAGGTTCAGTTACGGTAATGAGGAAAAAAAACGTCATTTTAGTAGCGTAGAATAGAAATATTTAAAAAAAGGACCTTATTTATTTAGTTTAAAAATGTAGAGAAATAAAAATAAAAAAATAAGGTTGGGGAAAAAGTTCTAATATTATGAGAATAAAATCATAAAAAATTAAACAATTAAAAATATACAAAGATTATTTAAGTAGAAAGTTAGAATATTAAAACATCAATGGTATATGTTAATAATAATTTATATTTCAAAATAAGACTATAACTTAAAAAGTTAAAATTTCTGGAAAATAACCCCCCCAGCATACCAGGGAGGGGGGAAATGGAGCACAGATAGAAATTCATACAGAATTAATAATCCCCTTTTTCATCTAAATATCCAAGTGTCCTGCGTGGTTTACAAAACCAAATAACCAATGGAGAATCGAATTAGTACTGGGTCCAAAAACGCTGCCATTAACAGTTGTGGCTGTAGGCAACCTCCTGATGTAGTCTGGTGTTTTTATAAACACCGCACGACAGCAGCTGCATCAAAGCAATTGAATCCATTCCGCACACCCAAAGACATGGACAAAAACGACATTTTATAAAGAATAATTACAGCAAAATTGAGTCCACATCGTCAAAAGAATACCTGACAGTGTCAGGTGCTGAGGGGATTTAAGAAATGGCGACAAAGAGTTAGACGTGCGGTGTCGCAAAGAAACTGGATGTTTACATGAGCAGGTAAATCAACTCTAAGCTCCACCTGCTGCACAACAAATGGAGGTCAGCTGGTGTCAAACAGGAACTGACACTCTAGTCTGTAAGGCCACACACACACACACACACACACACACCTCTAGTGGAGCGGAAGTGTTTGCTGGGTGCAGTGAAGCCGCGGGTCCCGTGCACGTTGACCGCCGCCACTCTGAACTGGTACCATCTGCTGGCTCTGATGTCGGCCAGTTGGACCCGCTCCTCGGCAGTCTGAGGGACAGATGGGGAGAGAGCAAACCGCGGGGGTCAGGGTTCGCGCTGGGTCAGGGCCCCGTGTGACTTTGCTGCCACATCAGTCATCCCCGCGTTTCTCTTGACATTACAAAAAAAAAAAACACCCCAAAACTTGAAAAAGCTGCCGTGACTTTGAGGAATGAGCGACTGCGTGGAACTGTCTTTCAGCGCCGGGTAGCACTTTCACAGCTGCAAGATGTGGCGCGCTACGGTACACGCTATATGGACTTAAGTATCGGGACACCTGGCTAAGACTCCTGCAGGAACGGAATAGTCATTTTATTCCGGGGGAGACTGGTGGCAGAAGAAAAACCAGACACATGGACTCGGCATAGTTGAACACAGGCTGGCCAGGAACCAAAACTACCCTGCAGTACCAATTAAAAGTGTCATCAGTAAGGATGTCCCCATCGAGTCAATGTCGGCAGAAACACACCGGGTTATATAAAAGGAGTGGACCGGACGGAGCCCGCGTGATCACGGCCCACGACCACGCCGCATATTAGGCGGCATCACACGGGAAACCCCCACGGGAGCACAAAAAGTTCTAGCTATGTGTACCATAAAAGAGCGAGCCCCCGTGGGCGGTGAGTTCTGGCGGGTTCAGACGCTTGACGGATCTTCGCTAAGCTGACATTACGTTGTGGATCAATCTGGGTGAAGAAGTACATAGTTGGGTTTTTCCTCATGCTTCCTGTAGTCATTCCTGATAACATCCCTGGATCTTATCTTTTCTGACATCAAAGTAGAAAGGGCTTGGGTTGGTATCGGATCAGCGTTGGTACCGGCTGAATTCAGGCCTGCATTTTGAGAAAGTTGTATGGGGTCACGCCTATCAAGTAGCTATCTTGTTGTTTAGTAGGAGCTTTCTTTACCTTTCCAGTTGTTCTTTTTTTTTTTACACATTTCTCAATAACACAATTCCTTCTTTTTGATGGGAACATTTTTGTAGTTAGAGCATAGGAAACCCGCTTACAACCTTCAAACCGGATTTTAACATTATTAGAGCCTTGTGGACATGAAATAACACCCCTGCAGTCACCTTTACATTCGCAATACCCAATATAGCAGACATAAGAGGGGAGAAGACAACATACTTTTCACTTACATGTTTTTTTTTACTTCCTGCAGTGCTCACCTAGTGTACAATACTACCTATCACAGCCCTGAATGCATCTGCTGAATGCCTTATTTTTGTTCATCTTGCCTTTTTTATGCTTGATTATGCTCAAGTTAGGCCAAGAATATGTGAAACTTGATGAAATATGCACTTACAAACACATTACTCCTGTACTCGCTCTGCTGACTGGCTGTAGTTCTATTTAAGATCTTACTACTTCCTGGGCTGAGGCCACCTAATTTATCAGAACTGCTTGTTCAGCACACTTCAGCCAGAGCCTCCAGGTCCGATGATCGGCGTCTATTAGTGTGTCCCAGGTCTAGGATGAAAACCAAACTCCGGAACGCTCTCCCCCTTGAGAAGAACCTCAAGTCCGCTACTTTCGAGACTTTGCATTGGCTGTAGTAGCGGCTGTTTTAAAGTGTGCCTTTTGGATATTTTTTCAATAACAATCGGCTGTAGTCAACCATGACAACGTGAAGCCGTGAATTCTCCGCCCCAAAGTGGCGAAGGACGACGGACATCATTTTCTGGATAAAATGTACGCACATGCAGAAAGACTCGCACGAGGTGTGCTCCAAATTAGGATTGTTCAGTTTCAGCGGAGAGCCATTAAAATGGACTAAATAGCCCAAAAATCCCCTTCCAATTTTTCAGCTTTGATGTTCCCACCTGTGCGACTGTCTGCCACTCCGTTGCGTCGTCCTCGCTGGGATGGATGCCAAAGTTCCAGCGCCGCTGCACCACGTAGAGGACGGGCTCCACCGATATGTTGAACTTGGAGGACCAGCGGATCTCCAACTGACCCGAGGGCAGCTCCGCAAACACCAGCTCCTTCCTGGGCTTCAGGGGGACGCCTAACGGTGCGGAGCAAAGGAAAGACCATGGCGGTTTGGAAGTTAACGCGGCGTTTTATTCATTTGCGCAAAACACACTTAGAAATACATAAAAAGCACCACGGGTGTTTGAGAAGGAGACGTGAGCTCACTGGGTCAACAGCCTCAAATCTCCACCGTGACACGTTGCGACACGAGCCGAAGACGGGGATCGGTGTATCGGACCTCTGTAGTCCGAGGCGCGCTCGAGGCTACCGCAAGGCTTGGCTGCTGAGCGACAGGATCAGGACGCGGAGCACTTTAACTCGTTTGACTCCTCATAAAAGCGATTGGACATGCGGAATGCTGGCCGATGAGGAAAGGCAGGCCTGCGGCGTCGGAGCTTTTGTCTTGTTCCTCTGATAGCAAACTCGACATGTGTGCAGCTGGGGGTCGTTGCGCCGCGGTTTCACAACTCTCGTGTTTGTGCGCGCGACGTGTCACGTTTCCTGCGCCAACGCGGCCGCAGCATTCCTCGCTTCCCTCCGCCTTAGCTCATCTTCCCACAAAGTCCCGGTGCGGACGCACAAACCGCGCTTGCACGTACGCGCGCGCCGACGCACATCTGCTCGCTGCCTTTCTCCTTCCTGCAAGATGTGGGAGGGTATCAAATGCACTTTTCTTTCACTTTTGCAGCTTCCAAAGATAACTTTGAGTCGGGCCCGTTCCAAGAATCACACAGCGTTCGTCTTCCAATGGCCTGCGCGCTCGTTCCGGGCAACATGACGTAACCGCTGGCGGAGCGCCGTCCGGAGGAGAGCGTCCATTCATGTCTTCGTCCTGCCAGCAATTAGACACCAGAAATCTCATTTCTCACCGCTGACACGCTCGCTGGTATTAGAACTGCGCTAAACACGAGAGTGGCGGAAAAACGCCCACCCTAGGCCAGGGAAGGCTGATGGGCTAATTAAATGCAATCATTGTGACATCTACATTTCACGCTCCATTTTTTTCAGGCGTATGGTACTGTAAGAGAGCGCTCGGGTAGCAATCATTTTTCCGTCGAGGGTCGCATACAGAAACATTGAAAGCTGCGGTGGCCATTTTCATATATTTAGATTTGTTTTTTTATTAAAACATGCTAAAACTAAGAGGTCAAGATGTGCAAAACTCAGGGGCGTTGGGGCCCTAAGCAGAGTTTTATTTGCACCCTCTGCCTTAAAAGGCAGCAACTGTACCATTACACTGGTGGTTTTGGATCCTCTCTCTTGCCTCGGGCTGACTTGGAGCTCATTGCCTCACGGCAGCGATGCACAGCCTTGCGCAAAATGGGTGTGCCGAAGGGCGGCGATGGCTAATCTGTGGAGGATTTTAATTTTTTTTTTCAATAATCATTTTTGTAGTGTGATATATGTTCACATTTAACATCGATTCTCAATGTGGCCCCAATCCTTCCATCAAGTCCTTCCATCAAGTCCTTCCGTCAAGGCTCATCTCAATTTTGCAGGGAAACATCTTGATGATCCCCAAGGCCTTTGGGAAAACACCCTTGGTCTGACGAGACAGACTTTTTGGGAGGTGTATGCCCCGTTACATCTCGCGTAAAAGTAACGTCACGTTTCAGAAAAAATCATCACACCGACGGTCAAATATGATGGTGGTAGTGTGACGTTCTGGTGGTGTTTTTGCTGCTTCAGATTTGCTCTGATAAATGGAACCACAACTTCTGAATCCAGGAGGGGAATGTCCGGCCATCTGTTGCTGACTCCAACTTTGGTTCTGCAGCAGGACAATGATCCAGAACACACCAGGAAGTCCACCTCTGGATGGCTGAAGAAAACTAAATGAAGACATTGGAGTGACCTAGTCAAAGTCCTGACATGAATCCTATGGAGATGCTGGGGCATGAACTGAAAAAGGTGCTTCGTGCCGGAACAGCCTCCGATGTGACTGAATGACAACAATTCTGCAAAGTGAGTTGGCCAAAATTCCTCCACAGGAATGAGTAAGAGACTCATTGCAAGTTGTGGACATTTTTTAGGTTTATGGTAAAATCACTTTTTCCACACAGGGCCATGTAGTTTAATCAAAAGTTCGTTATAAAAACGGCATTTTGTGTTGTCAGGGGCCAATATTTAAATTTGTTTGATGATATGAAACATTTAAGCGTGAGAAACATCCCCCCCAAAAAAACTAGAAATCACACCGCTGTACGTATATTACATATCCAGTATGAGATGTTGCATATTGTTGTTGTATCACGAGCCCTGTTGGGTGTCCCAAGATGCTCAAGCATCTGGACACATCTGAGAGTGATCTCACAGGGGGAAACGCTCTATTTCACTCTGCTTGCGTTTGCTAATGGCTTCCAGCATCACGGATCATTGCGGCGTAACGTAGGCGATGTGAACACATAGAAACGATTATGCTCTTTAAACCATGAGCAACTAATTAGACCTTTAACACAGAGAGGAGCGCAGGAGCAATTTTGCTGCAACCTTCACCCAAATGTTTGTGCAACGCTGCATGAATGCAGCAGCAACAGCAAGCTGTCACGCGCTCCCTGAAGTGATCAAGTAGTCGCGAAGGTCTCGGAAACAAAACACACCCACACACACTGGATGGTTTTCACTGACCGGGTCACTGGCGTTTTCAAGGTTAGGGCTCTTTTCATCCTTCCACATTAACATTCTGTTCACCTTTCGGGGGTCTCCCTCTCCCTCGAGATCGTTCCGCCATCTGCGTCCACGAGCTCGCGCTCCTGATTGTGTGCACTTGCCTCTCGTTACGGAAGCAGCGCGGACATGATTGTGGCGCACTGAGACTGCAGTGTGATGAAAAGCAGGCCGTGGCAGCTGCGGCTCAGAGATCGGCGCGTACTCATCCTCTGCTGGGCTCTTGTTTTGGCCCGGAGCTACCAACAACAGCGTGCTGGTAGCGGATGCCACGGTGTTCCGGTTACCGTCTCGCCTTTAACCACTCAACACCCCCACGACGGACGATTTAAGTAGCACTACTAAAGTTCTTTTACTGGAGTCATGTGAACAAAAGTAGGACATTTGTAGCGCCTGCTATGGCCATATTTTGATTACCAAAAACCACAACACCCGGCCCACCAATGACATACCCAGAGATGCCTTATAATTTCAAAACATGTATATTATTCCTCCTCTGTATGGATAGAAAATTGTTAGTCCCTCACCACATCACATTCACTCGCAGCTTTTCAAAATTCAATTACTTCATAAATTATTGCTGTTTCGTGGACAAAAAATATGGAAAGACAATTTCAATGTAATATTCTGGTCACTATGTGTCAGTAATGACATAAAACATTGATGAGACATTGGATGACATTACCTTCACACTGCAGAGTCAATGCAGAGCCACGGCACGTCTGACATGACAGAGTGAAAAAGTTCTCCTCCCATACAGTGTGGAAGTGGTAAGTTTTTGGCTTCCTACTTTGTCCTTCTTCCCCACTCAGATTGGAACCCTTTGTTAAGTTTAGAATAAATGCATTTGAGGCTAACTAGTTTGCCTTTACATTAGCAACGTGGTGCAAAAAAAAAAATGTAAGTGTAATGGGGGTGTTATTTCATGTCTACAGGACTCTAATAATGATAAAACCCTAAAACTATGAATATATTCCATTTATTAATATTGAATACCACTTTGCAGAAAATCATGTATCACAGTCAGGTCTGGAACCAATAAATTGCAACAAAAAAGGGACCTTCTGTGTTTATAACCAAAGACACACATTCCAAAGGGAAACAAACTAGAGCTGCAACAATAAATCGACGTTTAATCGATTATCCAAATAATCGACAGCTGTTTTGATATCTGATTAATTTTTTATTAAAAAAATGTACAGATACAGTCATCCCTCGTTTATCAGTCGGTTCCAGACTCAACCACGATAAGTGAATATATGCTGAGTAAGATTTAATATTATTGATATTAGTTTAAAAAACAATATTTTTTAATGGAACATCCTCATAATTAGCTGTTAAAAACTGACTTTCTAAATGCAATCTATAACATTTTCAGAGCCCTGCAGGCATGAAATAACACCCCACAGTCAGCTTTGCACACATGCTCAGGCTACGGCATCACTGCGAGGACACAAGAGACTCATGGTTTTAAGCATTAGCAAGTATCAAGTTAACTCATTAGCCTCTAATTTATATTCAAAAATTTGTATTCTAAAATTAAGAAAGGGTTTAAAACCGAGCGGGGAAGAAGGACAGAGAAGCCAAAAACTTACCACTTCCACACAGAATGGGAGAAGAACGTCCTTTCATTCTATGATGTCGGACGTACCGTGGCTGACTGCGTGCCGTGTGATAGTATCATGTCCTCTTAAATGTGAATATTTTTCCATTTCTTCAGTCATTGATGAGAGCAGACCTATCATGTTGTGTTTAAGCTTTGACTTTGGAAAACAGTGAGTGACATGTTTGATACGTCAGCTGCAGACAGACATGGGAGCTGTGAATCTTATCATTTTTTTAGCGTGCAGTATTACCTTTGTAGAGGTTCTTGGGTATCTGGCAGGTGTGGCCGCACCCGTTGGAGCAGCACTTTTTGGCGGCCGAGCACTCCCGGTCCTCCTCGCAGCTCTCCACGCAGGCCGCCGCGAAGCCACTGGCCTTCTCCGGGGCGGGGCAGTCGCCCTGCTTCACGCCCTCAATTGACTTGAGAAACTCACAGCTGGTGAGACACTCGTAGTGCTTCTTGGGAAAGAGGGGCTGGAGGGGGGGAAAAAACAAAAACACGTCAGACTTATTTTCACGTGTTTCCCACCAAAATTAATTAAAGCTCATTTCCCAGAAGACCAAGAGCAAAATAACACAATCACAGTGGAGACTCAGAAGTCGCACAATTGGGAATTCAAACACAATTTTACCCTGACAAGTCTTTGGAGTTCCACCTCCATCACGAAGCCCCTGGGTTTTGTCCTTTTCTTTTTAAATTTTGCAACATTTATCCAAAGATGACTTGTGACTTTTTCTTTGGCTTTTTTGCGACACTCCTTCCAACAGAAAAGACAACTTTGCTCCCTTTCTCTATTGCGTTTTTTCCAAAAATGCATTACTTACTAAAGGATCCCTGTTCCGTGGTTAGCTGTGGCCTATTATTAGTCAAAAAACATTGAAAGACAAGCCAGATGGAGTATTCTGGTCACTAGGCTACATTGATGAGTCATTACCTTACATGACATTACCTTAACATTGCACGGTTCATGGACTCAGCCATGGATGCCGACTTCAACATGAACGAAAAAAGTTGTCCTGGATGGCCAGCGTTATCAAGAGATGCCAAAAACGAATTTTTGTCAAAAAATTATTTATTATTATTTAGATATATAAGGTAATATAAAATATTGCGTAAGGTAGTAGGTAATATAAGTATAATATATGACTGTAGGTAGTATATAAGGTAGTAGCTACTATAATATATGACTATATGTAGTATATAAGATAGTAGGTAATATAAGTATAATATTTGACTATAGGTTTTATATAAGGTAGTAGGTAATTTAAGTATAATATTTGACTATATGTACTGTATAAGGTAGCAGGTAATATAAGTATAATATATGACTATAGGCAGTATATCAAGTAGAAGGTTAAATAAGTATAAAATATGACTATATGTAGTATATAAGGTAGTAGGTTAAATAAGTATAAGTAGTATATAAGGTAGTAGGTAATACAGTTATAATATTTGAATATAGGTAGGCTATAAGATAGTATGTAATACAAGTATAGTGTATGATGACTATAGGGATGCTATTTCATGTCTACGGGACTCTAATGATGTTAACAAATCTTTTTAGAAAGTCAACCAGGTTTTCTAGACTCTAACTATGAAAATATTAAATGCATTTATTTATATTGAATCCCACCTGGTATAATTTCACTTATAATTTCACTTTTCACTTGCGGTCAGGTCTGAAACTGCGATAACTGAGGGATGACTCTATACAGAAACAAAAGAATGTACTAAAATCAGACCAATCCCGGTGCATGTTGCCGCAAGTAAACCACTTTTCTGGGAAGATTTCTTTCTGAGGCGCACGTCACGTTCCGCGCAGACACCGAACTCGAAGCTGACTGAAACCAGCAAAGTGCAACAACATGCGTACCTGGAGAGCAGCGTACAAGCAAATGTAAGCCTCACAATGCCTTACTCTCCGATCTACAGTACTACCCAGAAAACTAGAATATCCTAAAAGCTTGTTGGATTTCTGCAATTCAACTTGGGAATTAGACATATTGTAAAATCAAATAAGATGTAAATCGATGTATTTCAATGTTTTCTTCGTTGAATTTTGCTGATCAGGTCTTTCAGCTTACAAAATAAAGTCGGAGTTTGTGGGTTTGGACTTTTTATAAGCTGAAAATCCTAATCAGCAAAGTTAAAACAAGAAACTGCTTGAGATATGTCAATATGCGTGTCATGGCTCAATAAAACGTGTCGGTTTCATCGTTTATGTTAAATTGCTAAAATAAAACTACTTTTACTTGATATTGTAGTTTTTCGAGTAGTACTGTACATTTGCAACAAACGTGGCATCACATTCCCCTTCTCTCTTCAATCACCATTGTTCGCTCGCTACAAAGCAAGCTAACAAGCTAGATAATCAACAAGAGCCTGAAGAGCATACAAAAGCAGGGGAGGTCCAGTGGCTCTTTTTTTGGGCCCGCGGCACAGTGTGGGACCCAAATTAAACCCAAAAAATGGCAAAATTGGCAGAATAAAGCAAAAGGCATAATGACAAAAAGGCTGTATGCTGATATTAATAGTTATTTAAATATGCTTTTTTACAAAATGAAAAAATATATACCACAGCCCATCACACCCTTTGATTTTTTGGAGTAGGGCAGAGGGAAGTACGTGGCAGGTCTGAGACTGCTGTGTTTTTATAACTACAGTCCATCAAACGGTTCACTTATTTCTACACTTAAGACAGCTAAGAATGCTAAAAGGTGACTTAATATTGATGGCAACAGTCTGACCTTCTTTTAACAAACAAACAACTTAAGAGTCTGACCTCCGAAGCTCCGCTGTCTGTAATAATGTGGCGGTACTGATGGAATACACGTACCTCGCATAAATCCTGGCACTGGTTTTCCTTTAGGTCCCAGGATTCCTTGCATGGCTCCAAGCACTGTCATTAAAAGGAGAGAAATGTGTGAACGTGATGGAAACATCAGGTGCTGCAGCTGCATCATCACACACCTCCTTTTGCTACAGACCCCCTGCATGCCTTAAAAGAGTTTAACAATCTCCACTAAAGCAAACACGGGTTCAGGTTTGGTCCATTACGAGCAGACAGACACGCCCTGTCTCTTGTAATCTACCTGCAGTTTGGATTGTGCTTGATGTGGCCCCTGACGGATTCCTCCTTCGTTCCTTAACAGCATGAACCCACCACCACCAGCACCCCCTCCCGTTCTCTGCAGACTGCCACTTCACCTGCTCCTCATTTTCATGTCCGGGCCTGATACTGTCTGGCACCGGGAGCAAACTCCTCCTCTTTCCCGCCCGCTTCGTACAACAGTACACTTTCCTGCAAGTTCTTGGGATTCCCTTCTTTAAAAAAAAGACAAACCCACATGGATCACATTTTGAAAACATTTGGCTCAAGTGTCGGATAAAATCGGCGTGAGTGAGGCGCAATTTTGACAAACATAATCGGATGATAGAATTTAGAAGGAGTCATTTGGTTAAAAAAGCGTCTAATCCATCAGCTCACCCCCAAATGAATCCCTTTCAATAAGAGTGACTGCATACGTGCACGGCCAATAGAACCTGGCACATGCAGCCTCAGGGTGAGGGGGTCCACATGTGACTGAGAGAGCAGGAGAGAGAGGGGAGGTCTACGGTACCGAGGGTGTTGGCCTCTGAGAGTCGGCATGAAATGGCTCAGCGGTGCCAGACCCAGAGCGGCCCAAAACCGCACCCGCCCGAGCCAAAGCCGCTCATTGCGCACATGCCTCGTCTCAGCGCAGTGACACCGCGACAGAGTCGCGCACTTTTCAACACATTCTTGATCCGGGATGCTGCGATCGTTTTGCAGTGGGGCGGTGGAAACATGGTCGGATCGCGCCAGGGAAGTGTTGCGCGTGTCGGTGTCGTGCCCACCGAGAGATCATGTTGCTTGAATGTTCAAGAACAATCAACTTTAGAGCCGGGCGGTCCAAAGTGTGGCCCGGGGCTGTTTTTTTATTCTAGTTCTAATTCTAAATTAAATTCAGGTTTCTGTCAAACATTACCAGTTTTGCTTCACACAATTTTAGGCAAACAAAAAAAAAAAACCAGGTGGGTTAGTCGGCCAACAGGTTCTCCCTTCTTTATTTTTGCAAAAGTTAGTGACTCTACCAGTGCATGTATTTGATTAAAATTCAATATTTTTTGTTGCTGACAAATGTCAGTCCAGCATTTGACAGTAAAGAGCAGAAGAACCAAAAAGTGAGAGAACCCTTTAACACTTTCACTGTTGCTGTTAATGCAGACTTGCCAACATGTACACAATTTTGTACTCAGCATGCAATTTGACTCTTAAATACGCTGGTATCCTGGTTTCCTTTTCGGGCTCATTCTTGAAGTTATATGTAATTTTAATGCATACGTGAGAATTGCATTTAGTAATAATGTTGGTTTACTGGATGAAATATTAAAGAAAAAACTCATAATATTATGGAAAAACAAGCAAAACAACTACTAAAGATGTCATTCTTGGAAAATTACGGCTGAAGTCAAAATATTAGAAAGTATATTTCTAACGACAATAAAACCGAGAATAAACTCATCATACTATGATCAAAAATAGTCATTTTAGTAGCAGAGTTGGAAAAATAAAGAAAAAATACATGATTCTTATAATATTGTAATATAATATTACAAGAAACAAACCTTAAGTTGTGATTTATTAATGATTGAAGTTTATTCATTCTTTTATTATTAGATTATTTAGAAAGAAAGTTAAGATATTTGGACATAAAAAAAACAGCAGCAAAAAAAGGAGCAAAGATTGATTTTTTTTTAATAATATTATATTATGAGGATAAGCATCATATTCAAAGGATGGATATTAGATTACATGAAAGTTCTTCTTGACATATACTGTGTATGGAACGTCAACGCATCTCTGCTTGTTGCCTCCTTTCATGTTAAGAGGATGTGGCCCTTGGTGTGGCCCGTTCTTGGACCTGAGGTCATGGGAACACACGGGAGCGTCCACACTGTGCCAGATTCGTATACGCATCCAGACGGGTACGCGGGCATCACTCAGTGAAAGGGATGCGATGCACAAGATCAGCGATTGCCACAGATCAAGCTACAGCATATGGGAGGCGTTGAAAGCCAAGCTCCCATGAAGACAGTAGCTCCCTTTCACACCAGCCTTATGAGGTACTGTGAAGAGAGGCCAAATGTGACACGCATCTGCTGATTCTTTGAGTTCTTTAATAACACGTACCATTTGGGCTGATGGAACACCACATTGGCGTCCTCACCGAGCGCATGGAAATCAGCTCATTAAGGGACGCTCCCAAAAATACATTGTGCTCGTCGTAAGTCTGTTCTGAAATGTCAGATGAAAACTGACACGTACGGGAAATAAGATGGAAATCCAAGGAAATATGAACAGCAAATGGATAGTACTTCGTTTTAGGAGTCACAAATGTGTGGGACGCATTGTTTGGGCGCTAGATTCCGACGACTGGTTTGAACAAAATCACGCCCCGTGCAAAACCAAAACCATTTTCAGCAAGCGTTTTTTGGCAAAAATGCAAACCCCTGAAACTGAGCCTCGGCGAGATTTCCACTGGATCTTCAACAACCTACAGTAGCAGTGAAAGACTTGGGTCTGGGTGCTGCAGCTTGAGAAACATAAAGAATTTGAAAGTAAAATGAATTGATTTGTAGTTCTTAATTTCAGACAGGAGAAAACCCCACAAAATGAGCTCCAGGAAAGCTGTTTTTACGGGAGTGCTGGAGCCCAGAACTGTATGATATACTCTGAGGGGAGGCCGGACCTGGGAAGCGCCTTAATCTACAGTACAGCAGGCGTATGTAACCTTGTAACACATGTACAGTAGATACATTTAGCTGCTTTTCTGCTTGGTGGTATCGATGAAAAAGCTTATTATTCAGAACGTCGGCCTTTGCTCTTATTTTACCAATTTTGCTGTAGTTTTTTTCCCAAATGCATAACTTCTTAAATAATCTTAATTTTATTCCTGTAATATTATGACTTTATTCCCCTAATATTATAAGCCTAATTTTACAAAATTACAACTTTATTTCGTTGTATAATTACTTCTCATAATTACTACTTTATTCATTTATTAACTAATTTTTTCATTGTTTTGTTTATTTTTCACAAAATTTCGACTTTGAAAAATGCCTTCTTTCTTTATTATTTCAACTTTATGCTAAGGAACTACTTTTTCTATTTGACTTTCTTCTAGTAAAATTACTACAGATTTTGCCATTTTTGCCAGGTTTTTCTTATAGTTTTCTTGTTCGGTTATACTTTTAGAATGCGGGCCAATACAAAAACAGCCGTGTGCCGCAGGCCACACTTTGGACACCCCTGAGCTATGGCTGATTCGAAATGTGATGACTAATGTGACTTGAGATGACCTGATGATTCTAATTTGTGTATGATGTTAGACCTCAGATTCCCTACCTTTCATTTGAAAAATAATTAAAATTAAATTACGTACACAAAAATACAGTCGTGGGAGGAACTAATGAGGAACTAATCAAGAACAAATGAAGCACTAATGAGTAGTTAGGAACTAAAGCACATACATTTAGATTAGTTACTGAGGAACTAATGAGGAACTAATGAGGAACTAATGATGAACTAATGAGTAGTGTAGTTAGGAACTAAGGCACATACATTTACATTAGTTACTGAGGAACTAATGAAGAACTAATGAGGAACTAATGAGTAGTGTAGTTAGGAAGTAAGGCATTTTGTGTTGAATACTATCTCAAATATGTAGAGATCAGTTATCTCTGAGCGCTTTAGGAGAGCCGGCAACGAACCAGGCCTAAGCCATCAAAAGAGGAATTTTGTAAGGTGCAAAAGAGTTTGTTGAATGAGGGCACCAACTGCACAGAGAGGACATTAAACCCATGTAAGAAATGTTGCAATTCATTGAGGGGCCGGAGCTCTATTTATGACCCTTTAATTCGCTCATTAGCCGGCTCTGTCGTTATCCTGCCATCGCCAGTGAAAAGTTTATTTGCTTTTTATGGCGTGCGCAGCGCGGGCGGATGATGAAACATAAATCTCGCTTCTGGAGGAACATACCGCAATCGGGGCCGAGCCCACGCCTGCCTGCCTCCCTGCCAGCTCTCGGTTCCACTTCACTCCGCTGTCAGCTTCCCTGCACCCTGGTCTCCGGGGGCCCGCCTGGTGGGTGTTTTGCAGCTGTGAGCTGTAGCGGGCGCGAGGGGGATTTCATCCGACGACCTCATCACAATATAGATATATCGCCGTGATGATGTCATGCATGCGCTGTGACCAATAAGCGGGGAGGGGAGTTATGACCTTTGAGAGCTCCAGAAGAAACTGCTGTCTAACCATAAACTTTTTCGATGACATCTCAGTTGCTTCATCCAAAAGTTGTTGCTCTCTACCCAGGGTGCCTTTGTCATTTTTATCATCATCTGCTATCTATAATAACGGTGAGCTCATGGCATTAAATCTGCGAAGACGCCCCTCGGAGGAGTTCAGAAGGTAGCCACAATTTCGCAAACGCCGCGACAATAAAGGGCAGCGGCGACGTCTTGAGGGTGTTCCGCCGGTAAGGCGTACACATGGCAAAGCCCCTAAGCCCCTCCAACAAATCACTGAGCATACGCACGTAAGCCCAAGGATCAGGCTCATTTTACTCATTGAAAGGTCTTGTGTGCACCCACTGAATGCATTCCTCGGCTTTTTTCTTCAGGACCAATCTCCTTCTGGCTTCCCCTCAATCGCATCCACACGAGTGAAAATAGATTCATCATTACCTCGACATGCTTGCGTGCCAAGCAGCATGAATTAGCGCCGCTCTAAGGATATTGCAACACAAGCCTAGACCCTTTTTTTTTACCTCTCCATTTAGACTTGAGTGCAAAATGTTCCCATCATACAAGGCCGCACAAGCCTAATTGGAAGCAGCAATTTGTTCCCAGACACAAATATCTATCCTGTTCGCTTGATTTATTCTTTTCCGCACTGGCAAAACACCAAAATAGAGGCAACATTTCCGGGTGCAGACCTCAACCAAGGCCAATCTTCGTAGACACCCACTTCAATCATGTGCATTGATCCCGTTAGAAATACATTATTCTAGTTATTAAAGAAGGGTAGCATGTTGGCCTCACAGTCAGGCGGTTCAGGGTTCAAATCTCCGCTGGGCATCTCTGTGTGGAGTTTGCATGTTCTCCCCGTGCGTGCGTGGGTTTTATCCGGGTACTCCGCTTTCCTCCCACAGTCCACAAACATGCACAGAAGTTACAAGCTGCAGAAACCTGACATCTTGTTATCACTACTTATATGCTGGCATCGTGTGATCAGTGACACTATACTAGTCGTGATGGGCCCGTTTTTAAAAATCAGACATAGTTTTGATACGCAATGTGCCAAAAATCCTAGGACAGGTAAAACCAGAAGCTTTCATTACCTGCTCAACCTTGATGTCATTGCAGCAGACATGAAATTCCACAAACATGATAGTGCATGATATGCTGCTTGCTTCAACGTTGGACTCACAATGTATGAATCTTTGGCATTTTACAATCTCTGTTATGATCAGCCTGAAGGGCCTAAGAGGGAAAACAAGCCAAAGAGCTTTTTACCGCCAAAATATCAAGTATATAAAAGATTTTTTGCGAGGCGTGCCGCGTATGAGCTTCCCCAGCCCCGCAGGTGCGTTTAGGTTTGACAATCTGTCGGTGTGTGTCCCCGTCCACGCCCTCTGGCCGACACCGAAACAGAGCATCACCGAGAGACGTCTTGCCGACGCAAACAGAAAAGGTGGCGTCAATCACGTGCCCCATCCCTGTTTACACAGCTCGATGCCAGAAGCAGGTTTGGGAAAAGCGCCATAATCCTAATCGCCGCAAGCTTTGCTCGTCCTCGCCAGCATGCACTCAAAGGCCCAACTGAACTGGTAGATTTACGTTATTCATACTTCAACTGAAATGTCAGCTATCCTTCAATAAACTGAAAGTACGCTTTCATGTCCTGGACTGACCAGTACGCGGTAGTGGTTTTGGGGGGCACCACATGGGAGGGAGTCCCTCATGCAAATCGCCCACCAATCAGATACCATCTGTCTGAACAGCCCGAGGAACGCGTTGAATTATCCAGCGTGGTGCAAACTTATTTGTGGACAAATTTGGCTCTGGGGGAAAAAAAAGAGAAACATTTTATCTGGGAAGTAAACAAAACCTCGCGGTTGTTTTCTACGGACTTGAGCACTTGAGCAAAAGCATGTGTTGTGTGGCTGATTTCCCCTTTGTCCTCTTATCTGCCTCCCCAGTAGGGACACACTCTGCATGGTTAAGTAGGAACTTTCACAGTGGTCTTCCAATGCCCATTTCACGCGGTAATAAAATGCTCTGGTAGTGGTTAAGGGGAGGGGGCTTAAGGGTGTTCTGCGGGGGCGATGTCACAGCCCATCTCCTCTTTGTCAAGGCAGGCGGAGGGGCAACCGTGGAGGACGAAATAAAGGAAATAATTGTTGGGCATTGAACTCCGGCCGATGACGCCAAGTCTGCTTTACTCGTTGATAAAAGATCCCACTTAGGCCTCTTGCGATAACAAAGTTTCTGGGCATCATTGCCGATAAACAATACTACTGTCAACATTATTTTGAGACCATTTTTCCATGAATGTAATGATCATAAATATATGGCATAATAATGCGATTGGGCCACACGCTGGTCGAGTGGTTAGCATCTTGGCCACACAGTCTGGAGATTTGGGAAACCTGCTGTTTTATACTCAACAGGCACGAAGAAAGCATTCCGCACACTTTTGAAAGTTATTTGCAGTATTTTCACATGGCTATGGCTTCAAATTACTGTCGTCTCTGCAACCGGACCCTCGAACTATGCGATGCACTGTCGCTGGTACCCTGGTTGATACCCTCATTTGCTGGTAGCCTTTCAGGAGAATTTGCTTTTGTTACTCCTCGTGACACTCACTTGCAGCACTCTACACTAATTGATTTATTGATTACCATGACAGGGCACCATTTATATGATTTTTTTTACAATTTTAAATAAGCCTTGTGACCTGAAGCCATGTACCCTGCACATACACATAACATAAACAAACAAACAACATAAACCTTTTGATCTGAATTCACCTAAAATATGGTTAATAATGTTATAGTAATTCCCTACCGCGGTAAGTGAATTTGTGAAGTAGGATTCAATATTTCAAAAAAAAACACCCCATTACACGCAGGCAACTGTATCTCCGACGAGACACAAGAGACGGCCGCCGCTAAAAGCACAGCACCATCCGCGGTAACTACAGTAGTTAGCCTCTAATTTATTTATTCTATACTTAAGAAAGGGTTTCAAATGGGGTGGAGAAGAAGGGCAACATAAGAAAGCCCCAAAAAATGTACCACTTCCACATTGAGTGTGAGGAGAACTTCCTCACTGTGTCATGTCGGACTTTGCATCCATGGCTGACTCCTTATTGCACGTTCAGGTCATGTAATGTTTCATTACTGATGGCTAGTGACCATAATGCTATGATTTTTAATTCAATATATCTGAATAATAATGGGCCATAGTCAACCACAAAACGGGGGTCATTTATTAATTAATTACCAAGAGTACCATTTTCACTGGGATTCCATGCCAGTGTTGTACTGAGCAGAGCAATTCTAGACTGCACAAGCTGTGCCACAGCTGAGGTTTATGTGGATGAACTTCCCAGCTGACGGCATGATCTTCTTCCACTGACTCAACAGCGCCTCTGCTGGTCGCAGTCAAACAGCGCACATCACTGGACCTCAACTGCGTGATTCACCAACAAAACATACTGCATATGTCCATTTTGATGGAAATGGTTCACTGCCAAGCCCAGCGGATATTTACAAAGTGCCGACGTGCTGATATGTTGCATCTCTTGATTGTTGTAAATCGGGCCGCTAATCCCATTGATTTATTATCCAACGCCTTTGCACTTTTTACACTTCCGCTGTCCACATACAATTATTCCTTCAGCTCAAATCTATTGACCTGTCCTGGAGCTCAAGGTCTGCAGGCTCCCCTGTTCATTTTCTCCGCTTCTCGCCCTTTTTCATTTTTATTTGGCGGTCAGGGAGTCCCTTCACACCCTCACTTGCCTGCCTTTCAATCAACCTCTCCGGCCATGTCCGCTCTAATACAGTTTTAAAACTCATCTTTCTCCCCCCCGGCCGTTTCATCCTTCCATCTGTATTAAGCCTGTGTTGAGAAAATTATTGTTTCCAAGGGTCTCTCCAGAAACAGATACATTTGACAACCGCAGGCTTGTGTTGCTTTTGCGGGCAAAATGATTAAAAAAAAAAATAAAAAATAACATCATGTGATATATCTTTCAGAGCTATGGCCAAGACCTTTTCTTTTGCCAGATGCAGCATTTTTTTTACCCTACAGCAAAGCACCATGTGACGGCTATGTTAGTCTGTTGTCGCGCTACGCTAGTGGCGACACATTTAATATCAACATATCAACAGAAACCTTTGCCACAGTTTGCGGTGTTCAATTCCTAAAGTCCTGATTTTTGCCTTTCTTAGCACTTTTCCCAAAATCAAATTTTTTTTTGCCGTTACGTTAATGGGAAACCTCCTCCTCATGGACATAATACCGCCTCTGACCCGTCCCTACCTAAATGAAACCATCCCATGCAGTGATGTGCGGAGGGGAGGCAGGTGAGGCAACGCAAATAACCATAACATAGAATACATGTTAATATTTCCTATTGATGTGTATTGTAAAGTGATTATCCTGTATGATCATAATCATTTTTAACATTTTCTGAAGTAAAAATCGCCGACTTAGCACATTGCCGTCCTTCTATAGAGCGGAAAAGACAGTATTTGGTTTTTTTGTGTGTGTCTTTGACAGCAACCCCAGCTGGAAAACAGCACATCAAATTCATGAAATATATATTTATGCTCTGCTGCATGAATGAATGAATGACTTTGACTTCCAAGATGGAGGATCGTACACCCAAGCTTACTAGAAGACGATCAGGTTTTGCATGTGCTTTATATGCAAAGGGTAAGACCACAAATCAGTTTCAGTTAATAAGATAGTTTTTGTTTTTTTTTACCAAAATGACTTATTTTATTCTTGCTATCCTCTTAAGGAGAAACCGGTAACATAAAAACATACATAACTTAACATAAAAGGCTTCGCTACACGACTCTAAATCGTCCATTAGCGTGTGAATGTTTGTTTCTCTGCCCTGCGATTGACTTTGCGACCAGTCCAGGGTGTACCCCGCCTCCCGCCCGAAGTCAGCTGGGGTAGGCTCCAGCATACCCGCGACCCTAATGAGGATAAGTGGCATAGAAAATGGAGGGATGGACGGATGGGCATCGCTACACATGGTAAAATAAAGCCTGGAGCTTTGCCATAAATCAATCACAGACGTGGGAGCTGTAAGTTTGATCATTTTGTTTTTCTTGCTAGACTCGACTGACCTAGCTAACGGGAATGTTAGCATTAGCTGTCCTATGCTAGCTACGCTAATGTTGCTAAGGTTTGTGATGTTACCGTGTTGTAGGTGATCTGTGGCATCTGTTACGTCGGACAAGTTTCCGGTCGTTATGGCGGGTAAAGTGTACAATCGCGAATCTTGCGGTCGCGCGCACTGCTCATTAGCATCATTAGCATCACACACGAAATGTCATGCTCCCAGCAGGGCTTACTAAAATCACTTTTAAATTGTCTAAATTGCAGCATCTTTTTTAGCAGCTTATTTAAAGCGTTGAAAACCAATACAATGTGGGACTTTTTAAAGGGGAGTAGTAGTGCTTTACTTCATCCCAGCCTGCCAGTCACTTGTTCCATTTCTCCCCGAGAGAAGCCACATTGGTGGTTTTTCGGTTTCTCTTTCACACTCGACAGGCCACATGGCTCACTTCAAGCCGTCTCCACAGAATCTGAAATGTCAGTCGGCGCATCCAAAATCTCCCCTCACGGTGGAAGCCCTCCGAGACTCTCACTCGAGGTTAAGCGGCCGAAACGTATCAAGCGCAAAGAAAAAAAAAAGGTTTTCCGCCGTGTCTCTCAAGGGCCGTAAAGTTTCAAAGGAGTGCAGAAGGAGAGCGAGTAAATCAGGCAGACGATATCGCCGATATAATGTCTAGACACCGTTTCCTCCGCCTCACGTCCAAGGTCCTCGAGATAGCAGCACTTTCCACTCTGGACAGGTGTGTGTGTGTGTGTGCACTGTTAAGATCACGTAGGCTAAAAATGATTAACAGACTTGAGACTTGGCAACTCCACCGTCAAAAGCACACCTAGTTCAGTGTTTTCCAAGGTGCAGGACTGGCACAATGAACGTTCAAAAGTCAAGTACCAGCTTTTTGTTACCGCGGTTACAAGAGCTGCATATGTTTGGACCCGGGGAGGAGCGAGAAGAAGCTATTTAATCCATCAGGATGGATGGTTAAGAATGATGTCAAAAAATCGGGGATACAACAGAGTGCAGTACTCGGCTGTTGACTAAGTTGCGACGTCAAAAGAAGACAAACATGACCACTTCCTCCAATATGTCCTCAGACTCGCGGCACGATTTCTGCAGAGAGCGTTATTTCTGCTCAATTTCACGCTGGCAGGGAAACCAGATTTCCTCATCCCATTAAAACAACAATTCATTGTTTCACCATAATTCCATTTCAAATTCCATCAAACGCGTCACGTACTGTGATTAGCTATTTGAAAAGAGGGGGAACGGTCAGGTGCAGAGATCCACATTACATACAAATAAGTTGAAAAGAGATCCCGGCCATGCATGTCGTGGTCTTGGACATCACAAGACGAGACGTTCTTTACGGCTTATAACCAACACAAGATGTAGATATCCCGGATTTGAATAAACGGATCCATCCCGAGGCAGCTTCCAGTTTCCTCTCTGATGACTAATGGCATTTACTCCGAATTGCCCCATGAATTACGGCCCGGCTGTTAGCAGTGCCGTAACTCCACAATATTTACAGCGACTAACACAACTGGAGCTGGGGGATGTTTTGGCTCCTCGAAACGCCGCGTTGTGTCGCGCAAAATGAGCTAGCAGGTGGTATCATAGAAATTCTTTGAAGCATGAGCTTTAATTATGAATTTACATTCAGACAACAAAGAGGCTGAGGAGGGACAAGCTTGGCAGAAAGTGAGGAGGGGCAGTGCATGAATTATACATTCAGCCCACCATCAGAGGTGCCTGCCTTATTTATGAGCAAGAAAGCCCACACAGCTTGGCCCGAATGATGCTTCACTTAATACGTCTGAGGTTTCGCCCACACGCCTCCTGGGCGTCTCCTCTTACGGGTCCTCATGTTGGTATCAGCGACAAGAGGCCACATACAGTGGCCGTAACCGGAGCCCGGCTTATCGCCTCGCTGTGAGCTCAGTTTACATTTCGTGACAATTAGTCTACACAGGACGTATCCATCACGCGAGGTCAGATCGGCGATAAAGAGGCCAGCGGGTCTTCGGCCGCGGCCTGGCATGGGAAGGGCAAAACCCCTGCCTGTGCTGCTGAGGGGAAGCCTCATCAGATCTAAACCCGTGATTTACGCTCCCCAGCGCCGCTCCGATCCAGCCGGAAAAATGTTGCGATGACAGATGCAAGGGAGTGAGAAATGAACATGATCACGCGGACCACTTCCTCCAACACCGCGGCCGTTTGTTGCAGCTGTCAAAGGCACCGATAATGAACTCGGTCTATCCAACAAAATAAATGCATCACCGTCAGAACGGCAGCTGAGGACTGGGCGCAAGGCAAACAAGATAGACTGTATGTACAGAATGGCCCTTTCACCTTGAGGAAATGAACATGGAGGCAAAAGGAACATCTTCCACTCTTTCCATTCAGAAGAGCTTTGATAAGATGCAAGATTTCACACAATTCTTTTATTTCCCCCCCCCAGAAAACCAACATCTATTTTCCAAAATAATTTTTTCCTGTTCCCTGTGCCTTAAAGGGATAGTTTTGATTTTTTGACAAAGTTGTATGACATCCCCATCCTTAGTGTATTGACTTAACCCCCAATTAGTCCCAGGAATCCAGTTCTGGTCGGATTTAGGTGAACGTAGATCCGGTTAGTTGCTGAGCTCACACAAGTAAAGCTTTCTAAAGATCAAAAGAGTAATACACCTGCCTGACAAGCGTGCTTCCCCAAAAGAATCAGACCTCACTAATTGCTCGGCTTTACTTTTCTCTTCCGTCCTATTCCTTTTTTCGGGTAGGCATGTTTGTCATGCAAATGTGTTACCCTCTTGAACGCATATTGTTTTGAAAGGCAAAATGTTTCACTGGTGTGATTTCAGCAACTAACCGCATCTACATTCTTCATCACCAAAATCCGACCAGAAATGGACCCACGGGGCGAATTAGGGGGTAATTCACTGTTGATGTAGTACACTACAGTAGTGATGGGGATGTCATTAAACTTCACATTCAAAAATCCAAAGTATCTCTTTAGCTCCCTGACCATTTGTGAAATCCTTTCACAAAGGATTATACCACTTTGAGGATATCTGTATGTACGCTAGCAACATTCCATAGGTCCCAATACCCGATGCTTTTGTACGGTAAAGACTCGACTGGGGGTTGTGCAAAGGTACACTTTCCTGCTTTTCATGCAGTTAGCACCGGGTTAGTTTCTGGCCCAACGCCCACAAAACGGACATCTCCAGTGTTGATCCCAGGACAGGGTAGAAAATGACTTTCAAATCACCAAAAGAAGAAATGAGAGGATTGTAATGAGGCTGGAAGCAACAGCACGTGAGACACTGCCGGATGAAGGAAGGGCAGAGGGAGGGAGGAGGGGAAGGGTGCATCCTAATCCCACACTGCAGACACATTCCATCACTATCTCCATGTGTTTATTCAAGTCGCAGAAACACTTCGGATCCACTAATCCTACTTGTCCTCCCGAGTTCCCGGCAGCAGATCCTTGCAGAAGCGGCTCCTCATATTGTAATATCTTGGGGGTCGTTGTGAGAGCACTACAATGTGCTCCATTTGATCGAAACGTTAAGACCGCTTCACGCTGGTGTACTGTAATAGCTGAGAATGAAGACTTCAATAAGAGCTGGAAAGAACAAGAGGTTGTATTTCACTCGGCTGTCGCGGTCAACCCCAAGTCAGAGGTCGAGACAGCTGTCGATTCCGGAGTCTTTGACACTAACGTTGTGGTTTTCCATGATCCTGAAAGCGCTGCAGCTGGGATGAATCGATGAGCCCACATCTGCTAAGCACGTCAGCTTTTAAGATCCTTGCATTCTAATCTTCTCCGTGGCAAACACGACTGTTCAGCGGCGTAGTAATACAACGGGCCACAGGAAGCAGCAGGATCATCCTTCTGTTGTTGGGGGGGGAAATGTGTGTCCCAAATGGGAACCTTGAGAAGGATGGGGAAGCGTTGAGCTGGGTGGTGATATACGTCCTCTGGAAAGGAACAAACACTGGGATGACAGCAGATTGTTTAGGTGATGGCTCCAAAAGAGGATTTCGTCGTGATAATCCTACCAGGGAATGAAATCCCTTTGGACTTGGAAAATATGAGGGATCAGGTCATGTGCCAAAGGTTGATTATCTCCATTGGGGGTCAGAAAAAAAAAGCATGCTTGAGCTCTGATTTATGAATTTCCTTCTCGCAATGCTGGGATTTCAGACTGACTGGTCCGCTTTCAGATGTGGGCACTAACGGGTGGAGAAGTCTAAACTCCGGTCCCTGCAGCCTTTTCACCTCCCCTCCTGTGGCCCTGTCTTTGCGTTTTTGTTGGGGTTTTTTTTTTTTTGCTGTGGGGGGTTTCCCCTTTCTGCCACCCACCATGTGAATAATGAGCTCCACAGATAGCAAACCAATGAAGCGACTCCCCCCCACTTTGCCCAATGAAACTTAACAACCATGTCCAGATCAGCTCCTTCCTGCTGGGACTGACCAGCCCTGTTTTTACACTCCTCTGCCACCCACCTACACACACAACACAGCCCCAAGCACCAGTCAGTCCCTCTGCTATTAACAATAAGGGAAAATGTTTCTGATGGGCCATCGCTTGTCGAGGTGGCTCCCCGGTCCAGACGCTGCAAAGGTGTCTGGTGGTAATGTGGCCGACACGGCAAGGTGAGACGCAACGTCTGGCCTGGACTGGACCAAATGGTGCTTTGAAGTCTGGTCGTGCGCCTCACAAGCCCAGCTGCGGGTGGCAGTAGCCCACCGGGCCAGGACCCTCTTGATCACATCCTTGCAGCGTGTTGCGGGATATACGACCGAATGCCGGCGACGGGCTGACCACACAAGCATCCTAAACGGTCACGCCTTTCTTCGAAGCTGCCCCTTAATAATTGAAGAAACAGTGTCTCAAAAAACCCTCAGTGGGAAAGTTCAACCTATTTATTTTGGCGTGAGAACACGTGGGGGGTTGTGGGATAGTGGGCTTTTGGAGACAAGGCTGAATGAGACACAGTAGCATTCCAGAGGCTGTTGTTCAATGTAGGCCCAGGATCTTCTCACGACACTTTGGTGAGATTGTACAAAAGCGCGAATGCTATTTTCTAGCAGCGCGGACATCGCACGCTACGTGACGGACACATCTTGAGAAAAACCAAGAACTCTACCAATACCTTCTCAAACCTGCCAAACCAGCGGAAACAGGTTAAACGCATCAAGCGACTCGTGTTCCAACTGCTCCCTACTTATTTTAATAACATAACAATACCAAATTGAAAGTCGCACAAAAACCTTTCAGTTTTCTCCAAGCCATTTGTACCCAATCAGAAATTGAGGCTCTGTGATCCACACGTACGCGTGGGAATCTCAAAAGGTCAGTGGAGCACGTGACGGACCCATGAAAGCCGAGAGCAGACAATGTTTCCCTTCTGCAGAGATATTGTAAATAAAATGCGAGGTATGGTGAAGTCATTACACCACGCAACTCGGTGTTATAACCGGATGATGTTTTCATTCTATTCATGACGGCGCTGTAGAACTCCACCCAGAACTCAGGTCTCAGCGGAGATACAATACGATCACCTACTTTATAGCTTATATTCTTGATATGAGAAAAATAGAGCTTTGACGACCCGGACTTCCTCAGGGAAAGAAGTGCTTTTATACCCGACCCTACTGAGTTTGAGCCAACACCGTTTCAGTCTCCCTCACACAGGGCCACAGCAGAAGATCCAGCGTTTAGTGTCCTCAGCCTTCCGCACAGAACCCAACGAAGTGTGCACAGCAACACAGAATCCTGCCATCGGATCATTCACTGCAGGATGACGATTCGCCACCACGTATGGTTCCTGCACAACAGGACTGGAGACGCGAGTCCACCTCTGGTACAGCTGTTACTACCTCCAAACCCGGAAAAATGCCAGGTCTACTACCTGTTGCCCCGTTCCACGTCGGTGCTATTCACACAGACACAGAGTAAGCCAGGAAAAAGCCGAGCTGGGCTGTGTGAAAGGGGCTTTTCTTGATGAGTTGCCTTAGGCTAGTGGGCGTTTTATATTTTGCATTTTAGTAAGGTTCATGTAAGCTCTTTAAAAAATAACCAAAGCAACTCAATTTTCAGGCATTTTTAGTCAAAAATATCCACTGGGGGCCGCGCAGTGGTTGAGTGGGTAGCACATTGGCCTCACAGTCAGTGTGGAGTTTGCATGTTCTCCCCGTGCGTGCGTGGGTTTCCTCCCACATTCCAAAAACATGCATGTTTGCTTCATTGGGCGCTCTAAATTGTCCATTAGAGTGTGAATGTTTGTTTGTCTATATGTGCCCTGCGATTGGCTGGCGACCACTCCGGGGGGTACCCCGCCTCTCGCCCCAAGCCAGCTGGGATAGGCTCCAGCATCCCCGCGACCCTAATGTATAAGCGGCATAGACTGGCGACCAGTCCAGGGTGTACCCCGCCTCTCGCCCAAAGTCTGCTGGGATAGGCTCCAGCATCCCCGCGCCCCTAACGTATAAGCGGCATAGACTGGCGACCAGTCCAGGGTGTACCCCGCCTCCTGCCCAAAGCCAGCTGGGATAGGCTCCAGCATCCCCGCGACCCTAACGTATAAGCGGCATAGAAAATGAATGAATGAGTGTCCACTGGGAGTAGCTCCAAGACCCGTTGACCTTGCATTGGTGGTATAGCTAAAGGGGCGGTCAGTATTTGAGTTCAATGTTCGAGTCGCTGCCCTGCAGACCCAAGAGTTTTTGGTTGTTTCCAACAGTTGTGAGACAATAGCTCAGAGAAAAGACGTCGGTCTCCTGGCTCAATGGACTTGATGGTCCGGCGTGACGGCGTGATAAAGACTCCAAATGCCACCGCGCTCGGCTTTGCAAAGAGGCCGAGCAGGTTAATTAGCATGACAAAAGGGAACCCTGAGAGCCGGCCTGACTCTGGACGCTCCATGCGCGATGACCGGGATGACTTTTTCAAGCCGAATGGAAACAGGAGGCTTTGAGTTCCTCAAACGCAGACAGATGGACCGAGGAGGTCACTGTGTCTTTGTCTAAATTATTAGGCAACCTTTCCTCACATTTGCTCCACTCTGTGTGACTGCTGGCTGGGCCGACCTCGTGTCCCCCAGGGGAGAAGCCGCCTTTGTCCTCCCTGTTTGAATGTGCGCTCCTCATGAAGTGAGGAGGCTAATCAGCTGCTACGGAGCTATTCACTGTACAGCATGGCCTCGTTTTGTCACCATTGTTAGCGGGGCCACAATAGCACGCGGGCCCTCGGTGGCCACTTAAGTTGTTTACGCGGACGTGAAGTGTGCTGCTGTTTGCTAACAAATATTGACTTCTGGCTCCGAATGAAAGCCTGTCTTGCATGCTGAAGGGCTTAGGATGCAATTAAGACCCTCGAACCAACATTTGTATAGCACCTGACAGCATTTGATTCGTTTAAAAATCGCCCGTTATGAAATTTGAGTTTGAGTCCGGGCCGCGATAAGTGAGTTTCAATATTATTAAATGAAATATTGTAATAGTAAGAGCATGGAAAACTTGTTATATGCCCATATTAATACATTTGTTACCTTTATTAGAGCCCTGCAGACATGAAATAACACCCCTATAGTCAACTTTACACTACAAAAAATAAGCCATCTTGGACATAAATAAGATAAAATGGACTCACATGTTAGCATAGCATGTTAGCATATTTCCGAGTGGCTATTGTCCCATCATTGTAACGTTACTGACACCTAGAGATCCTTGTAGAATACTGTGGTTTAAGACAGACTCACAATGCACTTCAAATGCTTTATTAACAAGCACAGAACACCTGCAGTGACCATTCGCACAGGAGCTGCTGTCGACCACTCTCTACACTGCTAACTTGCTACTAGCACACAGCTACAGTCAACTCTAGCTAGCGGACGTCACAGGCCTCGCTTCTTAAAGGCGCACACAACAAGGTAGACATCCTCTGAATGCATTATATTTGTATTTCTGTTCATTTAGCCATTTTTATGATTAAAGTAGTTCATTTAGGCAGAGAAAAAAGTCACATTTGTTCAAATGTTAGTTGTTAAATCTTTTTTTACTCGTAACACCCCATAGACAACCATGAAACAGCGACCATTTTTAATTCATTCATTTCTGAAAAAAGGCGATAGCGTGATATTTAAACCGCGATCGGCAAGCGATGACTGACACGTGTCCCCGAAGCCGGTTGGTGCGTACCAAAAATGAGAAAACCCTAACATCCTCTCAACTTGTTTGCTCCACTTTTGAATGAAGAGGTTCTCCACGGCCGTTCATTCCCGCCACTTTTGCAGGTTTGTAAACATTTATTCAAGAGCAGGCTTCGCCACACATCTTGAAATACGGCAGGGATGCCGTAATTTTGCTCACTTTCACAAGATACTCAGGCATAGAAAACGTTTGTCAAGTGTTTGCAATTTTGCTTGGTTCGGGGGACGTTCTCCGGGTTTGCTACGCTCACCGAAAAAAAGCCCCTTTCAAGAACAAAACTGCAGAACGACGAGGGGAACGTCGGGTGCCAAGAGTCGATATTTGCCATCGGAGTGGAAAGGAGAGAACTAAGCTTCACAGCACAGCAGAGGTTGGCCTTCTTCAGAGTCTCCATGATTAACTTTAAAGTACTCGGGGGGGTGGCGGTAGGACTTGAGTCATAAAAGCACATGATTTGCTAAAGAGCATGTCAGCCAACATGGTTTTCTCTGGTAAATGACCACTTACTTAGCAATGAGGGCATTTTATGGCTGTGCCAGCTGCACTAGGTAGTGTTTGCAAGTGTACACGTGGAGTACAATAGCGCTGCTGTATGAGAAGCCAAATGCAAAGTTCCATTTGTGATCCTGAAAAGGGGGGTGTCTAACAAAGTGGGTCGTTTTCTTCAGGAAGCTGGTACAAGACACTGACTGTGATTAGTACTGTCACCAGCTGTGAGGCCGTGTTTAAGTAAGCAGCCCAGCCACTACGCCTTTCCTGAATTTCCACTTCATTAGCGTCATTTATTGCCATTCTCAGCATGTATGCTTTGGAGAGACGCCACTGATTCTAAGAGGGGAATTTGTTCAAGGAAAAGGGGAACGTAAATAATCCACTGTAATGTTTTCGTATGAAAAACCACAGTGCAACGAGCTCGGCCCCGGATGTAGGATGTCCGTGCACGAAACGGACTTTCTTCCTAAAATCATGCGGTCACGGGCCGCGGTACACAGACAGAGCATAGTGGAGCTCCACGCATCCACGAATCACGCGTGCACGAGGCCACTGGGCACACATTACCCTGCTTTACAGAACCGTATCAAAAATGTTTCCCAATGTTCATTAAATTACTACTCATTACACTCGAGCCTCATTCAGACCCGGACACTTACCTGTCAGTGTGTGTGTGGAGACCGATGTGTGCTAAGCTAAACAAGGGCGGAGGCTGGAGGCGAGTCCGGACGTTATCATTGCGCTCTCTAGACTTTGAGGTACATATTAAAAGTATTTTTTGGGAAGTCATGGCCAATTGTAAATGAACAAACTAACAATTAAGTTTACTTGTAGTTCCAAACATAATTATTAAAATCAATGTCCACAGTTAACTCATAATTAATCGCAGATTAATACGTTTTTATCTATAGTAAATAGGCATGTGAATTTCAATTTGATACGCAACTAATGACTACATCAAAAATATACACATTTTGGAAATATGGGTCATTATTTAATTCCTTTCATTTTCTGTACCGCTTATCCTAATTAGGGTTGCAGGGGGTCATTATTTTATTTTAAAAATAATATACATTCAGAAATCCCTCGGTTTTTGCATGTTTAATGGGAGCGGCGCTTTGTCCCATTTTCTGACGGTCCTTGAACACTCATCATTGTCCCACGCTGTACAGACAGATTACTACGATTACTACTACTGCGATTGCATTAACTACAGCGGGTTGGGACACCCCTACACTGTAATAACTCCAATACCTCTAGTGGAGCACATTTTTTACTAAGAAGGTCTAGTTTGAACAGAACCTCTAAAATTGAACATCATAACTTGATAATTTGATCAAAATATTAGTGAAAATAATGCTTTTAAAGTAGCACGTATACTCTGAACCATAATCATGAACGGTTGTCTGACGTTTATTGCAGTTAATTGGTAAATTGATTAGGAGAATTTCCGCAAAGTAGGTTTCAACATTAATAAACTGCAAATTTTCATACATACAGCATAAAAAACCTGCTTATGACTCTCTAAATATAGGTGTAGTTATTATTAGAGCTGTTAAGGTATGAAATAACACCCCTGTAGTCACCTTTAAACTCCTATTATTCTTTGTTCAAACCACACTGCGCTGGATACGGGATCGCTGCAGGGACACAAAAGACAGTCCTAGCCTTCAATTTATTTCTTGCTAAGTAAGAAGTCAAAAATGTACCACTTCCACACGGAGTGGGAGGATAACTACCCCCCCCCCCCTATCATGTCGGGCGTGCCATGCAGTGTTAAGGTATCAAAGCAAATTTCTCACCAATGTAACATTACTGACCCCTCGTGACCGTAATACTTAATAATCTTGGACTAATCATAGTCAACCACAAAGCAGCAATCGTTTATTAATAATTCATTTGAGAGACAGCGAGGGATGTTCGCACGCATTGTAATAAGGGACGACCGTATTTTTGTATGATTTCCTCCCAAATAGCTGTTGCGGTCACAGATACTTGACGCACAGCCCCTCAGCGGACATTTATTCACACCGACATGCTTTCAAAGCCGAAGAACGACAAAACAGTACTCATTGAACGCGCCTTATTTGGAGCCCTGGCGGCCAAACAGCATTGAATTCTGGTTTCACGGTCTGTGAGCAGATGCGAGGCTCTGACAGCCATCGTGGGCATTGTTCGCATTTCATAAGTTGCACCACGCTGCGCTGGCATTTCATCCTTAGTATTCTCTCGCTAACATCTCCGAGGGCCCTGTCAACAGATCCAGAGGAGCCTGTCAGCGCCATCTTTTCAGGGGAGCTGTCAACAGCAGCTTTATATCAGGGACGGGGGAGCAGGAACACAAACAAGCCCTGCCGAGGGGGACGTAAGGCAACACAATGCATTCCGAATAACAAAAATCCGAAAAACCCAGCATGAACCGTCGGCATGATTTTGGGGTCTAAATGATGAAGATTTTTTTGCGTCAAAATGTCTGGGAGTGATTCCTGCAGGCGTGCCCCAACTGGCCCTGTCGTGACTCCTCCACTTGATGTTGTATTATCCCCCGATAATGAGGCATGCGTGCGTTGCGTTCATGACAGAGTGTAACCACATTACCTTGGAGCACTGCTTGTGATTCTGGCACCACACCAAGGATCCGTTATTCTGTAGGGGGGGGAGAGAGAAAAATATCACCTGTCATCACACCGCATGGAGTTATTAAAAGATTAAAATACATTCACAATAATTGCCCTCTCGCTTGCTGTCACAATTAACACATTCTTGAAGCCAGAAGCCTTTTCTGTGATTGACTCCAGCGCTGCACGCACGCACACACAAAAGAGGAGCTCTAAGTGTATGTAACTCAAGCAGGAAAGTGGGGTCAGCGCTCCAGGCCCCCACAGGGCAAGCCTCTGGTCAGTTTCAGCGCAACGCGGTGACCTCAGCTCTTCTGAGGACTCGTTTGATCTCCCAACAGACGTCCCCGAGGTCACCGAGGCGGGAACCGATGTCAGCACGCCTGCAAGGACCGCAGATACCGCCAATTTCCCCCTAATTGCCGTGGAAGTGCCGCCTTCTGAGCTTGCAAACATTTGCTCCTTACGTTGCGCTGTGTGTGTGCGTGTGTGTGTGTGTGTGTGTAAATATGCAGAGCTGTCGAGCGAGGACCGGTGGGGGTTAAAGGGCCTGGACGAGTGGTCATTTCCTGACTTCTATCACTGTGAGAAATGATGCTGTCACTTTTGGCGAGCCCCGCTCGGTTTGCATGGCGGGTACAAGGCTTCGGACCGAATGGTCAGCTGACGTGAAAGAGGAAAATAAGGAGTCAAAAACATGTTTTTAGCCTCCGGGGAGCGGCGGAGCCGGGGGGGGGATGGTAGACAGACCCGGTAAGAGGATTTGTACACATACGTTGAATTGATATTAGCGCAGATTGGGAGCACCAGGAGCTTCACGTCACGCTTGTGGTCACTTGATGAATGCGTGTTTGTAAGGACGCCGCTCTTATCTCTTGGTAGCCTAACTTGCAGGTTTAATCTCGTCAAAAACACCACTGCTTTCAAAGTCAAGTCCCGCCCAAACATTGTCGTCACGTGCTGCCTTGAGACGCACGGCCAGCATGAAAAATGACGGCAGGTGGGGGCTGCTCCAACCGCTTACTTGCTGTCCAACACGTCCGCAGGCCTTGCGACCAAACGACACCAATAATAAACACACTGCTGAGGATCCCATATTAAAGGATCTACCACAGTTTGCAAATACATTTCCTAATTCCCATCCGCAGAACATGTCATTAACCCGCTTATTGTTGTGCTTAGACCACCGAGATTACGCAAAATAGCCGTGTCAGTCATCCGCACGTTGCACAAAACCATCAGCAGATTTATAAAAGAATGTGTTTTTTTTCACCCCCCGACATGTTGCAAAAGATCGGAGGCCGTCACGAGAAACATCATATTGTGCAAAACCATCAAACGGCCATATTTTCTGCTATCTTGTGAGCTTTTATTCCAAAAGATGGGACGCCATCATTTTACGCTATATCAAGTGTTTGTTATTTTTCTTTTTCTCAAAAGCAGGGACGCTGTCAAGCACGTCCCTTGTGTCACGACGACACCGGGACGCCGAGACGTCAAAGGACATCATCCGCCTGTTTTGGGGCTGCGACTAATGATTATTCAATGATTAATCTGTTGTTTCGATTAATCCGGAAACATGGTGCAGATCAATATGAAGTAAACGCAAACAGTTAATAGTTTGATCCGCAACATCGGCAACATGAAAAGACACCAGGAAGTCGACTTTCCAAAGTCAAGGATGATGTGTGTGTGTGTGAATATCTCGTTTTGTCATGAAAGTCCCAGGTCTGCTTTCATGGAAGACTGGGGACATTTACCAATATTCACATAAGAAAGGCTGAAATTGAAAGGTATTTCCAAGTTGAAATCATAAAAACACTTAATACACGGACTTAATGGATTATTCATTGACTCGTCAATTGATTGTTGCAGCGTATTTGTAACCCTAAAAACAACCCATCAAAAAGTATCAAAGACTTTCTCCAGACCACAACAACTGCTTCCAACACAACAGGTTGGGAGGTGATAAGCTTTACAGTTCAAGTCCCAACATTTTGAAGTACTCTTATGCGCAGGTAGTCAGACCACTGTTGGGGTTTGACACAACCCCCCGATGGTGAAAAACCGGGTCAACTTGGTTTAGATAGAGTTGAGCCAGACATAAATATGCCGCGGGTCCAATGGCACAGGTGACACCTCCCATCTGACCCGCGCTTCAAATGAAATCCCCGATTCCAGCCTCATCCCTCGTCCTATTTGATAGGCCATCAAAATGTGACGAAAAACTGCAAATTGAAGCTGGAACATAAAGTAATCATTTCAGTTAATGACCCGGATCCAAGCTTCACTGGTGGATATTCTGCGGCCGTGAGATCCAGCCAGACTTGATGGGTCTGCAGGCACAAAGTCTGCTAAAGTTCAATGTCAAGTTCAAAGCCGTTTCCCACGACGTAATCCAGACCAAAAAAAATCCCACGAGACCTTTGGAAAGGAACTTCTCATTAAAGGGTTTTAATTTGACATCCAGCGCCAGTAAGTGCTGAGCTTACAGTGTCAAGGGTAATGGTCAAATGGCTTCAAAAGAATTCATGATTGCACAGTCATGTCTTTCGAGAATCTGTTCCACAAAAAAAACAGATAAGGATGAAAAACGAAAGCGGCGAGGAGGAGAGGGGTAAAAATGAGCGCCTAGTTGGCCGGGGCGCGCATCCGCATGCCCTTTTTGTGCGTAATAAAACATTCTGTCTGGCCAAACGTTGATTAAAAAGTGAATTATTCCTCGCTGGTGCATCATTCCGTGTGCTATGGGATGATTAAACCGCTGTGGTGCTCACTAATTTATGAGAAATGATCGATACAAGGGGGCTAAATCCGCTGTTGGTGGCAACCCGTAAATAAGACCCTGACATGTACACTTGGCGGGATTTATTAAGACTGTCATGACTCCACGCCACTTCCTGAATCATCAATCCTGCTTTTTTCTGACAGCTTCCCTCACCCATCGATAAAATGTTGACATGCCCACATCTACAGACCCGCCTAGGATCTAATTGTGTTTCGTGACGGCATCCCTTCAACAGAGAAGCTCAGCGGGGATGTTGCCCCAGCTGTCCAGGCCTGACCCTGCCATGTCAGGGTCCAACGGGGAATAATTATAGGTCAGGACTTCATCGGCCTGACTCACCATGACATTCCTCCACAGTCTGAACATTAAGCAGCGATGAGGACTGTCAAGGACCTTGACCAGTGAATGTTTTCCAGATATCCTCCGCTACGGTTGGGGGTCAAGGAGTGGGGGCCCCAGACAGCGGTGAGCGCTTTGTTTCCGGCGCTCGGCGGAGTCGTGTAAACAGGACATTCATCACAGAGGTACACGGTGGCGCTTGTCGGCTGAGGCGTTGGAGCAGGTGGCCCGGGGCGTGTCGCATTGTCTAGACAACTGAGGAACGCGGACAAAAACTCTTTTATCTCTACCTTTTGAAAAACGGTGGTCTTTTGTTCCCGCCTTGGCCTTCGGTTCGGATTGAATGGATCTCAGTTTACGTTGGAGGGCAGTTATTTAAATGGGATTTATGTTCCTAGGTGTTGGACTGCATTTTCTTTGCAGGAAAGACTTCAAAGGAGACGGGTGTCCGGTGTGTCTTTTGTCTTTACACGAGTCCTGAGGCAACACCAAAATAACACACTTAAGGGCACATATGCTGCACCTAAATAAAGGCTCTAAACAGTCGGACTCCCATGGGGGGTTGAACTACCATCTACTTTTCAACTAGAAAATCTACAAATCTCAAGGTACTGAGTGTTCTTGTTGTCAGCCTCGCACTGCAGATCCAGAATATGATCAGAAGGTAATCAATCATACCAAAGAAGCTAGATACAAAATTTCATTGAAATCTATTTACGTTTTGAGTAATGCCAATATTGATATCAAAATACAAATATCCAGACTCAAAAGTTAATCAGTCATATCAAAGAAGCGACTGAAATATATTCACAACGTTTTGAGTAGCACACATTTGAAGAACTTGGTTGCGGATCTCGAACATAATCAAAGGTGAATCAGTCGTATCAAAGATGCGGGCTATGAAATCTGAACACATTTTTGAGAGAAGGTATGTTAAGAAAATGATCCAGGTTGGCATATTTAGCACAGAAAAAAAAGTATAGTATTTACATTTGTGCTTGGGTTTTACCAGAGGTTGTCTTCCACAGTTTTGAGTAACATTAATTGGATTATTGTAACTGTGCTAATAGGTTTCCCTAAGAAATCCCTTCAGTTGGCCCAATATTCTTCAGCATGAGTCTTAACCCAGAACCAGAAGAAGAATACTATATCTCACCCGTATTAGTCTCACTGCACTGGTTACCTGTACAATTTAGAATTCTCCTTCTTACATACATAGCACTTCACGGTCAGGCACCAGTATATCCTCAAGAGTTCCTAGAACTCTATCAACCCAGTAGAAGACTGCACTCACTGAATTACTTGTCCTTCATGTTTTAGAAGTTGTATGGCAGGTAGAGCCTTTAGTTACCAGGCTCCTCTGTTATGGAACCATCTCCTCGACTCACTCATGGGGGAAGACCTTCTCCCATTATTTAAAAGTAAACTCAAAACCCACCTCTAAAGCTTTTTCATGTTCCATGGACAATTGGACTAAGACTTCTGGCTTGATCTATCATGTATCCCACTATTCTTTTTGATATCTCAACGAAACCGATCGAGACAGACGGCCGCCCCACAGAGCCTGGGATCTGTCCAAGGCTTCTTCCCCAGAGGGAGTTCTTCCTTGCATCTGTCACCAAGTACTTGCTCATGTGGGGTTTCAGTTGGCTCTCTGTTTGTGACCTTCATGGGTAAATGCCATGAGATAACTGCTGTTGTGATTTGGTGCTGTACAAATACAAACTGAATTCAATTAAAGCTAAAAACATCCAGATGCATATTGAGAAATCAGTTTGCCCTTGGACACCAAACGTGCTCCGATGAATTCCTTTCATCATTTTTTGAGCAACATCGGTTGTTGGAAATAAAAAGCTTCAGAAAATGGTTACAGAACACAATCAAAGACCAAACAATTGATCCTTGGGTCTACTGAAAAAGCTGCATACCAAATTTAACTGAAGTCCATTCAAGTAATGGAAGGAAAGAGATCATGTTAACAATTTCAGTCCTTAGGTTATAGCAGTGGTTCTTCCCCAAGGGGACAGAAATGTTTTCACGCAGCCCCAATTTGAAAGTATATTGAGTAACTGATAGTATTTATTTATTTATCTGTACTGTACAACTGAACTGAAAACTGAAACCAGGAAAATGCTTTTTTGGCCAAACATTCAAGCAGTCTGACGGTGATACCGCATTCACTTCTCTAACCAGATGACTAAAGAAGTCATTTGGCACCACCAGATTTGAATCAAATTTCATGTGCAGATAGATATTAAAGTGAATGATTATCTTACAAAGTGTAACGTTTGCACAGACGCTAATAAAGCTGCAAGGAGGCGTTTCATCATCACGCGTATTGCAGGAAAAAAACGGAACACACGCCAGCACAACAGTGGCTCCCAAACGACAAGCCCCCCATTCAACCAGAACACAAACATGCACAAACGTAACACTCACTACGTACCTTTTATCTTGTCCTGACGCTCCCATTCATGAGTTTGAAAGGCTTCAAGTTGGACTGAACTTTGGATGTGGTCCAACACTCACTATAAGTCGCATATCGAATTGAAGAGGAAGAGGTAATTTAGCTAACAAGCATGTGTACCAATGACAATACACCCCATATCCTAAGTAAAATTGCATGCTTTAGGACCTGCACACAGACTTTTCTAACAGAGCGTGCACGCTCATCGTCACATGATGTCATCCACGCACCCCAGTCAAAAGACATAACTAATCGACATACGACAAATTGAACTGTTACGCGGGTAACGTTTAACGTCTTTATCATTAAAACAGCGAAAAACACACATCCATATAAAATCTGATGGTTAAAAAGTATCTATTTCACCTGGAACGGCAATTTGGCGAGCACAAATCGACGTAGTCGGGTCATAGGAATATAAATCGATGCATCAATCTAGTGAATGAATGGTTACACCCCGTAGTATTTATACACTTTATGTCTTTTAAGGCAGAGAGAAAAACTGATAATATATATTTATTTATCTGTACTGGACCGACTGAACTAGAAATGGAAACCAGGAAAATGGCAAACAAAATGGAGCGCTGTGAGCATGCAAGCATATTCAAGAGTCAAATTGCATGTTGAGTACCATAAATGTGTACATGTTGGCAGGTCTGCAATAACACTGGAAGTCTCACGCCCTCCCCAGACAGTTTACAGTTTAAATTGTTCTATTCATGTAAAACAACCCGTTTGTGTTGTTCATGTTGTGGTGTGGTAGATATTTGAGCTGTCACCAAAGCAAAAATATTTGTGTCGAATGTGTCTTAAGAACGGAGAAACGGGAAAAGGTAGACACAACTTTGGTTGTCCTGATGAAAGATGGAAGTCTAATCTTTCCTTTAGTAGATTTGTGTTTTTGTAGCCACAGAACACAATATTCTGTGTGCCTTAAAAAAAATCAGTCGGTCCATTTTACACGCGGCATCTCGTAAAAATCTAAAGATTCGGTTTCCGACCAGAACACCATGCGTCTTTGTATCGGGACGAACAAACAAAGTGTAGAACCCGGGTATGCCAGTTCAAATTTGGCAAGGTCCGTCGGTGCAATTTTTTTTCACAGCAAAGGTCAGAACCTTATTTTGCCTTCAATTGCACCCAACGGAATTTCTCGTAAGAATAGGAAAACGGGACCAAATTTCACGTAAAAGGTACAAACAATGAACGAACACAAGAGGCTTATTTTTTAACAGAAAAGCCCCAACAGCGCATTCTTGTTACTGTTGTAGCTGACATTGGGATTCTCCCGGAATTTGTCCCTTCCTCATCCACAACTGGACAAGTACACCAACCATTTCAGTGGCTCATTTCGAGGGATGTCCCGTAACCGCAACAGCTGAAGTAGTTACGCCCCCAAACGGCCGCTGAGATCACACCGCGACCGCGACCGTTATGTGTTGTTATTGTTAGGGTTCCCATTCACTTGACTCGGTCACGTGTCCGTAAAGAACCATCACTGGGTTTGATCCGGACCGAGGTCCGCCATGCGGTCATGGCTGTTAGGTTTGTTTGCAGGATTACTAAAAAACGTCTCATTTTGATGAAACGATCAAAATGTGATGTCGAGAGTCCATTGGACTTTGCTGCGGACCCAGATTTTTTTTTCCTGAATGAAATTGAAATGTCTGTTTCTCAGTGAATAATAATAATACATAAGGATGAATAAGTATCTATGAATGTGTCCAAATGGGTTTGTCGTCCGTGGAGTGCCGTTCTAACACACCAAAAAGACGACTCCAGCAAGGAGCGAAGGCTCGTTGTGCGCCGGAGCGGCTGAGGGTGTCTCCGATTTACAGGCGCGAGCGTCACGCTTTAAAAGCATTTACAGAAGGAAGGGGGGCGCCCGGTGACATAGACCCCCATTCATCCGCTCTCTCCGGCCGCGAAAAACCTCCACACATGAGCCCTGCCTGAGGTTTGATTCCCACATTTGATACGAAAGACACCAACTGGTAACGTTTTTTTAAGGAAGCAAAATAAAAATGTCTTCACTGCCCACACCTTGTTTTACATTTTTGGTCTCCACATAAAGAGTCTTTTCTGATAGACTGAATTTGTACGTGCCTCCCAGCTCGCTCTCAACTTTTTGAAGTGTCTGAGGCGGATATTTATGGATGGGTGGTCGATTATACAGGGGGTGACAAACCCACCCAAACGTGGAGAGATAAATCTGCTTTGGCAACCGCTATGACATCACTAGATCGTTGACAAATTTGCTGCAGGGAGTCTTCATTTAAAACCAACATTCAGACATTATAAAAATGTATTTTTAACATCTGCAAGTGTTAAATCCAGTGAGTGTCATTCCAGTGGGGGATGATTCAGAGATCTTTAAATTACAGTGGAAGCAAAAGCAGTGACACATTACATAGACTGACAGAGATGCCGAGACAAAGCACTTGGACTCTCCCCGTCCCGAGCGCTTCGTCTCTATAAAAGGCGCTCCTATCCTGTATCCGGTGACCCCCAAATTAAGACGGTCGTCATTAGCGCGCAGCTCTGAGACGCTCGTGGGCCTGTTACCGTAATGAGAGCCGAGCCTTTGGGAAGCGGCTCCACCCGTAGTTTGTCCTGACGGGCGACCCGACATTAGAGCTTATCGCATTTAGTGTGATTGGGCGGCAGCGTTTAGCAAGAAGGTGACCCCCGCGTTGTTGTTTCCTCCGCATACCTACGAGGTGCGGCGATGGCATTTCTAGGCAGAGGGTGCGGGGGGGGGGAAGAAGTATGTGTTTTTGCAGCTGACCATACCCCCCCCCCAAACACACACCATTTTCACATCAAAGGAGTGCGCACAAGACAGTTGCATATTATCAACAACAGCGTTCTATTTTCAGGCACTCAAGGAGCTTTTGCTTATCACAGTCCCAAACTGCACTTCTGTGGTTTACGCATTAAAAGACGATTCAAATAGCGCACGGTGGAGACTCTACAGTCAAACATTCGAAATTTCTTCCAAACATTGTCCAGATAAATGTGCTTCTAATTCTTCTTTTCCTTTCAGCTTATCCCTTCAGGGGTTGCCACAGCGAATCATTTGCTTCCATCTAACCCTCTTCTCTTCTTTCGCACTACCTTCATGTCCTCTTTCACTACATCCATAAACCTCCTCTTTGCTCTTCCTCTTGGCCTCCTGCCTGGCAGGTCACAGCTCGGTATCCTTCTACCAACATATTCACTATCTCATCTTGGGACATGTCCGTGCTTATTCCTGATCCTGTCCATCCTGGTCACACTCAAAGAGCATCTCTATCTCTGCTACCTCCAGCTTTGCCTCCTTTGTCTTTTCCTCAGCGGCACTGCCTCTAGACAAAACAACATCACTGGTCTCACCAGCACACAAAAACGCGTGTGTTCTAATATCGCACAAAAAGTTTGGAGTCTCAATCGCACGATGGCGAACAATTAGCTGTGGTGTGTGTTTGGATTTTTTTCCCCCGACTGGCAACATTTACTCATCGAGCCCCAGCATGTCACGTAGAAGCATCATTTTATGTGTTGCTTTAAGTGCTTATTTTCTGCTTCTTCATTGGTGACAAATATTCCAAAAAAAGAGATGCTAACATGCAAAATCATTTGCATATTTTCCAAAAGTTCAGTATATGTGTTTTTTTTTTTTGCTTTTTCTTTGACAATTTTGTCACGCGAGACACCCTCACATCAACCAAAGCCATCATCTCATATTTAGAAAACCTTTTTTTATGCTTTTTAATTGCTCTTTTCTTTTGCAAAACCTTACTCTTTTTCTACAGATTTTGAGACCAATTATTTCAAAAGATGGGACGCCACCACGAGAAACACCATTGTTTCACATACATGAGCATACTTTACACAGTTGTGCTTTTTCTTTAGCTTTTTGCATCACTTATTCCAAAGGACGGGATGCCAGCATGTCACACGAAACCTTTAGCCTCCTTTTAGAAAAATATGCGGATTTTTTGCATTTTCTCTGGCTTTTTGCAACACTTACAGTCGTCCCTTGTTTATAGCGGTTACTTGGGGTTCCTGATATAATATAAATTAATTTCTGCAATATAATATTCTATGTTAATAAACGGAATATTTCTGTAGTTTGAGCATTGAAAACCAGTGTATGAATTTCTAAATACATTACTAGAGCCCTGTAGACATGGAATAACACGCCTACAGTCACTTTTACACTCCTATTATTCATTGTTTACAATACATTGTGCGACTCTTATGCTGCAGGGACTCCAGACGGTAGCTGGCTAGCGAGTGAGCTAACCAGTTAGCCTTGAAATGTATTTCTTCAAGACTTAAGAAGCCACAAACTTACCACTTCCACACGGAATAGGAGGCAAACTTTTTTTTCTTTCCATTCTGTCATATCGGGCATGCCATGGCTGACTTCTTGCAGTGTTAAGGTAATGTAAAGTAAGGTAATGTCTCAATGTTTTGTGTCATTACAGCCATTTAGTGGCCAGAATATCGCTTTATTTAAATATGTTTTTACTAATAATAGACCCTTGTCTACCCAACATCATTTAATATTATTTTTGAAGTAATTTCTGAAATACAGCAATATGGCAAGGTAATGCAGTTGCAATATTTATTATTTTATTTTTGCTTTTTCTTTGGCGTTTTGCAACTCTTATGGTAGGACGCCATCATGTCAGACGGCATTATGTAGTGCAAATCCTTTCATTCATTCATTTAGGGACGCAGCTGTTGAATATTTCAGTAATCGAGTATTCTTCTGAAAATGTCCAAATGAGTCGAGTAAACGGGACGCTGAGCTCTTGTCATGTTTTACGCCCGTTAGCTTCTCACTACACTTTGTGCCAATTAAGAATGCTAAGGCGTTCCCTGCTAAAACTTTTTACATTAGACCAGAAGCCACGTACTACCTACACAAACCTCTTTTTCTGAATTCACGTGAAATATTGAACATAATTAATTGTTGAATTCATTCGGGTCAAAAGTGTGCATTTTGGATGGTTACGTTTGATAAAGTTTAGTGCGAGCACTGATCAATAGATAAGTAATCGTCCTACACCAGTCTGATGTTGGCATCCTTCCCTTTGAACGGCTTGGCGCTTCACGGTTTTTGCCCACTCACGATGGCTAAGGTTTAGGTCTGCATAATCATTCCGTACCACATTGAAGAGGAAGGTTTGATAGAAGCAGCATCCCAAGTACAAAAATACATATAACCAGCATCCCCGCTCGCTGTGGCACCTTTTCACCAGGTGGTGTTCAGGCGCAGTTGTAAATGTGACTGCTGGGCGCAAATTGTTTGTCATGCACCCCCTAGGACTGTTAATCTTTGGCAGTACAGCTAATGATACTTTTATGATGGCAGCAGTTCCATTTCTTGGGTGTGTCCGGATTTGGAATCCAGTTTTTAGGTAGTGAGTGGGAAGTGGACCGGTGTAGCGGAATGGATCCACTGTAGAATTTTTGCAGTCGGCAAGTGGGGGTTGGGGGGATACTTCATCAGCTATTGGAGCGTTCATCCAGCTGGTGGCTGATTTAATGTCGTAACTTTGCAACCCAAGGCAGCCATAAAAAAAAAAACCTTGGAAACGCCATGAACAAATTCTGGGCCTTTCTCGCCAAGTTGCGCTTTAATAAGAAACACAGTGTCTTCTGGATGCGTTTCCCGACTGCCTTCACTCCCAGTGCACATTACCCTGTATTTAGAACCAGTGCCGCTTGTCCAATTAGTGCTTTGAAAGTGACAGGAGACAAAGGCTGACCTCTTGATTAATCGGCTCTATTTACAGGACGTGTGCAGGTCCGCCAGGATGCGTCCTTCGCGAGACGAGGGCTCGCGAATGCAAACTGTGGACGAGTGTGAAAGAAGCGAGCCGGCAGATGAACGCAGCTAAAGGATCCGTGGGCGCTTCTTTTCTTTGCTGGCGTCCTGGGCGAGAACAGAGAGTCCACCGGAGGGTGAAAAACAACTTCTGACACCACGCGCTGACTCATGCACGCAGGGCCGCCGCTTTTCGCCGTGCGAGTGACAGCATCTCCCTGTGACTTCCAGTAACTTCCAGTAACTAGCGACGCAGTCTGCAGTGACATTGACTGGGGGTCGCTGTAGAGGTCGTACTAAGCATCTGAGCATGTACTGTGGTGCTTGTCCAATCAAAGACGAGCATCTCAACAGCAAAGCCGTTCTCTGAAAGCGCACGCTTTTTGCTGTTTTGAGACGTTGCGTGGTGTTCAAAACTGTAGCAGTCCAATGTGACTAACCAGATGAAGTACAGTTATTAGTACTTAAAGCAAAGTACAATGAAGAGGTGGAAAAAATGTTTGTCTGTTCAACTAACATGCCTTAAAATGGAGAACAAAAGCAGAGACACGTGGCAGAAAACGGAAGACAACTATCAAAACGAATGGAGGAACAACCAGAATGGCATTGACTCAGCCAATGATCAGCTTCAGGATTATCAAAGACAGGCTGGAGTTACCTGTAAGTACTGTGGCAGTAAGAAAATGCCTGTGTGAAGCTAATCTATTTACAAAATCCCCCGCCAAGTCCATCCATCCGTTTTCTTCCGCTTATCCGAGGTCAGATACCCCTGTTAAAAAAAAAGGCAGGTGCAGAAGATCTTATAATTTGCCAAAGGACACATCAACTGGCCTAAAGAGAAATAAATGGAGGAACATTTTGTGGACTGATGAGAGTAAAATTGTTCTTTTTGGGTCCAAGGGCCGCAGACAGTTTGTGAGACGACCCCCAAACTCTGAATTCAAGCCACAGTACACATGAAGACAGTGAAGCATCATGATATGGTGTTGGGCCTATTTATCCCATAGCAGGGATCATGGATCAGTTTTCATATGTCACAATACTTGAAGAGGTCATCCCCGGACCTTCATCCCATGGAGAACTTGTGGGGTGACATCAAAAATGCTGTTTGTGAAGCAAAACCAAGAAATGGTCTTGAATTGTGGAATGTTGTTAAAGAATGTTGGAGGGGAATAACAGCTGAAAGCCACAAGTTGGTTGAGTCCATGCCACACGGATGTGAAGCAGTTAAAAATAAAATTATAAACAAAATAAATATTAGTTTAGTCGGTCACAGGATTGCCAAATAAACAAAAAACTTTGTGCAAAATAGTTTTGAGTTTGTAAAGTCGACGGCAGACACTGCTATTTGTTTGAACACACCCCTTCCAACTAATTGCCCCAATGGCACAACCTTAAGAGCGTTCCTATCATGGATGCTGGCTCTTGTTTGTTTTCTGAGAATCTACTGCACCTACTGGTAACTTGTTTGCCATGCAGTCGTTTTTTTCTTTGGTTTCTCTCAACACTCATTCCAAAAGATAGAGACGCGATCACAAGGGGCAGTTCGGGATCAAAAGGCTGCTTTTTCTTTTTAGTAGCAGTTCTTATTTTAAGATGCGACGTCATCGCAGGACGACGCAGGGAAACCATCGGCATGTTCTACCAAAGCTCTGAGTTCCTTGCCTTTTCTTTACCATTTTGGCCAAGATCCATCCTTTTTACTTTCATTATCCTCTCACTCGAGGCTATCCCAGCTGATTTCAGGCAAGAGGCGGGGTACCCCCTGGACCGGTTGCCCGCCCTTTTGCAATATTCCAGAGGATGTCATGCAAAAACCATCAGCGCTTTTTCTTTGGGTTTTTGTGGAACCTATTTTACAAAACCTCCCTTCTGTTTGCTTTTGCTTTATTCCAACAGATGGCATGTTTTACAAAAGCTTTTGGTCTTTTTATGACATTCTATGCGTACATAATGTTGTGCTAAACTCTTTTTTGGCTTTTTCTTTGCCTTTTTGTGACACTCGTGCAGAGTTTTGGCTTTGGGACACCAAGTCTTTGACTTTTTATGCCACATTTATTGCAAAAAACCAGGTCTCCCGCGATCTACTGTAAAAGGGTGTGGTTTTGTTTGGTGTTTTTGGTTTTTATGACATGCATTGCAAATGATGACAGCATCTTTTACGACAGCAAATGAGTTTTTCCTGCTCCGTTAGTCCCCCAAAGATGTCAGGTGCCATCCTGTGTCTCCCACAGAGAGTCTCCCACTGGTTCCAACAGACTGGAGGCCAATGAATGAGGCGCTAAGGGGAGCACACATTTTTTTTGGTGCTTTTTGCTTTGGCTTTTGCAGACATTTACTGCCCATCCATCACTTGACCCTGAGTTGTAGCTTTTTCCCGTCCTGTTTGTGACACCTATCCCCAAAACCAAGTGCGTGGGCAGCAAACCACAAGGGGGAAGTACATTTTGGGGGGCTTTCGTCTAAAAGCGGCTGAAGAAGGCGGGAGCCCGCGCGCATGCACGCGCCGGCAGCGCGCCGCTGCGTACCTGCGAGTGCTTGAAGAAGGCGGAGATGCGGGTGATGTGCAGGCTGAGGCACCGAGAGGCGCACCGCGCTCGGCAAACGCTGGCGGTGGAGAACCAGTCCTCCTGCCTCTTCGCGCACACGCCGCTCCGCGTGCTCGTCAGCGCCGTAATCCACAACGCGCACAGGGCCGCGCACGCCCTCAGCCTCCCGGGGAACATGGTGGTGGTGCTCCGCTGCCTGGTCCGCTCGCTGGTGGCCGCCCGCCCTTCTAATCCCTCCGCGGATCGCGCAGTACTGAGGAAACTAAAAGAGAAACTTCAATTATACCACGGGGAGGGGAGGGCGAGAAAGGGGTGGGCTGACTGCACAGCGTGGCCTCTGATTGGAGGGCGGTGCGTGACTGACAGGCGAGAGGCAGGTGGACTCGTGCACATAAAAACCAAGGGAAAACCACAAGATTAAAGTCAAATAAAAGTTTGATCAAATCAACTTTCAAGTCATTTCACATGGTTTAGGTCGTAGTATTACAAGAATAAAAAGGTAATACTATGATTTGAAAAAGGTATTTTTACTAGAAAAAAGTTTGTATTATTTCCTCAGTGCAGTCAAAGTCAAGTTTTAATATGAAAACATTTTAATATGAGTAAAATGTAATATGTAATACAAATAATTAAGTGACAGCGTTACAATATTACGGGAAAAAGTCCTAATTTAACAAGAATAAAGTCATATTTATCAAATTCATTCATTCATTCATTTTCGATGCCGCTTATCCTCTTTAGGGTCGCGGGGATGCTGGAGCCTATCCCAGCTGACTTCGGGCGAGAGGCGGGGTACACCCTGGACTGGTCGCCAGCCAATCGCAGGGCACAGATAGTCAAACAAACATTCACACTCTAATGGACAATTTAGAGCGGCCAATGAAGGTAACATGCATGTTTATGGAATGTGGGAGGAAAGCGGAGTACCCGGAGAAAACCCACACACGCACGGGGAGAACATGCAAACTCCACACAGAGATGCCCAACGGAGATTCGAACCCAGAACCTCCTGACTGTGAGGCCAATGTGCTACCCACTCGCCCACCGCGCGGCTTCACCATCAAATCAAAGGCACTAAATGAATACAGACTCACTCTCCACCAGTACGAGTCTGGACTTCCAAAAAGGTGCACCACACAAATATGCACATTAGCTCTCAACAAAGTGATCAAATCTGACTTTATGCATTCTCACACAGTATCAGCATTTGGACCAAATATGAGGTGAAAGAAAAAAAGGGGGGAAATACAAAATAGCATAGCAGAAAGAAGGTGCGTTCAATGACTATCGAACACATTTGGAGAAGTCGTCACTCAAGTTAAACCTGCAAAAAAGTGGGGGATTTCTAACAGCATTTTTAAACATTTTAAATCAAATAATGTATATTGTATTTCGAATCGTTTACCACAAAGAGATTTACATTTCCTATCGATTGTGGCTAAAGACATCTTTCTATCTGTGACTATGCACAAAATGCAATTAATCACGATTAAACAACATTTTTGTTGGATGTTTTGCTGTTTGATTGACAAGTGCATATTGACTATATGTAATATTGCCGGAAGATCATAACTTTACTAGAAATAGCCCGAATATCATGAATAAGAGGCAGGAAAAAAGATGTAACATTATGAAGGGAAAAAGTGTAACATTTAAATAAGAGTAAAAAGTGCAAGCCAGAATCTTATGAATAAAAGGTCAAGAGATTTTTTTAAAGTTGGAATATGATGAGAAAAAAGGTGTGATCAGAGTTGTAGTACTATCAGTACATCAAGCAGTGCAATAGTCATAATACTACAGAAAAATCATGTAATATTGTGAGAACATATTCATACAGTGTCGATGTAATTTAAAACAGAATAAACTCATACTTATGACAATGTAATATTGATGGACGGTCATCATATTACATAAAAAGCCAGAATCTTATGCATAAAAGTTAGGAAGAAGTTGTAATTTTATGGGAAAAAAGGTATAATCAAAGGGAAACGTGTAGTATTATCAGGTGAAACTGTAGTACAAGTAAGCAGCATATAGTATGTATTACTGTATTCCCACAAGGTACATGACATAGACAGAGTGTGAATAAAAGGCAAGAGAAAAGCGGTAATATTATGGGGGTAAAAGATGTAAACATTAGGAATATCACAAAAGGAAAATGTCAAAGTCACAATATTATTAGGGGAAAAAAGTCCTAATAAAAGAAAAAATATGATATTCGGTGAAAAGTACATATCAAAAGTTGATTATAAGTACCTATCATTAGATGTGAGAATAAAGTCATTATGAAAAGTGGCAAATTTACCCCAAAAATGCCTTCACTTCATTTCAACTACAGTTTTATTCTCAAACTGTTATGACTTTTATGCATAAACATCTTTCAGAATAAGAGTGAGTGTATGGATGAGATACTTGCGCAGCGTGTGCAGTGCCTTCCTTCAGACTTCTTCAGACATGCGACCTGCTGCCATCTGCTGCTGACACGACAAAGAGGAAGCGGCGCCTGTAAAGTCAGTTTACATGCGGCTTTCCCAGGGAAGCCCTCGCCATTCACGCGGCTCTCACCTTTAACAGTAGCTCGGAAAAAACAATTGCGCATGGAAAACTATAAAAAAAACCATTCCCGATTTAAAAGTCCGCATGCTGGACTCCCGACTTCTGGCACCGCTTCCTTGCCCACGGCATGGAGAGAACAAGCCGGGAATCCTGTTTGTTTATTGTTTATTATAACGTTTACAAGACACTCCTCCTTTTGTCAGTCGGACGGAGAACTTCCCCGAGCGAGCCTTATTATCACTATGGCTGAGTAATGAGCTTTTATTGGGGGGAGTGAAACACACCCCGTCATAAATGGGCTCGCCATCTCTGCTTTTTCCTGCTCAATAAACACTCTGACCCCTCGCATTCCAAGATAGGGAGAAAAAGCTGACAATCACAATATTGCATGGTTCTAATGTAAACGTAACGTCATATATAATCTTCACGGATGCATAAAATGGGTTTCTGTGATGCGCACGGTTTATTTGGTAAGAACCAGTCATGAGCTGCGAGGGACCTCGCAATGAGCTTGCCAAACCGTCGGAAATCGCCGCGGGTCGTTACGCAACATGGCAGTCTGACTCACGGTGTAATAAGGAGAAAGGAGGCTAAAATCATCGCACAGCAACTTAACGCGCAAAAAGTAGGCAACGCGTGTACAAGACCAATGCTTGCGTTGAATATTTTATCTGCTTCCCATCATGCATTGCTTTGCTTTCCCAGCAAGGTTTCGATGTTATATGTTGCTGGCCAAACCACTAACTCTCTAGGGAAGGGGTCGGCAACCCGCCGCCTTCCTTCCTGCGCTGAGCTCACCAACAAAACAACAACATTACCACCGAAGTGGAGGAACGGTGCATTTCCATAAGCGCTTCAAATATCCCACTCACCGCAAGGATGAACAAGTGCCAGCGTGCTGCCTCCGCGGTGAGATATCCAGAACCATGAAAAGGGTTGGACGATTTTGACGATACGGCAACAGAACAGCAAAGTCTTGTACAAAACGCTGCAAAAATGAAATTTCATTACAAAATGCGCTTGTCACAAATTGTAAAGCACGTTTATTGATTTATTGGTAACAAACGTGCGAGGCGGTAACTCCACTGAGTGTCTACCAAACTAGATTTCTGAATACTTTGCGCTGGTCAAGTATAACTGCAAGTTGCAAAAGAGTACCACGGTAATACAGCTAAGTATGATCCTGTTCGGCGGTGCAAAGGCATCGTGACTGTGGCTCATGTTCGGGCCATCGTTTACTTTTGTGCTCGCTGACTTCATGACACACTCTTTGTACTCAACTCTATTTGCGGCTGAGGAGGACATATTTGTCTTGTTCCCGCCTTTTGTTGTCCCCGTTGTTTTGCAAACGTTGCATATTCTGGTCTTTTGCTCCACATGCGCTCTGTCAAAACCAAACCCCCTCCATATTAGAGAGAGGTACCTAGCAGAAATGTTTTTGGCTATAGTCTCCGCTTCTCCTCCACCTTCAGCAGAGTCCCGTGGCGCGCAGTCTGCTTTTTTCCACTTTTAATTTACCATTTATACCATTTTCATATCACTGCAAAAACGTATACCGGTATATAAAAATGATCGCCCAACCCTAATGATTAGTACACATCAGGGAAGAAAATTGTTTAATTCTAATAACGAACGTATTCCTTTGTCTTCACCGCCAATGACGCTGGCTTAAACGTGCGCTTGATGTGTGACAAGAGTTGATCAAAACAACATCAAATGTAATAATTAGGACCGTCAATTGATTCAAATATTTGATCGTAATTAATCACATTTTTAGTCAATAGTTAACTCATAATTAATCACATTTCATCACCAGTAAAAATACGTTTATCTGAAATAAGTAAGGCAAGTTTGTGGTAAATGATTCAATGATTCAAACTACGATAACAACATCAAATGTTTGTAAAGGGATATCAATAATGGAAACGTGGGCTATTATTTTTTTCAAAAATAATACACAGGTAGAAATCCCCCGGTTTTTGAACGTTTAATGTGAGCGGCGATTTGCCTCGCTGTTTGATGGTCCTTGAACGCACCTTCTACGCTGTCCCACGCTGCACATATAGACTACTGGACTGTATTTTGACCCTTTTTCTTTCACCTGATAAGAAACAATCAATTTTCATTCAATATAATTGTGTTGTAATATGACACAAGCAAAGTGGCAATTTCTTCATTTTATGACAAAATATAGTAATATTACAATAAGTCGTTAGTATTATGAAAATGATGTCAAAATAATGTTCTAATGTTATGATAATAAAGGAGTCATTTAACGACAAGAAAATACCATGAAATTATGATATCATTTTACAAGAATGCGACTTGCTGTGACCTGGATGATGAAAATAACCTTCTAATATGATGAGAATAAAGTCATAACATTACAGTAACGTCATCTTATTAAGCCAGTAAAGTTGTAATGAGAAGAAATGTCATTTTACAAAAATGACAAATGAAATTTAGGAGGATAAAGGTGCGATGCTACAAAATCAAAGTCAACTAAATGCAAGCACGTGTATCCCTTCACAATGAGACGCTCATTTCCCTGGTGGTCCGGAGCAAACAGTGAAACTTTGGAGAGAGCGATCTCTCGCTAGTCTTCAAACCATTTAAACGCGGATGTGCGTGTACCTTAAACGCAGCATAATGGGTTGCCTTATTACAGCCATGTGTGCTGTGGGGGGGTTTATGGTGAGCGCAGTGAAGGAAACTTACTGTCTGCGTGCGGTCCTCAGGGCTCCTCCACGCAGCGGGCCCGCCCAGACACTCCACGCCATTGCCTCCGTGGGCCCTCGGGAAGACGGCGTGATGACCTTTGACCCCAGCAGCAAGCATATTCCCTATTTGTGGAAGGATCACAGCGCAGTTACGTGATGCAGTTTTATTGCATGATCAGAGTAAATAGATACAAAGAAAATATATTAAGACAAGGAGCAGTGTGTGTAATTGAAATATATTTTTTTAAACTAATAATAACCATAGATGTTTATTTATTTATCTGCCAGGTGAACCAATTCTTTTAAGAAGCATCGTCTAGCTACAAATATGAATATATATTAAATATCATTGTTTGTTTTTGTAATATTTACAGTCAAACTGAATAGACTCAAAAAGAATGGACTTCGGTTGTGATTGCACCGCTTGACGCGATGAAATTGTGACAGAATACAAACAACGGTTAAAAAGGACCTCGGATTAGGTCATTAAAAATACTTTTAAAAAAAAAACTTCATTTAAACATATTTTCCCAAAACGTGCTCAGGGTTGGTTGTGTGAATCAGAAAGCAATATACAGTATAATGTTAAACAATATTATAATGTCATACTATGATGATATAAAATAATACATATAATATTTTAAATATGATCATAAATACTTCTAAATATTGAAACATAATGTATTTCTTCAACTAGTAGCCGGGATGTTTGTTTGTACCAGTGAAGTTTAAGAAGCAATATGCATGCATTCTATATGGCTTGTCCTCGTAATGTATTAAAAACACTAAAAATATATCATTTTAAAAATATTTCAATATAGTGTATGTGGTTAAATAGTCACCTGGGGTTGTTGTCCAGCACGTGTAACCCCAATCTCATACAATTACTTCCACGGCCACGTAAAATTGCAGACATTTGTATCAATTCATATGACAGAAATGAGGTACTTGGCAATGGGTCGCCGCATATTTGTATATATTTGTGGAAAAACATGCCGTTTGTACTTTTGCTTTCCAAAAATAGACTTTTTTTCTCTCTCATTCAACCTAAGTCGGTAAGAAATGTGTGCTCCATCCGTCCATTTTCCATGTCGTTTATCCTCATTGGGTTTGCAGGGGGTGAGCTGGAGCCTATCCCAGTAGACTTCAGGCGAGAGGCGGGGTACGCGCTGGACCAGCCAATCGCAGGGCACATATAGACAAGCATTCACACTCACACTTTAATGGACGATTTAGAGTCGCCAGTTAAGCTAGCATGCATGTTTTTGGAATGTGGGAGGAAAGCGGAGTACCCGGAGCAAAGCCACACACGCACGGGGAGAACATGCAAACTCCAACACAGAGAAGCCCAACGGATGTTCAAACAAAAATTTGTGCTCATAAATTATAAAAAATGTCAGCGTATTACATAAGTGCATAAAACTACAGCATAGAGTAAATATTGGTCCGAGCTTTGAGCGCTTTCGTTTGAACTTCCTGCTGGTGGCGCCGCGTCCACGGGCAAGGAGCATTGTACAGTAGTATTTATGCCCTAAGACGCCACCCTACGTCACTGCAGGTGGTCCTCGGCTTGCAGCGTTCCGTGTCGCGGTTCGTTTTCACGCACACGCTCCCACCCGTCAAGGAAAACCTTGATTTTGGTCCGTTTAAAGTCGACTCGCAAGCTGCAGAGAAGCAGTGTGTGTCGCATACGCAGACTGGATAACGTCGCTTTTTGCACTCCGTTACGTCTCCTGGTGATAACGCACCACGGAGAAGAAAAGAAGTGAAAGGGAACGTCACAAAAAAGCTTCCGAGAAAGGAGGAACACCCGCCAATATGAGATCGTAGCCTCGAGCCCGGTAACGGACCTGCTCCTACGAAAGCGACAGTAATAACTAAATTAGACCAGAATTATGAGACGGCTAACTGATTGTTTCATTTCTTCTCCTGCCTATTCCACTTCCTCCTCCCAATAAGCCACATCATTCTGTAATTCTTCGTATTTTACTGGTTTGACTGGTTTTTCCCCTTTCTGTCAAGTCCTAAAACATTACACATTGGAACCCTAAAAGTCCAACACCCCCCGGCCTTGGACAATTTGGAATTGGACCTTAAAGAGAAATTAAACATCACCCTCAAACAAGTGGATTGTTTAACTTTAACAATGATTGAGAGTGCATGAGAAATTCGAACGGAACACCCTTTTTGACCACTTGGTCATTCTTCAAGACAGAAGCAACAGAACCAATGTTGTAATAGCGGTAAGACGCAAGCAATACCACTGGTGGGCTCAACGCAAACAACAGCGCTGCAGGTGTAGCACGGCAACCTTTTAAAGCGCACGCAGATATAAAGCTGCGGATCATTTTGCAGTGGCAGCTTCAATGGCGCCGTGTGCACTGTGACTTTATTTCCACATTTTTGAACTTGATTCCCAAATTAATTTTTTCGCCAACCCAAAATTACAACTTTATATATTTTTTGTTTATTCTCATGAAATTTTGACTTTTTTCTCTTAATATTTTGACTTTCTACTAGTGAAATTCAGCATTTTTTTATTTTACAATTTTTCTCAACTTTTCTCATAACTATGACTTTATTCCTGTAATATTTTGAATTGATTCTTCTCATATTAGAATTTTTTCCCACAAACTAATTCAACAAAAAAGACAACCTTTTTTTGGTTAGAATACAACTTTTTTCTCCTAATATTTTGACTTAATTTGTTGTACAATTACTGCTCATTTTTCAGTTTTTGCTGTTTCCTTAAGGTTTTTTGGTAATTTTGTTTTATTTTTAGAATGTGCCGCGAGCGCGTTTCAAACACCCCTGTAGTAAATCAAGATATTCTATGTATATTTTAAGAAAAAAACTATTAAAATAAATACATGTTATGGTGTTTATAAACTTCCGAGAGCCACAGGTGATCAACAAAAGAGCCACATCTGGCTCCCGAGCCACAGGTTCCCTTGTGAGTTTGAACTAATAAATTCTATTTCCTTTGCTTGTGTTCAACATTTAAAGGGTCTGTGCCATGACATAGCAACTTTGACTAAAAATGTTATACATTGTTTGCAATTATGTTCCACATTTTTGCAAAATTCGCAAAAAAATATATTTAAAACCTCCCTAAATCGTTGATTGGTTCAGTATAGTTTTCATGTAAAATATGAGTCATACCAAATATTGGGTTGCCGCTGGATGTTAACAGTGTCCGAGAGCTACCGTAAGTTTTTCTTATACAAAGGAAAGATGTTTAACACAAAAATGTACGAAGCAAGACAAGAACGACTACTAGTTGCCACAGAACGGTAAGTCATGTCTTGTTTACATAATGTCTTCTAAACACTAGAACAAGACTGCAAAACATTATGCATGTTACGTAAACATCTTTTCACATCTTTTCTTTTTCCTGTGATGGGCAGTGGTGGCGGCTAAATCTACAATAAAAAGTATATAAAGACTTATTTTCACTTATTAATAAGCTGTTTTAAAACAATAATTGGTGGATACGCAGCTTCGGCTTCACGTGTTGCTGTGTTTTATTCGAGATAAATGGTGCAAATGTGTCACGTTAATCCCTCAAGCGGTCCTGTTGTTTAACATGGCTGCCACTCAGAGTCGCATCATTGACACAAAAAAAAGACTCCCTTATAAATACACATCTAGTCCGTTTGCGGTCCCTCTTTAAGTCATTCATATTTCTAATGCTGCGCTCTGCTTTGTTTTCAGGTGAACTGTGGCCGTGTTGTGATGTGTCGCATATTTATCCAAATATTGTGTCTCATTCTCACTTCTTTAGATAGGCCGTGTGCCCGGACAGCTGCTCTTTTGTCCATTCCGTTCTTTCTTTTCTCCCCCGCTCCTGCTAAAGTTTCCTGCAAAAAAGAACTCCCATTTTCCTATGCAGCATAACACTCCGCGTTGTGGAATTACGGCATTTTTCAACATTCGCATTTTCGTGCTAAACCGGAGATGTCAAAATAGCAGCCAGGCGTCCACCCGCAGCACATTTAAAAAATATTATTTAACAAAACTACAAAAACGGGGGTATTTTTGAAAAATCACTCATAATTTTACAAAAATGCCAAAATATTAAGAGAAAAAAGGTCATAATTTTACTAGAGTAGCATCATAACGTTAGGAGGAAAAATACAAGTATAAAGTTGAAAAAAAGTTGGAATATTATGATAAACAAAACTAACGGGGTTGTATTTTTTTTACAAAATTAGGTTGTGGAAAAAGTTACCACGTTACGAGAATAAAGTCAAGATATTGGCACAATGACGGGAAGACTTCTTGTAGTTTCTTCAACTACAAGAAGAAAGTTGAAATAGATGGAAAAACAAAAACAACAGCAGCAATGTCATTTTATGACAATAAAGTCAACATACTAGGAGAGAAAATAAGACAGAAAAAGCTGCAATTTTACAAGAAAAAAGGACAAATAATGTAGTTTTAATAGCATAAAGTGGAAACATTCAAGAAAAAAAC
>QODF01000233.1:5563712-5592608 GCA_024372805.1 Oostethus manadensis | reverse complement strand
CCCCCCCCCCCCCCCCCCCCCATGAAGTCTCCCTTGGCAAAGCAATTTTGCTCAGCATTTAAAGGCAGCAAATACGCTGAGGAAAGACGGCAGCTATTAATTGAGCTCGCTGATTTGAGTCTCACTAATTTTACAATCAGGTCCGTAATTTCACCGAATGACGTACAAATTGAGGCGTCAATTATACGCTATCTCCGCCGCACTGGTCTTTAATGTGAGAACCGAGTGTTGTTTCTTTGTTCACGGCCAGGGGGCAGCATTACGCACTCCAGCGTACAGCCTGCCGGAAACTACCAGAAGAAGAAGAAGAAGAAGGCCGTCTCATCCAGGAAATACACGAAAGTAGAATTAGCCTAAATTAGCATAGCTCGCTAGCACCGAGGCTAAGCAGAGGTTTGTGGCTGTCACCATGTTTAAAGTCCGGATGCTGAAAGCCTTGCTGGAGCAGCGGCTAAATGCGGCGGTGGAGGAGATATTCGGACTGTTTGAAAGAACCGTAGCGGAGTACGAGGAGGCGCTTTCTGGAATACAAGTGGAGAACGAGCGACAACGTCAAGTGCTGGACCGTGGATTCAAACCGCATGCTCGGTTACGGAAAGCAGGTTTGGGGACTTAGTTTCACGTTTCCTTTTACCATTTTTATTGGCAAATATCCTGCTCCACATACATTTCCAGGAGCTTTTTCTGCCACGAGTTGGCAGGGACAAATTATTTCTGGCAATCAGTGTGTTTTTTTTCTATTGAAGAGTTGCAGAAAATAGACGCAAACCAAGGTTTTGCTGTATTTGTACAATGTTGCCAAGTGTTTTATTATTATTATTATTATTTTTACCTCTAGTGCAAGCAGATACTGAACAATCACTTGCGCAAGGGGCCCCATTAATATCAGTGGCCCACTGACGTTTAGGCTCAGGCTCATTAGAATTAAAGAAATTACAAATAATTAACATCGGTCAATAATGAAAGTCACTACACCCACGAAGACTTTTGCAGGGGCCTGTACGACAGAGCAAGTGGATCTGTTTCTGTTTAGTTTTCCGGCTGAACCATGAAGCCAAACAGCCGGGATGTGAGATGAGCAGTACAACAAGCTGGAAAACAACGTGAAGTTGATTTTAATTGATGGGCGATTTTTATAACGCTCTCGCAAGGGGATGTATGGAAGTCCAAAAAGTTAACTCATAAGTGTGTTGAAAAACACTTATTTGTTAGTTCAGGATCGTGGGTGATCGCCTTTTCTGAGAAAGACTCAGACACACGGGTAAGTGTAAAATACAGCGTCTTTATTCTAACCCTTACACCGAGTTACAAACAAGCAAAGGTTGGTTATGCACAAAACAGGATCAATATCTCAGCTCTTACTGTGACGTGCTGGGTTGGAGAGCCTACAACCCCGGATAGAGAGTGCACCAACCGGCTGGGCGTCTGTACACGACCAGCAACAGACTCTAACAGGAAGTGGGCTCCCCCATCCTTAATACAGGTCTGTCCTCGAGAGCGTAAGACGGGCTTGGCCAGTCCATCCCCCACGCTCCCAAGACACAGAGTTGTTTCCCAAGGTTAACAACAAAGGCGCCAGTCCGTACACTGAGTTTGTTTAAAATAATTGCCTGCTATAAGCTGGTTGTGAGTACAAAGCAAGGTTATAAACAAGCTGCATGATCTTTCCTTCCCACCCTCTGGTCACGCAAGAGGGGAATCAAAACATCATCACAACATACCAGTACTTTCCCATCTCATTAAAATTTTCATAAATCAAAACATCATATCAACATACTTTCCCATTTCATTCCACTCTTGATGGTTTGATTTCCATCATTAAAATTTTCTCAAACATCATATCAACATACTTTCCGCCCGGGTTCGCCTTTAACTAGTTTGTAAGTCTCATGTTTGTAGACAACACAAAGGACCACATGGAATTATTTAGGCTATATTTGTGTCCTCTGTTGTCCTACAGACATCCAGCAGATGCCTTTGGAGATTCAAGGAGAGGGTTCCTCTGAGCAGCAGGAGTGGGGATCCAGTGTAGAGCAGGAGGAGCTGGAGCCCCTCCACATTAAAGCAGAAGAGGAGGAACTGTGCGAGCAGCTTCAGGGACTGGAGCAGGCTGACTTGACCAAGTTCCCCGTAAAGAGGGAGTACAATGAAGCCAAAGCTCAGTCCTCAGAGCGTCTTAACTGCTTAAAAAAGGAGAACAGAGGGGCGGAGCCTCTAACTCAACACATGACACCAGAAGATGGTGGAGGACCACAAGCAGACAGAAACTTTGCTCCAATGTCAGATATGGACGACATGATGTCACACTCTTCCGGGTCCGATCACAATGACGACACCACAGACCTTTTGGGTAGTAGCAAGAACTCCCAAGATGATATGAGGCATCACATTGACTACAAACACTTTGACTGCTCAGAATGTGGGAGAACATTCAACCAGAAGTGTAATTTGACATTACACATGAGAACACACACAGGGGAGAGACCGTTTGCCTGCATGTTCTGCAATAAAAGATTCTCCCTAAAGCATCATGTGAAAAGACACATGAGAATACATACCGGTGAGAAACCTTTTCCCTGTTCAATTTGTGGGAAACGATTCAGAGAAAAGTATGACAGGAAAGTACACATGAGAACACATACTGGGAAGAGACATTGTACCTCCGGCAGCCCAGCTCAGCTCAACACATGACAACAGACGCTGTTGGTGAGCACCGTGGGAGATCACAAGCAGCCCGTCAAACAACTGAGACTTTCTAACAAGCTCTGCCCGGTTTGAGTAGGACAAGAACTGCAGGTACAGTTCAAGAAATTACAATGTGTTAGTGTTATTGGTTTTAGGAGTTCGGTTGACACTTAAAGGCCCATTAAAGGTTTCAGGAAGGTTTTGCACTTAATTTGCTGTTTAGAGTGCAAAGCAGGAGTTTACAAAATGGAACTTTTTCAGTTTGTCCTCATTTTATGAAATACCGAATTTGGCACCCTGTGTGTCACATTCAGCCACCAGAGCTTTCCATTTTGTCCCCAGAATAAAATGATTGAATTGAAGATGTAGTCCTGCAATGATAGGTACCTGTAGATCCCTGATGGGTCCCCATGATTGATGGCTTGAAACGAGTAAAAATACTCTTTTGTAAAATGGTCTGGACTAACATAGTGGCATTAAAACTGTTTAGGGTGGGTCATTTTGTTGTGACAAACCCCAGACTACCTATTAGCACAGATTTTGTGTAACTTGACTCTACTTGATTTGCAGCGCACAACGCAAGTGCAGACGACGTTTACTGTGATTTTCAAAAGCAGCTACCGCTACGTTAAAATTAGCATCCACATCACTGTGTAGTTTTTTTTTTCTAACAAACACATACCGTAATTTCAGCTGTCTTAAGACACACCCTCTAAATGCAGAGAGACATATACAAGCACATAGTACATAGATAAGCTGCACATGTCCACGCCATAAAATGACATATTGTTGCGCACACAACTTGGTGAGGAACAGGTAACTTGATTTGCCAATCATGAGCTTCAAGACAACTCCAAAGTTTGTCAAACCATTGGAAATCGCAGGTAATGACTCCTACATAACAGACTCACTGTCATCAAAGAAAGACCGCTGAAATTAGCTTTACTTCCCAGCATAGCAGTGTATGCCCCATCAATGAATGATGGGAAGCAAATAATGTTTATTATTCTAGACTTAAGGCCCTGGATGCTGTGGGCGTGTCTTGGTTGACACGACTCTGCAGCATCGCATGGACATCGGGGTCGGTGCCCCTGGACTGGCAGACTGGGCTGGTGGTCCTGCGTTTCAAGAAGGGGGACCGGAGGGTGTGTTCGAACTATCGTGGATCACACTTCTCAGCCTTCCAGGGAAGGTCTATTCAGGGGTTCTGGAGAGGAGGATCCGCCAGATAGTCGAATCTCCGATTCAGGAGTAGCAGTGTGGTTTTCGTCCTGGTCTCTACTCTCTATACTGCTCTATACTCTTGGCAAGGTCCTTGATGGTGCATGATAGTTTGCCCAACTTTTGGGAGTTTGTGCCATCTCCGGGTTGAAGATGAGGTCCTGGCTCAAGTGGAGGAGTTTAAGTACCTCGGGGTCTTGTTCACGAGTGAGGGAAGGATGGAACGCGAGATGGACAGGCGGATTGGTGCAGCGTCTGCAGTGATGCGGACTCTGCACCGGTTGGTCTTGGTGAAAAGAGAGCTGAGCCAAAAGGCAAAGCTCTCGATTTACCGGTCAATTTACATTCCTACCCTCACCTATGGTCATGAGCTTTGGGTAGTGACCAAAAGGACAAGATCGCGGGTACAAGCGGCCGAAATGAGTTTTCTCCGCAAGGTGGCTGGGCTCTCCCTTAGAGATAAGGTTAGAAGCACTGTCATGCGGGAGAGACCCGGAGTAGAACCGCTGCTCCTCCGCATTAAGAGGAGCCAGATGAGGTGGCTCGGGCATCTGGTTAGGATGCCTCCCGGACGCCTCCTTGAGTAGGTGTTCAGGGCACGTCCAACCGGTAGGAGGCCTTGGGGAAAATGATGATTTTAGCATTCTTTCTTTGGTGACACCAAGAGTCAAACTGGAATGTTGCGTAATGATCTGCAATTTTTGATGGGTTGACAAACATGTGAGTTTCCTGGTAGCTGATGATTGGCTCCTGCCAAATAAAGAGCTACCTTGTCCTCGCTGATTCACGAGTTGTAGGATTTAAACGATTAGTAGTAGTTGTGAAATACACATGATGTTATGAGATGAGAACCTGTCCATAAATTAGCCGTACTGCTGTACTAGCAACAGGTTTCAAAGCTTAAGAAAAGTAACGTCTTATACACCGGAAGTTAAGGTGAAAATAAAATTGGCTGTCATGCCCATTCTATCCAATCAGAAGCCTAAAAAAAGCAACCAGAATTTATGCAAACACACCACATGAAGGATAAAATATAGTAATAAAAATATTAAATACAATTAAATCATTCCATTCCATTTTCCTCGGCTTGTCCGGGTCGCGGTCTCAGTAGGAAAGTCCAGACTTCCTGGTTTTCGGCAACCTCTTACAGCTCCACCGGGAGGACACCAAGGCGTTCCAAGACCAGCCGTGAGACATTGTCCCTTCAGCCTGTCCTAGGTCTTCCCCGGGGCCTTCTCCCAACTGAGCATGCCCGGAACACCTCACCAGGGAGACTCCCGGCAGGCAGCTGGAAAAGATGCCCGACCCACCTCAACTGGCTCCTCTCGATGTGAAGGAGCAACGGCTCTACTCTGCACTCCTCCCGGAGGGCTGAGCGGAAAGCCCGACCACCAGGCGCTCGCCTGTGAACCCCTCCCGCCGGCCTGGCGCCAGGGTGAGGCCGCGGTATCCCATGTCCGGGCGGGGTACGGTCACTCATCTTGTTTTTTTTCCATAAGGGTCTTCTGAATCACTCTTAGTCTTGCCTGTCACTTAGAACCTGTTTGCCTTGGGAGACCCTACCAGGGGCAAAAAGCCACTGAAAGCTCCTAGGATCACTCGGGCACTCAAACCCCTCCACCACGATAAGATGATGATTAACGGAGGAGTGTGGGAAGAGACACGGGTAAAACCGTTGTGTTGCAGTGTGTGTAGTAAGAGTCATCTTCAAGAAGCAGGTTAGGAAACAAGTGACTCGAAACAAAGTTGTCAAAATGATCTACAATCTGTCTGCCCTGGCAAATGACTCGCGACCAGTTCAGGGTGTACCCCGCCTGAGGTCAGCTGGGATAGGCTCCAGCATACCCCCGTGACCCTAATCAGGATAAGCGGTATAGAAATTGGATGCATGGATTTTCTACAAGCTGTTTGACTAGTTGGATTTAAACATGGTGTTTTTTTCGTCCATGTTTTCTAATGTGTAATGAGCACACATCCTCTCCACTTCCAAAAGTGTGTAGAGGTGGCGATACTGCAGAGTTTGGTATTAATCCGATACTAAGTAAGACAGGAGCCAGTACTGGCGGTAGCAACATTTTTCAAAAAGCGTTGAATGATTTTATACAGTATTTTGTACCAAGTCATTTTTAAATAAGATGTTTGTGTTGCAAAAAACCTTTCAGTCATCGCCATCTTGACTACCTAGCGGAAGGGTGGCTAACTGGAGTGGCTGCAAGTGTCATAAAGGAGAGACAAGGAAGTGGATAAGTACTGCGATTGTCATTTTCAGTAATGACAAAATTCATCAAACGCAAGTATACAGAAGGACACATATGGAAGTGTACTGACAGAAGTACAGTGAACCCTCGTTTATCGCGGTAGTTAGGTTCCAGAACTGGCCGCGAAGTAGGGACACCATATTTACAGTATTTATTTAACAGGTATTCAGTATTCAGACTTTTCAGACCCTCTACAGTAATGTACAGATATCTACAATATGTACATACAGTAGCACAAATGATAAGCAATAAAACAGTAAGTGAACATAAACAAATAGAAAGATAATTATTAATGGAATTATGAAATATTTGGGGTCTTCATATATTGGGACTATTTTTGACATTTCCGGAAAATTCGCTATGTATTTTCTCTTATATTATACATACGTACTGTAATGGAAAAAAGTCGTGTGTCCGCGATAGTCGAACCGCGTCTCCAAGCGTCCCCCCCCCCCCCATTTCATCTGAGCATTGGGATGAAGACAAATACTGTTAAAGATAAATAGTGTTAAAGATCTTATGGGATCTTCAGATTCAAAGTTAAAATATGTGACCGTCCCCATGCAGACACGGTCCCCCTTCCCATGACGATGTATACAACAAAAAACCCAAGTAAAATAAAAGGAGAAGTTCCTGCACTGCCCTCGCGTTTAGAGGGTGGCGCTGTGGCAAACTAACCGCCAATTGGAGCGTAGAAGAAGAGACGGCCGCTGATCCAGGAAGAAAAACTTTGCAAGTGATGGCAGATGTTGCGGAGTTGACGCGTTTGCGCTCCTTTTTTTTTTCGTCGGTATACCAGCCACGTTACATCTTCACCGTGTTGAGGAAGAGTCGTGGACTTTAAAGGCGTGTTCTTCGGACTAAATGTGCCTAGTTGGCTAATGTGGAGGCTAGCAACACGTCGCTCCGTGGCTAGCTAGTGTGACTGTCAACATGCTGAAAGTGCGAATCCTGAGATCCTTGTTGGAGCAGCGACTGAATGCTGCCGTGGATGAGATATTTGGACTGTTGGAAAGAACCGTAGCAGAGTTCGAGGAGGAACTGTCTCGAACAAAAGCGGAGAACGAGCGTCAACGCGAACTGCTGGACGACGTCTTCAAACATCACGCGCCATTGCGGAAAGCAGGTTTGGGGATTCCTTGTCTCATATACTGCACATTTCCCCCTGTTCATTGTCAAACAATTCCTGGCGATCGGTGTCTTCCAACGTGTAGTGTTTTCGTGTGTGTCTGCACGCAAATACATTTGAAAGCAGTAGTAAAGGGCCAAAGGTTATGACTGGACAACAAGCCCATCCGAATTTTTAGGGCGATCACAACTGGACCGTTCAGGCCTCATCAGTGCATGCTCAAAGATTCAACGGGACAGATCTAACCTGAGGGGTTTCTCATCAAAGCGTTTCGTTTTGGGACAACCACAAACGTGAAGATGGCGCCAGTGTGTGTGGCTTGTCTGCCCCTGACCCGGATCTATGTGTTTGTGTGCTGTGTTTGTCACTTTTGGCCCTGTCAAGCTCTCTGCTGGTGTACCATCGCCGATCACTGCTGGATCTACGACTTTACGCTGAAGAACTAGTAAAGATGGGTGATGATGGTCGTGAGAACTTGCCCCCACTCCCAGCAAGGTTCCTGCTCATATGTTGTGTACCCCGGTCCTACCTTCTCGACGTAGGAGCATCTGTGGTCGGGGTAGACGTAGTGGTTGGCCGGTGAGGCTGAAGGCTGGACGAAGCCTGGAGCTGTGCGGGGCGTCTCCATTTCCCAACGCTTTCTTGGTCCTGTCTACCCCTGCCTGACACCTGTCATCAGCCTGGATGTGGTGTTCAACCCCACGGTCCCTGCTCTCCTGCTCCTCATTGCAAACCGCCGCCTCTGTGTGGGGCTCCCCAGACAGCTAACGCCGCAGACCCGCCGGCCCTTGCCAAGCTTGGTCGAGTAAACGCTAGTGCCGCCTCATGAGGATTGGACTTTATGTTTGTGACTGAGACATGCATGACTTTTGGTGAGCTTTCAATGAACTTGTTCCACAGGATTGTGGCTACTTTAACTAATAGCCACTGTTTTTAAGAGCTTTTAAAGGCGCAAGCAGCTAAGTCCTTAATCTTCAATCGCCAGCTTTGAACTAAGTTTGTTTGAGGTGGGTCGCTTTTATACTGTATTGTGTGCTATCTATCGGCGTCCAAAATACAGTATAATAAGGACTTCATCCACCTTATTCCTGAGGCCGCTGACGTAAAACGGGTTATAGGTGGAACTTTCGGTACAGCAACCGGAAGTTTCACTGCACTATTGTTTTCAATTGGAACTGGCGGTTTTATTAGCTTTAGCGGTGCATACAAACAATAGAAGCGTGTTTTACTTAATCCTCCGAAATTTACAAAAATGGCCTTGCGCAGCTCAGGGAGATGATGTGCGGCTTGTGGTTGTACAAACATCCCAACACTAAGGTTGGGATACTCTAAACCACCAGCAAAGAGATGCCGGGTACTGCGGGGACCTGACAGCAGTGTCACAAGAACAGGTTAAAAATTTCGTGTGTACATCTCCCTGGTATCAGTTATTGGAAAAGTACCACTTTTTCAACCACAGCTGACTTTGTCAAAAATGAAAACTTGAAACACAAACTCCACACCGCGCACTCCTCATTTGCTCTTGCAGCGTGTAAACAAGCGATAATGTTACAATATATTATAATGCTACGATGCTACCACGGCAGAAAAAAAAATCATAAAGTTATTATAATTCACGCAAAAGCTCATGGGGGCTAGGAATAAGGTGGCTAGATGAATTTTCTGTTGAAAATGGCTGAAATCATGCCTAAATACAACCGTGTCCTTATTGTCTGTGTTTTTTATGTTCGTGTGTTTTGTCCTGATAAGCCGATGGTGAAGACATCTTAAACCTCATTGACTCTTTTAACCTGGTGCAGTCTGTGTCTGGACCTACACAAGAATGTGGACACACACTCGATCTTTTAATATATGGTCTGCCTGTTTTTAATCTTGAGGTATGTCATGCAGCAGTTAAATCTGCCGCTGCTGCCAGGCGCTGTTGTATTGCTAACCCTTCCACTGCTGCTCAGTTTGTGAGCACTTTCAATCTCCTCAGCGTACTACTGATGAGTTCAGTTCATGGCTTCACTCCACCTGTCAGACTGTTTTAGACACTGTGGCTGTTATACACACACAACTCGGGCTATTTACCATCAAGGTCTCTTCCACTAGGGCTCTAATTTCATCCGCTGCTTATGACTCCTCAATCTACGTCACCTGCTCTGCTGTTTTCCACGAGTTTGAGACTGTGACAGTCTCCACAAGAAATTCTTGGCCATATGAAGTCCTCAGGTTCTCCAAATGATGCTGTTCCAGCTCGGGCAGTTATTAATAGTAGTCTGTGCTCAGGTGTGGTCTCCTTGAATTTTAAACTTGCAGCAATGCAACCACCGGGACTCGGTCCTGCTGTTTTTGTCAACTTCAGGCCCATATATAAATTGCCTTTTCTATCAAAAATTATTTAGAAGGTAGTTTAGTCAATGAATGGCCTTTCTGGGTGAATATAATATTCTTTAGGTTTTGATTCTGTCATTCTCATTGTTTTAGATTTAACGGCTACTTTCAATACAGTGGACCATGGGATCCTTATTTTTCGCCTGGACCCGTGGGTGGGTGATGGGGGCATAGCACTGGAGTGGTTCAGGTTGTACTTGGGCAACAGACCATTTTGTGTTAGCCTTGGTAACACCGTGTCCTCTTTTGTGGTCCCACAAAGCTCAGTGCTGGGGGTTTTCTTATTCTCTCTTTACCTGCTCCCACTTTGCTCCATATTCATTGCCCTGAGAATTAGGGATGCATTTTTTTTTCCAGGCCGATGCCAATAACTTCCTGCTTCTCAAGACCAACACACGCACACGCACACACACGCACACACACGCACACACACACACATATATACATATACATATATATACTGTATATACACACTGCTCCAAAAATTAGAGCAACGCTTTTTTAATCAGAGTAAAGCAGCCTATCAGTCAAACTTCTGGGATATTAATCTGGTCAGTTAAGTAGCAGAGGGTGTTGTAAATCTGTTTCAGCTGCTTTGTTGTTAATGAAATCAACAACAGGTGCATCAGAGGGGCAACAATGAGACAGACCCCAAAACAGGAATAGTTTTCCAAAATTGAGAACACTGACTCCTCATCTCTTTTCGCTAATTTTTTCCAGACTGACTTTCTATTGCTGTAGTTTTTCATTTGGCCTGGATCAACATATCTGTTGATAGCATGGTGGGGTACCTGGACACTTCAGAGGTTGCACAAGTAGTCCAACCCCTCTAGGATGGCACATCAATACGTAGCGTTGCAAGAAGGTTTGCTGTGTCTCCCAGCAGTCTCAAGACCATGGAGGAGATTCCAGGAGACAGGTAGCTAATCCATGAGAGCTGGACAGGGCCGTAGAAGGTCCTTAAAACCTTAGCAGGATCGGTATTTGCACCTTTGTGCAAGGAGGAACAGGATGAGCACTGCCAGAGCCCTAGAAAAGGACCTCCAGCAGGACACTGGTGTGAATGTTTCTGACCAAACAATCAAACAGGCTCCATGAGGGTGGCCTGAGGGCCCGACGTCCTGTAGTGGGCCCTGTGCTCACTGCCCATCACCGTAGAGCTCGATTGGCATTTGCCATAGACCACCAGAATTGGCAACAATGCCACTGGCGCTCTGTGCTCTTCACCGATGAGAACAAGTTCAACCTGAGAACATGCGACAGACGTGAAAGGGTCTGGAGATGCCGTGGAGAACGTTATGCTGCCTGCAACATAATTCAGCATGGCCGGTTTGGTGGTGGGTCAGTGATGGTCTGGGGAGGCATATCCCTGGAAGGACGCACAAACCTCTACAGGTTAGATAATGGCACCCTGACTGCTATTAGGTATCGGGATGAAATCCATAGACCCACTGTCAGAACCTACCCTGGTGCAGTGGGACCTGGGTTCCTTCTGGTCCACGACAATGCCCGACCTCATGTGACTAGAGTTTGCAGGCAGTTCCTGGAGAATGAAAGAATTGATACCATTGACTGGCCAACACACTCACCTAAACCCAATAGAACACCTTTGGGACATTATGTTTAGGTCTATCCGGCGCCGCCAGGTTGCTGATATTTATCGTACAGCCCTACTGAGAACACAGTGACTTGGATGAATGAGAATATTCATATCAACCGAAGATGAGGTAGCAGCAAAACCCTTTCATTTTATTAACATTTCAGTCTGCGCTGACAGCGGCATCTCAAAATGCATCAAAACAAAAAGTGCATGGAAATAATATACCTAATGGTAAACATAATAGATAAATAGATACTTTATTCATCTCCAAGATAAATTCATGTTTCCAGCAGCTCTTCTAAAATGTCATACTACACGTAAACACTTAATCACACCAAAAAACAACCAAGACAAAGCAGGAGAGATGATAAAATAAGAACATAGAATAAGAAAAATACAACTTTAAATATGTAGTGCAATTTAAAAATGTGGTAAAGTCCAGTCCTGTGTGTGTCTTTGTTGCTCCCCCTCTGTTGTGTTGAAAAGCCGCATGGTGATAGTAAGTTTATAATAAAAATAGTTTCCGCTTTTAAGGTGAAATAAACATTTTGAATAAATCTGATCCACATCTTAAGAGCTCCAATGAAACAGAACCTGACCCAGGCACATTTGAGCATATAGTTTGAAAATAGTGTACCGTAGTAAAAGTAATATTGATAATAAAATACAGTGAGCATGCTGGTCGTATGAGAACCGGGCAAATCAAAAGTGCATTCAACTGAAATTGCTAAAGCCTTCAGTGTAAAAACACAAACCAGGTGATGATAGTCCCTAACGCAAAAAATTAAATGATTTAATTCTTCACGTACAAATGAGGCTGTGATTTATTTTTACTGTAGTTAATTTACACTTTTTTTTTTAATGCCATTTTTTAAATTCTTGCTCATTCTGTACTAACCGTAAATACGGCTGCCGTAGCCAAGTGATTTCCTGCAAACGATCGAGAATACATTTTTCCACAATTACAAATTAAACTTCAGCTCAATTGTTTATTGGCTTGAATGGGATGATGGTCACTCACCACTGTCTACTGTATTATTGATGTAGATTTTCATTGCATGTCCACATGCACAGAAGCAGTCTCAGAGGCAATTACTTGCATTCATGCTGTTGTCATATGATAGGCTACACATAGACATCCATGGTAGCCAATAGTAGTTGCTAAACTTTGCCAAATCCTTACCCTTAGCTGTCAGGAAACATAACTATTGCCGTGTGCACGGCACATCCAACCCAGCTTACGTACTCCAAGCAGGAAGAGGATGGGAAAGGATGCTTGGGGTACATTCAAATGTTGGCGCCCCTCCGACAGCTGGGGAACTCGCTGCATAGTCCCTTTAATTCAATTGTTCTATGTTTGTGTCCGCTGCAGATGTCCAGCAAGTGTCGGTGGAAAGTGAAGAAGAGGTTGGCTTTGGGCAGCAGGAGTGGAGTGCCAGTGTAGGGCAGGAGGAGGCGGAGCCGCCCCGCATTAAGGAGGAGGAACTGTGGGAGCAGCTTCAAGAGCTGGAGCAGGCTGACATGACCAAGTTCCATGTAAAGAGGGAGGACGATGAAGACAAAGCTCAGTCCTCACAGCATCTTAACTGCCTAAAAGAGAACAGAGGGGCGGAGCCTCTAACTCAACACATGGCACCAGAAGATGGTGGAGGACCACAAGCAGACTTTGCTCCACTGTCAGATATGGACGACATGATGTCACACTCTTCTGAGTCCGATCGCAATGACGACACCACAGACCTTTTGGGGAGTAGCAAGAACTCCCAAGATGATATGAGGCATCACATTGACTACAAACACTTTGACTGCTCAGAATGTGGGAGAACATTCAACCAGAAGTTTAATTTGACATTACACATGAGAACACACACAGGGGAGAGACCGTTTGCCTGCACGATATGCAATAAAAGATTCTCCCAAAAGCATCACATGAAAAGACACATGAGAATACATACCGGTGAGAAACCTTTTCCCTGTTCAATTTGTGGGAAACGATTCAGAGAAAAGTATGACATGAAAGTACACATGAGAACACATACTGGGAAGAGACATTGTACCTCCGGCAGCTCAGCTCAGCTCAACACATGACAACAGACGCTGTTGGAGAGCACCGTGGGAGATCACAAGCAGCCCGTCAAACAACAGAGACTTTCTAACAAGCTCTTTGAGTAGTTTGAGTAGGACAAGAACTGCATCTAGCTTATTAGAATATGGTGCATGTGTGATTGATTTCAGGAGTTCATTTCACACGTGAAGGTCCATTAAAGGCTCAGGAAGGTTTTGCACTTATTGTAATTTGACGGGTAACATTGAACTTTCGTATGCTTCAAGGAAAGAGACAGCGAATGACGTGGATAAGGGTGAGCATCAGCACAATGTTGACAAAGTAAACGCTCAAGAACACGTTGCAAAGTCTGTTCGAAAGAGCATCCACATGGATGTCACAGCCAGGACTGTTGGGACACTTCAGCCGCTTCCCTGACACGTTTTTAAAAATAGTAATTGGACGACCAGAAAAACGTTTGTCAGCACCTCTTTGACCTTTTACTGAATCTACCTTTCCTAAAGTCTTGCATGGATGAGGTATAGGTCAGATATATGTACCCTGACAACTCAGACTGCAGTAGCTCAGATATGTAACCTGTATCTGGTTTTTTTCACGCCAGCGGGAACAGTACAATTCCGACTTTTTTGAAACCCAACGCAGGCCTCGTTTGTATGTAGCCATGAATCCAATATGGATCAGATGCTACTGCAGTGTGAATGATCTAGTCACATATATCCGTCATTGCAAGGCGTGGATAAAGGTTCTCACCCATGTAGGCAAAAGTTCTTCTCGTGTGAAAACCATTTTTAAAAGGTGTTAGTGAAGCAGCTCTTGTCAATGCCTCACCACTCCTGCTTCCGATATCCACCTGCATGCTCCTTGGTACCGACATGGCTTCTAATCTTGTACACAGAATCATTTGGTTGAGAAAATACTGAAATCTGTGAAATTTCCACAAATGCGTTAGGGAGAGCATGCCGGTGATGAAATATTGAGACTTCCAGTACCAGCTCTTCACGCGCTAAAGTCACTTCTCAAATGAAAGTATTGATACTTTTATTACTTCAGAAAATGAAGTTCAGATGTATGATTTTGTCCTTTGTTTTTTCTGATGTTGTATATTACTTTGGCTATATTATAATACCTAAATATTTTTAACAATACTATAACAAATCAATGAATTACTATGATGTTTGTATTCCTTATGCTATGATTTGAAAATGATCAGACATGTATTTTGTACTTGCACAAAGTATCAGATTGGTATCACCAATAGGAGCCTGAATTTTACCCAGTATCGGGTTGGAAATAAATGAGTGGTATTGCACATCACTACAGCAATTTCACAAGTTGCTTTTTCTTGGTAATGTGAATGACAACATAAAAAGTTGACCTGCAGTGTGAGCGTAGCCTTAGACGAAGCATGCAACCAGTTTCTCTGCATTTCTCCTTTTTCAAAATATGTTGATAATAATAACATTAAATCTGTATGCATTATTTTCAAGTCATCTAACCAACTTCCCAAGTCAAGTTTCAAGTCTTTCATGATACTGTAAACTTTAATGTTCTCAAAATCGTGACTTGAGTCCAAATCCATAACGTGGAGCCTGTGAAGTTTAATATGGTTGTGTCCGGAACTCAGGCACCGCGACAGGGTTTTTTTATTTCAGAGGAGATTTAGTCCATCCATCCAGTTTCTATGCCGCTTATCCTCATTAGGGTCGCGGGGATGCTGGAGCCTATCCCAGCTGGCTTTGGGCGAGAGGCGGGGTACACCCTGGACTGGTCGCCAGCCAATCGCAGGGCACATATAGACAAACAAACATTCACACTCACATTCATACCTATGGACAATTTTAGAGTCACCAATTAAGCTAACATGCATGTTTTTGGAATGTGGGAGGAAACCGGAGTACCCGGAGAAAACCCACGAAGGCACAGGGGAGAACATGCAAACTCCACACGGAGATTCGAACCTCCTGACTGTGAGGCCAACATGCTACCGTGTGTCCCGCAGTTTAATTTGTAATAATAAAATATAGACATCTTTTTTGTACAGTCTTTTTTTAAGTCGCTACTGGTAACATGCTTTCTGATAGTGTTTTTATATTCTTCAGTCACTGAACTACAGCCTACTTTGTAGATAGGATAAGCAACTCTAAAGGTGATAACAGACATCAAACGAAGCCCAAATGGTCTTGTCGTTATAGTCAATAAACAAGTACCCCTTTGCCATCTTTTCAGAGAATACTGATACTAGTAGCGAAACAACCAACATTGGCACTGATCCGTGTTCGCTACTTTAAAGCATGTTTAAAGCACCAAGGACCCTTCAATTCTGACGTAACCCCACTAGGCACATTTCATCTATTAGAAGCCCAATCTACGTATGTGCTAGACCTCTAGGTAACATCTAGTATCTAAAGCATTCCTCTAAAAGATGTCTGCAGATAGATGTCTAGCGTTGCACGATCTACAGTAATTGCCTTAACAGTTTGTTCAATGCATCGTTTTTAGATGGTTGTCTCTAATCAATTTGAAAAATGCACAAAATACCCTAAATGATCTTTTGTTAATCAGTCTTCAAGCAGCAACACTAACAAAAGTAGGCAGCAAAGTCTCATGTAGTCAAAGTCACTAACCTCTCAGGTTTGCAATCCAAGTAACACCATGCACATTATCCTCCACTGCACAAATTAACATTTGTTTGTTCACCGCATCGTTTTTAAATGGCTGGCTCTTGGGAATAACATTGAAAAATGTACAAAGTAGCACTCATTTGCTTTATGTGGTAGGTGGAGGCCTCTGGTTTGCCCCTCTCAGTCTGCTGAACCTCATCAAGTATCTTGAAAGTGATATCAAAAATCTTCTAAAATGAAAACATTACCAAAATATATTTTTCTCAAATACTGACTAGAAGCTTTTGTTACACACAATTACTTGCTCTGGGTAGAGGGAAGTGCACTTTTGGTGATCTAACTTCTTGAAAAACGAAAAAAAAAAAGTAAATCTTTGCTATTTGCAGCTGTCCCAAAAATCTCTAGGCTGTTTTGATTAATTCACCTAAAAAACACCCAATTTTGACTTTTTAAAATTCCCTAGAGATCTGTGAGCTTTTGTAACGGCCAAGGTATGTTTTCTAAGTTTGAAAGTAAAACAGTTTTTTGTCCTACCCCTAAATAGTTTTTCCAATTTCTCAAGAAACTTTTCTACCATTCCTAATGTGGATACACGGCAATAAAAATGGATGGATAAATGTATGGGCCTTTTTTTATTTCAAGATCCATGGATATTAGTTGGACTTCCTGAAACTTTTACAAAATTACCGTCATTTATGTACGCCACAAAAATGGTATTTACACATTGACGGTTTTACAGTATTAAAGACAAATCATATCCAAGGCCACATACTTTCAAATGCCATGCAAGTCTTGTGAGATCTTGGAGATCTTGGACCTCCATTCTGGGTGTCAGTGGCAAAGGCCCCGCAATGAGCAAGACACTTTTACTTTACATGGTAGTTTTGCTATTGTAGAGCAAAAATAACAACAATAGAACAAAAACAGAACAATTAGCGTCCTTACTTTTGGTCACTGCTGAGGAGCATTCATCTTCAGAAAAACAACGCCTGTGGAATACAAAGAGCAAAAAGGTGGACACTGTGATAATTGTGAAGTAGGGTTGCAACAAGCTACAGCTATTCTTCTATTTTGGTATTTCATGAATCCTTTTTGATCCAAAGTGCAAATATCCTCTGATTTCTGTCCTTCATAAAAGCAGAGCTGTTATCGTTGTGTGTACAAGATATGCACACACATCAGCTGTCACTTTGTATTTGAATAACAAGCTTCGGATTAATAAGAAAAGATTTATTTGAGATGCATCTGTTTGGTCACTTGAGTGATCTAAACAAGGTTACCATACCTTCTTCCAAAGCTTTTTCTTGTATGGCCGTGCTTTTTAGGTGACTTCTTCCTTGTCCACCCTGGTGAATCCCAACTGTGGCACCGCATTCAACCTTGCAATCGTGATAGGGAAAACTAAATCGATATGCGGCCGCACGGTGGGCGAGTGGGTAGCACGTTGGCCTCACAGTCAGGAGGTTCAGGGTTCGAATCTCCGTCGGGCATCTCTGTGTGGAGGTTGCATGTTCTCCCCGTGCGTGTGTGGGTTTTCTCCGGGTACTCCGGTTTCCTCCCACATTCCAAAAACATGCATGTTAGCTTCATTGGCCGCTCTAAATTGTCCATTAGAGTGCGAATGTTTGTTTGTCTATATGTGCCCTGCGATTGATTGGCCTCCTGCCAAAGCCGGCTGGGATAGGCTCCAGCATACCCGCGACCCTAATGAGGATAAGCGGCATAGAAAATGAATGAATGAATGAAATCAATATGCCAACATTGTCGGTATAACACCAAAAAATAACCTTTGGTCCAAAAGAAGCCGTAGACAAATTTTTAACACCACCGACTTACAGTCACAGTTTGAGCAGTTTTCACTGTTATTTTAATTGTAGTAAATAAAAGTCCTTATTACCTGAGCTGCAGCATTAATAACGCCAGCTTGTAGAAGGATGCTCACTGGTGATCAAGGATGCTACTGTGGGAGCAGACATCTTTCGTCGTGCTTGTCTTACTGAAAATTCTTTATTACACTTTATTTTGCATGCTAGTTTCAATACGCGTTTTGTTCATCACATGTTTAGCACAATGTGTTAGTCTTTCATTCTGTCTAATTGTACTTACTTGATGGCTATAAGCCTTCAATATTTTCAAATTATTGTACTGATAACAATACCTTAGTTTCTGATAACACAAAATGCCGTTGTTCTTACAAAACCCAATGGGATGTCTAAATAGGTAGCGAGTTAGATGTCTGATAGTGGTTATGTACATTTTACAGCTACAGAGATCTACGCTCAAGCAGCTCTACTACAGATGTAGCAGTGCCTAGTGTGAAGCGAGTGAAGAGTACTTTTGTAATGATTCAAAATTATTATATAATTTTGGTCCCAGTGTTGACCCTTGTGGTACGCCACATACAGTGATATCTATAAACCTGTAGATGTATATTCTCCTAGCTTCACATATTGTTTCCAAGTTGCTTTTAACCCAGTTCAGAACTAACTCTCTGATTCCATACCTTTCCAATCTTGCAGTTAGGATGTTGTGATTGATCGTATCAAAAGCTTTTGTTAAATCCACGAATACTGTGGCTGCGCACTTTCCACGGTCTATAGCGTTCGTGATTTCAATCAGTGCCATAGAAGTGGAAATATTAGCTCTGTATCCGTATTGGCTGTCCGCAAGTATTTTATTCTTTTTGAGAAATTTGTCCAACCGATGGTTGAATAACTTTTTGATGATTTTGGAAAATTGTGGGAATAATGAAATTGGTCGGTAGTTTGTGAACTGATGTTTATCTTCATTTTTGAAGACTGGAACTACTTTAGCTCTTTTCATTTTGTTTGGGAATTTACCCGTCTGGAATGATAAATTGCTGATACACGTTAGCGGTTCTGCGATCTCGATAACCTTTTTTATCGTTTCCATTTCAATTCCATAGAATCAGTTGGATGTTTTTGCTTTGCATTTATGTACAGTATGTAGCCGCAACGGGGCACAAGCCAGTGTCTTATTGTGCCGGTCCCAAGCCCGGATAAATACAGAGGGTTGTGTCAGGAAGGGCATCCGACCTAAAACTTTGCCAAACCAGAACATGCGAATCAAACAAATGACTTCCATACCGGATCGGACGTGGCCCGGGTTAACAACGCCCGCCACCGGTGCTGTTCACCGACAGGGTGCCGGTGGAAACTGGATTACTGTTGGCCGAAGAAGGAGAGGAGGAAGGTGTGTCCGTAGGAGGAGAGAGAAGAGGAATGCTAAGAGTCTAGAACTAAGAGTTGGGACTTTGAATGTTGGAACTATGACAGGAAAAGGTAGAGAATTAGTTGACATGATGCAGAGGAGGAAGGTAGACATATTGTGTGTCCAGGAGACCAGGTGGAACGGTAGCAAGGCTAGAAGCTTAGGAGCAGGGTTCAAGCTGTTCTATCATGGTGTAGATAGGAAGAGAAATGGAGTAGGGGTGATTTTGAAGGAGGAGTTTGCTAGCAACGTCCTGGAGGTAAAAAGAGTGTCAGATAGAGTGATGAGCCTGAAGCTAGAAATCGAAGGTGTGATGTTCAATGTGGTTAGTGGGTATGCTCCACAGGTAGGATGTAAGATGGAGGAGAAAGAGAAATTCTGGTCAGACCTGGATGAAGTGATGCAGAACATCCCTAGAAGTGAGAGAGTTGTCATTGGTGCGGACTTCAATGGGCATGTTGGTGCAGGAAACAGAGATGATGAGGAGGTGATGGGCAAGTTTGGTATCCAGGAGAGGAACGCTGAAGGACAGATGGTGGTCGACTTTGCAAAAAGGATGGAAATGGCTGTAGTGAATACTTTCTTCCAGAAGAGACAGGAACATAGGGTGACCTACAAGAGTGGAGGTAGGAGCACACAGGTAGACTACATCTTGTGTAGAAGGTGTAACCTGAAGGAGGTCAGTGACTGCAAAGCAGTGGTAGGTGAGAGTGTAGCCAGACAGCATAGGATGGTGGTGTGTAGGTTGACTCTAGTGGTGAGAAGGATGAAGAGGGTAAAGGCAGAGCAGAGGACAAAATGGTGGAAGCTGAAAAAGGAGGAGTGTTGCGTGACTTTTAGGAAGGAGTTGAAAAAGGCTATGGGTGGCCAGGAAGTCCTTCCAGATGACTGGACAACTACAGCTACTGTGATCAGGGAGACAGGTAGGAGAGTACTTGGTGTGTCATCTGGAAGGAAAGTAGATAAGGAGACTTGGTGGTGGAATGAGGAGGTGCAGGAGTGTATACAGAGTAAGAGGTTAGCTAAGAAGAAGTGGGACACTGAGAGGACTGAAGAGAGTAGACAGGAGTACAGAGAGATGCAGCGTAAGGTGAAAGTAAAGGTGGCAAAGGCCAAACAAGGGGCTTATGATGACTTGTATGCTAGGTTGGACAGCAAGGAGGGAGAGAAAGATCTATACAGGTTGGCAAGGCAGAGGGACAGAGATGGGAAGGACGTGCAGCAGGTTAGGGTGATGAAGGATAAGGATGGAAGGGTATTGACAGGTGCCAGTAGTGTCATGGGAAGATGGAAAGAGTACTTTGAAGAGTTGATGAATGAGGAAAATGAGAGAGAACAAAGAGTAGAAGAGGTGACTGTTGTGGACCAGGAAGTAGCAAAGATTAGTAAGGAAGAAGTGAGGAGGGCATTGAAGAGGATGAAGAATGGAAAGGCACTCGGTCCTGATGATATACCTGTGGAGGTATGGAAGTGTCTAGGAGAGGTGGCAGTAGAGTTCCTGACCGGGTTGTTTAACAAGATCTTAGATAATGAGAAGATGCCTGAGGAATGGAGGAGAAGTGTGCTGGTGCCCATTTTTAAGAACAAGGGAGATGTGCAGAGTTGTGGCAACTACAGAGGAATAAAGCTGATGAGCCATACAATGAAGTTATGGGAAAGAGTAGTTGAAGCTAGACTAAGGGCAAACGTGAGCATTTGTGAGCAGCAGTACGGTTTTATGCCAAAAAAGAGTACAACAGATGCAGTATTTGCTTTGAGGATGTTGATGGAGAAGTACAGGGAAGGTCAGAGGGAGCTGCATTGTGTTTTTGTAGATCTGGAGAAGGCTTATGACAGGGTGCCCAGACAGGAACTGTGGTATTGTATGAGGAAGTCTGGAGTGGCAGAGAAGTATGTTAGAGCGGTGCAGGACATGTACGAGGACTGTAAGACAGTAGTGAGGTGTGCTGCAGGTGTGACAGAGGAGTTCCGAGTGAAGGTGGGACTCCATCAGGGATCAGCTCTGAGCCCCTTCTTGTTTGCTATGGTGATGGACAGGCTGACGGACGAGGTTAGACAGGAATCTCCATGGACTATGATGTTTGCAGATGACATTGTGATATGTAGTGAGAGCAGGGAACAGGTGGAGGAGAAGCTTGAGGGGTGGAGGTTTGCCCTGGAAAGGAGAGGAATGAAGGTCAGCCGCAGCAAGACGGAGTACATGTGTGTAAATGAGAGGGACCCAAGTGGAAGAGTGAGGTTACAGGGAGAAGAGATAAAGAAGGTGGAGGATTTTAAGTACTTAGGGTCAACAGTCCAGAGCAATGGAGAGTGTGGAAAAGAGGTGAAGAAGCGTGTGCAGGCAGGCTGGAATGGGTGGAGAAAAGTGTCTGGTGTGATGTGTGATAGAAGAGTTTCAGCTAAAATGAAAGGAAAGGTGTACAAAACTGTGGTGAGACCAGCGATGTTGTTTGGTTTAGAGACAGTGCCGCTAAGGAAAAGACAGGAGGCAGAGCTGGAGGTAGCAGAGATGAAGATGCTGAGGTTCTCTTTGGGTGTGACCAGGATGGACAGGATCAGGAATGAGCAAATCAGAGGGACAGCACATGTTAGAGGTTTTGGAGATAAAGTCAGAGAGGCCAGACTGAGATGGTTGGGACATGTCCAGAGGAGAGATAGTGAATATATTGGTGGAAGGATGCTGAGTTTTGAATTGCCAGGCAGGAGGCCTAGAGGAAGACCAAAGAGGAGGTTTATGGATGTAGTGAAAGAGGACATGAAGGTAGTTGGCGCAAGAGAAAAGGATACAGAAGACAGAGTTAGATGGAGGCAATTGATTCGCTGTGGCGACCCCTGAAGGGATAAGCCCAAAGGAAAAGAAGAAGATTTTTGTACCATACCAGTGATTTCCTCTTTGGTCACGTCAGTGAGAAACATGGAGTTTGGGCTCCTGTCTTTCCGTCCTCCACTGACTATAATTTTCTTCCAGTTTTGGTCCAATATTTACATAAGAGCATTTTCACTTTTCACTCTTTTTTAGGGCTTTTTGTACCATGATTGATGAAAGATAACTCCGTATTTTTAAGTAATTATAATTTACTTCTGAAGTACAGTTCTTACAAGAAATGAAAATGAGAAATAAGTGTATTGTGTGGAGTTTTATTTAAAATTTGATATGGGCACCAGCACCTGCAGGTGGGGAACGACGAAGAATGTCTGGTGGATGGGCCTGCATCCATGCGACCCGGTCGGGCACAGCCCGAAAAGTAACATGGGTCCCCCCTCCAATGAGCTCACCACTCGTAGGAGGGGCCAAAGGGGTTGGGTGCAAAGTGAGCTGGGTAGCGGCCAGAGGCGCAGGGTAATTCCCCTTTGCCTTCGGGTGGGGGGAACGGGTCCCGACTGTTGTTTGCACTTATGCGCCAAACACCAGTTTAGAATACCCGCCCTTTTTGGAGGTCCTGCCTCAAGTGGAGGAGTTTAAGTACCTCGGAGTCTTGTTCATGAGTGAAGGAAGGATGAGACTCGGAGTAGAACCGCCGCTCCTCCGCATTGAGAGGACCCAGATGAGGTGGCTCGGGCACTTGGTTAGGATGCCTCCCTGACACCTCCTTGGGGAGGTGTTCAGGGCACATCCAACCGGTAGGAGGTCTCAAGGAAGACCCAGGACACGTTGGAGAGACTATGTCTCTCAGCTGGCTTGGGAACGCCTCGGCATCCGCTGGGAAGAGCTGGAAGTAGTGGCCGGGGAGAGGGACCTCTGGGCTTCCCTGCTTAGGCCGACCTCGGATAAGCGGAAGAAAATGGATAGATGGATGGGCACCAGCATTTGCCACCAGTTTCTAAAGCCGTTTGAGAACCGCATAAGCTGATTTCACAAGGAACTTTTGTGGGATGGAAGACAAAACGTCTCATAGTCACCCTTCGAGTTCTTCCAAAGTTGTTGGTTTGGTAGAATAGACTCCCTCCTTTAACTAATCGCAAAGACTAAAGTCACTTGGTGTTAAATCAGGACTTCTGGCAGGCCACTCATGCGGACCATGACGACCCATCCACCTACCAGGGAAGTAGGCATTTAATGTGGAGGAGCACTATCTTGCATGAAAATTATTCATTCCTTTTCTATACCGCTTATCCTCATTAGGATATGTATCTGTATTGGCTGTCTGCAAGTATTTCATTCTTATTGAACAATTTGTCCAACCAAGCTTTGGTCTAATATTTACAAAGTAGTAATTAAACTTCTCAGCTACGTCCCTCATGTCATCATTATTAACATTTCCAACTGTGAAGTATTGAGTGTAGTCCGCTTTCTTAGTGCCTTTCCTAATAATACTGTTCAGAATACCCCAAGTAGCTCTAATGTTGTTTTTTTATTCCTATCTAGTATTTGTTTATAATATTCTTTCTTGCACGTTCTCAAAACAGTTGTTAACTTGTTTTTATATGTTTTATGTTATTGCAGCAACTTTTGTTTGTTAAATTATAAATTTCCTATATAATGTATTTTTCTTATTACAAGCATGTTTGTTATCTGTTTTAAGGTTTCTAAAGGGGCGGAGCTAGACACAGTGCAGTCTGTTGATTGGTGGACAGACATACTTTCACTTCCAGAATGAGAGAAGACAAAAAGAGAGAAAGACAAAAAGTGATTTAATTTTTGCAAGAAATGGCCACATATCAAGAAAGAACAACAATGCCCTCAATTGTTGTCACAACACCACCTGGCTAACAGCTGTGGCTATAGGCCACCTACTGATTTTTTTTTTTTTTTTTTAACTCCGTAAGATGGCAGTAGCTGCTATCCTGAGCGGTCTGCATACCTTTGCATGAACTTTAAAACATGGGCTGCAATACTCAGCCATTCATGTGAAACTCGGGCATGTTACTTGCCGTACTGTTGACAATGAACTCATCAGCACTGTTAATGTTGGATGTTTGCACCTTACTTGCCAACTTTCAACTAGCGTCCCGTTGTCTTTGTGGTTTAGGTAAATAAACAGCATTTACAGTATAAGAGTACATGTATGTTACATTTCCAAAGCCCATATATGTGGACAATAGGTATCAAAAGGCAGTTTCATATAACACTCAGGAGGACACACAATTGGTGCAAATGCATCTTAATGTTCCTTTAGAGCAGGTATCTCAAACACAAATTTACCTGCTAGAAATTGGCAGACGCTGGGCCGCTGCCTCGCCGCACATGCATGCATGTGCAATTTAAATAAAAAAATTTTTTAAAATCCACTTTTCTCAAATGTCTTTTTTAAAAATTTGCTAACACAAAATAAGATAAACAAGGATGCTGGTATAAACAAGTTATGTGCAAAACTTCTAATAAAATTCTCAATCACTCATTCTCATTTTCTATGCCACTTATCCTCATTAGGGTCGTGGGGATGCTGGAGCCTATCCCAGCTGACTTTGGGCGGGAGGCGGGGTACACCCCGGACTGGTCGCCAGTCAATCGCAGGGTGGACAAACAAACATTAACACTCACATTTATACTCTAATGGACAATTTAGAGTGGGCAATGAAGCTAACATGCATGTTTTGGGAAAGTGGGAAGTAACCGAAGTACCCGGAGAAAACCCACGCGCGCACGGGGAGAACATACAAACTTTACACAGAGACGGCCAAAGGAGATTCAAACCCTGAACCTCCTGACTGTGAGGTCAACGTGCTACCCACTCATCCACCGCGCGGCCCCGCATGAAAATTAAATCTTTAATTTTCTCCCTCAGCATGGTGAGGTATCTTTCGGCATTCACAATATCGTCAGGGAGGAAGGGACCCACTGGTCTGATTCTGCATTTTCTTAGAGGTAATACAAGGATCTTATCCCATTCAAAGACCTGCATGTTAGGTTAATTGAAGACTGTTTGTCTATATGTTCCTTGCGACTGGCTGGCAACCAGTCCCCGCCTCTCCTCCAAAGTCAGCTGCTATAGGCCCTAGCATACCCCGCTAGTAACAACAAGCGGCATAGAAAATGGGTGCATTACTCATTTTTAATACACAAAAGCAGCACTGGGAAATGACATAATTTCTGCTTAATTTGCATACATTTGTAAAGAAAATAAATATTTAAATTACCAAAACTTAGTAAAATCAGTAATTATGAACTGTGATTAAACTGTAACTCTTGCACAGCACAAACTACACTTTTAACAGCACAAAGCAAAAATAAAGAATGCTGCTGTTCCTCTTTGGCTTCAAACTACACTTATAAGAACACCACCTCTGGCTAGTCTGTGATACCAATATTGGTTTAAAAACAACACAAATCAAGTTGAATCTTTTACACAGTACAGTGGAAAGGTTTCTCTCCGATGTGTCTTCTGAGCTGCTAGTGGCCACGACTTTCCAAAACAGCGTGTACGCTCATGTGGCTGATCACTTGGTACTTCCAGCTCAGGCTTTCTTCCCTGTATGCCTGCTAATGTGTCTTATCACGTCATGATTTAGGAATAATCTACCACAAACTGAGCAAGCAAAATATCTCTCGTGTGTTTGCTCAACTGTCACACTATGTCACCAGTACACCTGCGTTTCCTAACCCGGTTCTTGAAGGTGACTTTTACTGCACACTGCAATGGAATGGTTTCTTTGCAGTGTGTCATCCCAACTGTGTTTTATGGCCTAATATTTTCCACAGCTTTCCACTCGGTGTGTTTACTCATGTGTCTGATCATATGGTGCTTAAGTCTGAATCTTTCAGCTCAAAATAAGCAGGAAAAAGGTTTCTCCCTTGTATGTATGCTCATGTGTCTTGTCATATGATGCTTTAAAAGGAATCTTTTACCACAAACTGAGCAAGCAAAAGGTCTTTCTTCAGTGTGCGTTCTCATGTGTTTCCTCAACTGTAACTTTTGAGTGTAACTTTTGGTACAAAGTGAGCAAGCAAAGGGTTTCTTGCTAGAGTGTGTTTTCATGTGTACTGTCAAACGACCCCTCTGGCCATATGTCTTCCCACATTGAGAGCAGTCAAAGCGTTTGCGTTTTGTGTGCTGCTTCAGATCATCTGTAGCGTCCTTCATACCCTTGAGAGGTTCTTTGGCGCCCTCTCTGAGATTGGTCTCAGTAGAGTGTGACATTGAGTCGTTCATATCGAACTGTGAAGCTAAGCTACTGTCTGCTTGTGAATCTCCACGGTGCTCTCCATCATCTTCTGTTATGTGTTGAGCTGAGCTGCTAGAGGCCAAACTTTTTCCTGCTGCATGTTTTCTCATGTGTATCACAAGAGCTGTTTGATTAGAGAAGCTGCTCATACAACTTGAGCAAGTAAAAGGTTTCTCACTCGTGTGCATTCTCATGTGTACAATGAGATATGCTCGACTAGTGAAACATTTCTTACAAACGGGGCAGGGAAAAGGTTTTTCACGCGTGTGGGTTCTCATGTGAATTTTCAAGTCATACTTTCCTCTGAATTTTCTGGCACAAACTGAACAGGGAAGGGACTTCTTTGTATGTATCACCATGTGTTTGTTCAAATACTCCTTTAAGGAGAATCTTTTAGCACAAACTGAGCAAGTAAAGTGTTTCTCTCCAGTGTGTGATACCATGTGTCTTTTCAAACTTGCCTTCTGGATGTACGATTTCCCACATTCGGAGCAGTCAAAGATGTTCTTGTTAGGGAAATGTATCATATCATCTTTTGAGTGCCTTCTACTCGCCGAGGGTTCTCTGGCATCGTTAGTGTGATCGACATCAGAAAAGTCAGACATGCCGTCAGTATCTGACAGTGGCGCAAACAAGCTGTTTGGTTCTGATTGCATATTTTCCTCAAAATGCTCTCCGTCAGCTTCTGTTCTCAAATGTTGGCCATCCTCTTGGTCTTTACTGCTGGGGGACTCAAGCTCCTCCTGCCTCACACTGGGGATCAGCTCCTGCTGCTCAGAGGGAACCTCATCTTGACTCTCCACTGACACCTGCTGAACGTCTGCCGGACAACGAAAAAAATCCAACCTGGTTAAGAAAATGACCTTTGAGACAAAGTGCACATGCGTTTCCCAATTATTTTTTCTCATTGCCCCAATGGGAGACAGAAATGTCCTTTTAAGGATAATGAGCAAGCAAAAGGTTTCTCTCCCGTGTGTGGTTATATTTTAACCTTCCCACATTCAGAGCAGTCAAAGTGTTTGTTGTCAGCGTGATGTCTCATTTTACCTTTAGAGTCCTTGCTACTCTCCCGAGGTTTTTCAGTGTCGTCGCTGTGATTGGTCTCAGAAGAGTCCGACATGTCGTCCGTATCTGACAATGGAGCAAAGAGCCTATCTGGCTCTGATTGCGTAGTGTCTTCAAAATCTTCTCCATCAGCTTCTGTCATTATGTGTGGTTCATCCTCTTTCGCTTTGATGTGGGAGGGCTCTGGCTTCTCCTGCTTCACACTGGAGCTCCACTCCTGCTGCTCAGAGGGAACCTCTTCTTGACTCTCCACTGACACCAGCTGCAAGCCTGCAAGTTAACAAAGACAGCAAAGCTGGTTGAGGAAACTAATGTTTCAGACCAACAGTACATGGTTAGTTGGTTTATCAATACACCAGACCTTCATCCTGTATTGCGGAAGGCGACAAAACACATTTCATACAGCATACATAACAGCTAGGTCTGTCATGACAATCAATAAAATGTATTAACTGCACAATAAATTAAAAAGTTAATAATTTTGCCGGTCTCGAATAATTGACATGTGCGTGTGTGTTTGTTTTCCTCCTAACTGTCTCTCAAGGTGAGCGCGTGGACACCAATAAACCGATATATCACGTGTGTTTGAAAGTAGTGACAAACACGGGGAATACGACCGACTGGATGGGCACCTCAAACAACCATGTTTGTCCAATTTTCCCAACTGGGAAAAAAAACTACCACTTCGGGTGCCACAGAGCCGTCTTCCCGACAGTCAATGCTTACTGAGGCATTTGGTCAGCAAAGTAAATACTGTGTAAGCAAACTCACAAACAGTGTTTGCTATTCCGAAGCCTTCCTGTTAAGGAATAATACCCATCCATCCATCCATTTTCCACCGCTTATCCGGGTCCGGGTCGCGGGGGCAGCAGCTTCAGTAGGGAAGTCCAGACTTCCCGGCCCCCAGCGACCTCTTCCAGCTCCATCGGGAGGACACCAAGGCGTTCCCAGGCCAGCTGTGAGACATAGTCCCTCCAGCGTGTCCTAGGTCTTCCCGGGGGCCTTCTCCCGACTGGGCATGCCCAAAACACCTCACCAGGGAGGCGCCCGGGAGGCACTGCAGATGCTGCACCGATCCGTCTGTCAATTTCACGCTCCAACCTTCCCTCACTCGTGAACAAGAACCTGAGATACTTGAACTCCTCCACCTGAGGCAAGACCTCACTCCCAACTTGGAGGGTACAGTCCACCCGTTTCCGACTGAGAACCATGGCCTCGGATTTGGAGGTGCTGAGTCTCATCCCAGAAGCTTCACACTCAGCTGCAAACCGCTCCAGTAAACGCTGAAGGTCACAGCCTGATGAGGCCATAAGGACCACATCGTCTGCAAATAGCAGAGACGAGATCCTAAGGTCACCAAGCTGGACTCCCTCAACACCTTGACTGCGCCTAGAAATTCTGTCCATGAAGATTATGAACAGAATCGGTGACAAAGGGCAGCCTTGGCGGAGGCCAACGTTCACCGGAAACAAGCTCGACTTACTGCTGGCAATGCGAACCAGGCTCCTGCTTCGATTGTACAAGGACCGAATGGCACGTAG
>QODF01000233.1:5545886-5562245 GCA_024372805.1 Oostethus manadensis | reverse complement strand
GGGGGGGGGGGGAGAGTTCCCGTGTGGCTTCTTCGGACTAGGCCCGGCCAGGTCCCACGGGTGAAGACCTGACCACGAGGCGCTCGCCTGCGAGCCCCTACCCCAGGCCTGGCTCCAGGGTGAGGCCGCGGTATCCCACGTCCAGTCGTGGTGCGGTCACTCCTCTTGTTTTTTTTTTCATACGGGTCTTCTGAATCAGTCTTAGTCTGGCTCGTCACCTAGAACCTGTTTGCCTTGGGAGACCCTATCAGGGGCATAAAGCCCCCGACCACATAGCTCCTAGGATCACTCGGGCACTCAAACCCCTCCACCGCGGTAAGGTGGTGATTCACAGAGGTGGGAATAATACCCAATGTTTATTATTCATTGAAGTGCAGTTTTATTTACAGAGACTTGATACTCCATTTTCTTTGTTTTTATTGTTGTGTGCGTTTTTTATTGGAGTGTTTCTTCCTTGTAAACAATAGACAGGGTCAATTTTGTTATTGGTAATGATTGTGATTTATATTTATTTATTGTGTCACTTGTTTTTTTTTTTTATTTAAAAGATTTGGATATTTCAATTACAGTGGTAAATAATCTTGGGAAATTAAAGTTTTTCGCTTTTGATACGATGGACTCGCACTACTGTGCCATATTTCACTGATGAAAAATGGTCTCAAAAAAATAATAAAACAATAATATAACTGATTAGAAATTTGTAGGGAAATTATCCTCCAGCAAAAGTAGTTACAGGGACAGACAAACAGCATCTGTCTGGAACCGCCCCCCAACAAACAATGTCCCACTTATTACACATTTAAAAAGAGCTCTAAACTGTTCCTGCAAAGTTCCTAGCCGTGTTCTTACTTTATTTTATTGTTATGTAATTATTATGAACATGAGTGTGGTTTACTTGATATTGTATATTTTATATTATTCTTCCTTTTTCAGAGAAGTGAAAGTGTTATCAGTGTAATGTCGCTCATCACCTTTAGAGTCCTTGTTACTCTTCAAAGATTCTTTGGTGTCGTCACTGTGACTGGTCTCAGAACAATCGGACATGTCGTCCATATCTGACAGTGGAGCAAAGATGCTGTCTGGTTCTGAGTGGGTATTTTCTTCAAAATGCCCTCCATCAGCTTCTGGTGTCATGTGCTCATCCTTTTCCTTTTTAATATTGGGGGGCTCTGGCTCCTCCTGCCTCACATTGGAGCTCCACTCCTGCTGCTCAAAGGGAATCTCTTCTTGATTCTCCACTGACACCTTCTGGACATCTGCAGAACAACAAAGAAAGTAAACCTGGTTAAGCACATGGTTGGCTGGTCTCTTGAATCGTCACACTTCCTTCCTGTATCACAGGGAAGGCAACAAAAACATCACACACAACATGCACACCCTATATAGTGTCCTTCACAGTTTAGTAGATGAACAAAAAATAAGCCATTTAACCTTGTAAGGAGCAGAATCGATGGTGGACAGGAAGTGACGTTGGGGGTTTAGGGTTGAGTTTTGCTCAACAGTTATGAGATTATTTTAACCTACAATAGAAGCAGAGTCTGGTGCTTTGGTGGTGGGCTCACCGAATAATTAGTATATTAGTATACTAATTAGTATATAATTATAATAGTGAGCACTGAAAGCAGTTTTGGATAGCTCTGCACACACAAAACAAAACCCAGACCTTCTTATACGAGAAATGAGCATTGGCTCCCAGGAAATGTTTGTTCAAGTGTGAGGGAAAGCTAATTTTGATTAGCAATACAAAGATGGATTTTGGACTATTGTTCTGCTTCTGTTGTGCATGGTGGCGCATATCATTCAAAACTGCCCGGAGTAATGGCCGCATAGTGCTGCAAAAACAATTATTATTCACTATGACTTTCTACAGCCCATGTCATGTGTTTGAAGGGATTTTTTTGTTAAGTTTAGGCTGCAATCACTTTTTCCCCCACACAGACTCATGTACTGTGGGTTTGGACTTTGTTCTCCCTTCATAATGAAAAGTTTCAGTAATATACTGCATTTGTGTTGAGTTGTGTTGTCATTGACTAATATTAAATGTGTTTCATGATCTAAAACACTGATGTATGACAAACGTGCAAAACCAAAAGGTATTTTGCTGTGATTCTTCATCTTCAGGTGATTTAATGCTGTGTTGTCTCAACATTGAATTTGATTTTTTTCATTTGCTTCCCTGCTTTCCAGCAATGGTTTACATTAATTTAGATTTTGCTAGACAGAAAGATGAGCCAATGACAGTCTTTTATCACTTTCTTTCTTGCATGTTTTGTTGTCATAACTAGGTTTCTAGTTTTTTTGTTTTTGCGTTTCCCATTTTAGGGCCCCGTTATGGAATCGCGCAATCTTCTGTTAAAAAATGACTCTCTCGGAAATGTACACAATGTGAAATGCTGTCATCTCAAGGAGAAGGAAAGTTTGTGTGGGGAAGTATTTCCACGGCGGACCCCTCCATCCCGACCAGGTTATGTTCAGAGTTTTATCTTAAAATTGACTATTAAAGCATCGCTGTTTCACTGTCTCTTATTCAGAGATGGCGAGGAAGAACGGGAAAGTTATTCATTCATTCAGTTTTTATGCCCCTTATCCTCATTAGGGTCGCGGGTATGCTGGAGCCTATCCCAGCTGGCTTTGGGCGGGAGGCTGGGTACACCCTGGACTGGTCGCCAGTCAATCGCAGGGCACATATAGACAAACAAACATTACTCATTCATACTTATGGACAATTAAGTCGCCGCATGTTGTCGCGGGGACAACATGCAAACTCCACACAGAGATGCCCAATGGAGATTCGAACCCTGAACCTCCTGACTGTGAGGCCAATGTGCTACCCACTCGACCACCGTGCAGCAGGGAAAGTTATAGTTCCCACTAATTTTTCAATTGTGTGCGCATACACACAAACAACCTGCTGACCATTCCTTGGACCTCTGTGAGCACCATCAGACATGCACACTTGTAGTATCACACCTGTCCAAAAACTGAGAACCAGAGGTAGACCAACTTCCATTCTGTGGTATTTGGCATAGGCGTATTTTACAATATAGCTTTCTTTTTTTGTCCAGCTCAGACAAAACAAGCCGTAGAACAATATCATGCAATTCAGTCTGACTCTTGTAGTAACCCCCTACTTTATGATTTATTTTCTTGTTTACCATTTGTTTTGTTAATTATGTTTACTTTTATTTACTTTCTGTTTTGCAGCAGCCTGCTCTGGTACTATTTTGTTCTGGAAATTTATTGAAAGTGAGGCCACATCATCTTCTTTTCCTTTGTGCTTATCCCTTCAGTTGCCGGCACAGCAAATCAATTGCCTCCATCTAACTCTGTCTTCTGTATCCTCTTCTCTTGCGCCAACTACCTTCATGTCCTCTTTCACTACATCCATAAACCTCCTCTTTGGTCTTCCTGTAGGCTTCTGTCTGGCAAGTCAAAACTCAGCATCCTTCTACCAATATATTCACTATCTCTCCTCTGGCCATGTCCCAACCATCTCAATCTGGCCTCTCTGACTTTATTTCCAAAACCTCTAACATGTGCTGTCCCTCTGATGTGCTCATTCCTGATCCTGTCCATCCTGGTCACACCCAAAGAGAACCTCAGCATCTTCATCTCTGCTACCTCCAGCTCTGCCTCCTGTCTTTTCCTTAGCGGCACTGTCTCTAAACCAAACAACATCGCTGGTCTCACCACAGCTTTGTACACCTTTCCTTTCATTTTAGCTGAAACTCTTCTATCACACCTGACACTTTTCTCCATCCATTCCAGCCTGCCTGCACACTTCTTCACCTCTTTTCCACACTCTCCATTGCTCTGGACTGTTGACCCTAAGTACTTAAAATCCTCCACCTTCTTTATCTCATTTCCCTGTAACCTCACTCTTCCACTTGAGTCCTTCTCATTTACACACATGTACTCCTTCTTGCTGCTGCTAAACTTCATTCCTCTCTTTTCCAGGGCAAACCTCCACCACTCAAAGCTTCTCCTCCAACCTCTTCCCTGCTCTCACAACATATCACAATGTCATCTGCAAACATCATAGTCCTTGGAGATTCCTGTCTCACCTCGTCCGTCAGTCTGTCCATCACCATAGCAAACAAGAAGGGGCTCTGCTGATCCCTGGTGGAGTCCCACCTTCACTCGGAACTCCTCTGTCACACCTACAGCACACCTCACTACTGTCTTACAGTCCTCGTACATGTCCTGCACCGCTCTAACATACTTCTCTGCCACTCCAGACTTCCTCATACAATACCACAGTTCCTCTCTGGGCACCCTGTCATAAGCTTTCTTCGGATTTTCAGAAACACAATGCTCTGACCTCTGACCTTCCCTGTACTTCTCAATCAACATTCGTAAAGCAAATACTGCATCTGTTGTACTCTTTTTTTGGCATAAAACCATACTGCTGCTCACAAATGCTCATGTTTGCCCTTAGTCTAGCTTCAACTACTCTTTCCCATAACTTCATTGTATGGCTCATCAGCTTTATTCCTCTGTAGTTGCCACAACTCTGCACATCTCCCTTGTTCTTAAAAATGGGCACACTTCTCCATTCCTCAGGCATCTTCTCATTATCTAAGATCTTGTTAAACAACCCGGTCAGGAACTCTATTGCCACCTCTCCTAGACACTTCCATGCCTCTACAGATATATCATCAGGACCGAGTGCCTTTCCATTCTTTATCCTCTTCAATGCCCTCCTCACTTCTTCCTTACTAATCTTTGCTACTTCCTGGTCCACAACAGTCACCTCTTCTACTCGTCGTTCTCTTTCATTTTCCTCATTCATCAACTCTTCAAAGTACTCTTTCCATCTTCCCATGACACTACTGGCACCTGTCAATACCCTTCCATCCCTATCCTTCATCACCCTAACCTGCTCCAAGTCCTTCCCATCTCTGTCCCTCTGCCTTGCCAACCTGTATAGATCTTTCTCTCCCTCCTTGCTGTCCAACCTAGCATACAAGTCATCATAAGCCCCTTGTTCGGCCTTTGCCACCTTTACTTTCCCCTTACGCTGCATCTCTCTGTACTCCTGTCTACTCTCTTCAGTCCTCTCAGTGTCCCACTTCTTCTTAGCTAACCTCTTACTCTGTATACACTCCTGCACCTCCTCATTCCACCACCAAGTCTCCTTATCTACTTTCCTTCATGATGACACACCAAGTACTCTCCTACCGGTCTCCCTGATCACAGTAGCTGTAGTTGTCCAGTCATCTGGAAGAACTTCCTGGCCACCCATAACCTTTTTCAACTCCTTCCTAAAAGTCACGCAACACTCCTTTTTCAGCTTCCACCATTTCGTCCTCTGCTCTGCCTTTACCCTCTTCATCCTTCTCACCACTAGAGTCATCCTACACACCACCATCCTATGCTGTCTGGCTACACTCTCACCTACCACTGCTTTGCAGTCACTGACCTCCTTCAGGTTACACCTTCTACACAAGATGTAGTCTACCTGTGTGCTCCTACCTCCACTCTTATAGGTCACCCTATGTTCCTGTCTCTTCTGAAAGAAAGTATTCACTACAACCATCTCCATCCTTTTTGCAAAGTCGACCACCATCTGTCCTTCTGTGTTCCTCTCCTGGATACCAAACTTGTCCATCACCTCCTCATCATCTCTGTTTCTAGCACCAACATGCCCATTAAAGTCCGCACCAATGACAACTCCTCTCACTTCTGGGGATGTTCTGCATCGCTTCGCAGAATTTCTCTTTATCCTCCATCTCACACTCACCTGTGGAACATAAACACTAACAACATTCAACATCACATCTTCGATTTCTAGCTTCAGGCTCATCACTCTGACACTCTTTTTACCTCCAGGACGTTGCTAGCAAACTCCTCCTTCAAAATCACCGCTACTCCATTTTTCTTCCTATCTACACCATGATAAAAAAGCTTGAACCCTGCTCCTAAGCTTCTAGCCTTGCTACCGTTCCACCTGGTCTCCTGGACACACAAAATGTCTACCTTCCTCCTCTGCATCATGACAACTAATTCTCTACCTTTTCCTGTCATAGTTCCAACATTCAAAGTCCCAACTCTTAGTTCTAGACTCTTAGCATTCTTCTTCTCTCTCCTCCTACGGACACATCTTCCTCCTCTCCTTCTTCGGCCAACAGTAATCCCGTTTTCACCGGCACCCTGTCGGTGAACAGGACCGGTGGCGGGCGTTGTTAACCCGGGCCACGTCCGATCCGGTATGAAAGTCATTTGTTTGATTCTCGTGTTCTGGTTTGGCAAAGTTTTACGTCAGATGCCCTTCCTGACACAACCCTCTGTATTTATCCGGGCTTGGAACCAGCACAATAAGAGCCCCTTTGCGGCCACATCTATTGTATATATGTTTACTTTTTGTTCAAATCTCTGTTGTGCATTTCTGTGTGGAGTTTGCATGCTCTACGCCTGCATGTGTGGACTTTCTCCGGGTAGTCTGGTTTCCCCCCACATTCCAATTCAATTGGCGACTCTAAATTGTCCATGGGTGTGAATTAGAGTGTGAATGCTTGTTTGTCTGCCCTGCCATTAATTGTCCAGGTTGTACCCAGCCTCTTGCCCAAAGTCAGCTAGGATAGGCTCCAGCATACCCCTGCACCTCAATGAGGGTAAGCGGCATAGAAAATGGATGGCTGGATGTTTACTTTTGTCTAAATGAAAAAATGAATACAAAAATCTCAACAGGAAAAAACCACCATCAGCATCACTTGGGCAGACTATGCGTAAAACTTCTTGTGGCCGGCAATCAAAATAAGAAGCATTCCACATCCCAGCCAGCCATCTTTGGTTCCCAAAACATTATGAAAACTTAGCATTTTTGTTGCAGAAACTTTTTTTGGTTTGGTTTTGAGCAAAAAACTTCCTGCTGAACGAACGTTCACAGCAAGAGCTCCGCTGTTGCCACTAAAGTTGTTTTAAACTTTCTGGAATCTTGACCACAACTGAGTTTGTACATCCAGAAGAGAGTGCAGAGACTTTCACTATAATAGAAATAAAATGCCTTAAGCACTGCTCTCAAAGAAGTCAAAGAAAACAAGGAAGAAAAACACTCAACATCAACTGAAGACCACAATTGATACACATTTAACACACGAAAGAACAATGTGATTGTGATGGGGCTCAGGATCAAACCCAGGTTGTACTCCAGAGCAGTCGGGAATAAAGAGGAATTAGATGAAGACGTTTCTTCCACTGAGCAACAAGTCAAAGGAAGTGTAAGTAGACAACACCATCGACACCTGAATCCCACTGTATGGCAAGAATAGCACCTCCCCCGTCATCATTGTTAAATTCACTACCAAGAAATTCAAAGTCGCACGGCTGAAGCGGGGAAGGTAGCTGAAAGGAACAAATGTCTACATGAATGAGCATCTAACAAAACGTAACGCAAAAATTGCCAAGAACTGAGGAAGAAGGGAAAGATCGAAGACACTTGGAGCGCCAACTGCAAAACATTGCTAAATGAGGACCGGAAGCGAGCGTGCTTGCTGTCAAAGACGTCAAGGACTTGGAAAAATACTGAAGACCACATCAAAACAACAACATGGAAAAGGAAAACAACTCAAAAATGAGAAGAACACAGAGGGAAATATTAGATCCAATATTATTATTAGATCTAATTACAATTATTATTATTGGATCTATCCATCCATTCATCCATCCATTTTCTTCCGCTTATCCGAGGTTGGGTCGCGGGGACAGCAACCTAAGCAGGGAAGCCCAGAGGTTCCTCTCCCCGGCCACTTTGTCTAACTCTTCCCAGCGGATGCCGAGGCGTTCCCAGGCCAGCTCTCTCCAACGTGTCCTGGGTCTTCCCCGAGGCCTCCTACCGGTTGGACTATTATTACAAAAACATTCTAATACGTTGTCTGTATAGAACACTTTTTTTTTTCTTTTGTTGACTGGAGAGGATGTACAAGGCAAGAGCTTTGCTGAGAATACTATAAACTATAACTATTTTGGTGCTTTTCTGTATACATTTCATGAACACAAGATCACAACTGGTTGCTGATTCCCTCAACCTTAACTTGGATTGGCAAGAGGTACAGATTTCTTGAAATAAACTAGTTACATGTGCTGAAAGCTGCTAGGAAGCCAAGCTAACCGGCTAGTTACGGCAGTTTAAAGCAGTTGCCTAGCAACAATGCCAAACAAAAGAAAAAATCAAAGAATGCGAGCCTCTGTACAATTGTAAAGGATGCTGGCTCTGGATACATGGACTCAAAATCACAAGCACCAGTCTTGTTGCTAAATATGGAAGGGGAGGACGACTACAGCCATGAGTCGAGTACATCAGAAAAACAAGAAGAACAACAAAATGTGGTGGAGAAAAATTTCTGAGAGACCTGGATGCAAGACTTTAAAAAGTTAGAACAGATGAAGATGGAGATGCAGGAGATACGGAGCGGGTTGACCTTAAGATTGCAGTCACAGATTCAACATGTACAATTGCAGAATGACAGTCTCATTGAAAAGATCCAAGGGATCCATGGTGATGTCATAAACCTTATGGAGGAAAATAGAGAACTCAAAGAAACTAAAGCTCTAAAAGAAGAAATTGAGAAGTTGCAAGATAAAAATGTTGCATTATGTGCTGGTCTTAAAGAGGTTAAAAACCCTGTGGCGGATAATAAAGCACTACGCACTGATATCAAGGCTTTGCAGGATAATATAAAGCCTCTATTGAAAGAAAATGCTGCCTTGCACGCTGCTCTCGAGGAATCTAAAAACCTTTTGAAAGAAAATAAGAGTTCTGCAGAATGATATCAAGACATCATTGGAAGATAATGCTACCTTGTGTAAACAAAGCATTATGCAACGACATAGGATAATGCCGCCCGGCGCACCGCTCTGGAGGAAGAGAAAGACGCAAAGGATACCATCACTGAGCAAATGAAAACTGTAATGGAGGAGATGGATCAGAATTCACAAATGAATGATGTGATCCTCACAGGGCTCAGAGCTCATAACAGAGGAGAACCAGATGGAATGGATGTTCCTTCAGCAAAGCAACAGATTGTCATCTTCCTACAATCAAAGGAGGTGGATATCGATATCAACACCATTGATACTTGCATCCCACTGTATGGCAGAAACAACACCACAGATATCAACGATCTGGATACATATAAAACATCATATAATCATGACAACAAGGATAAAAGAGAATACAACGCACAAAAACGTAAGAGGGATTACATTCAATAATACGAACAATAGTATCAACATTAAAAGAGCACGCTCAACAACGTATTAAAATCACAAACTAATGTACTTACATTTAATGACACTCACAGTACAACAGCAAGACAGCAAGATGTTGATCCGGAAATTAACAGGGGAAGAGGAAAGGAAAGAGGAGGAAAAAAAAAACTTTAAAAAAAAAAAAAAAGAAAAATATGACATATATGTATGTATGTATGCATATGAATGTATGTGTCTATGCATGTATTTACACAGTATGTATTAGCAAATCTTGTGAGAAGGGGGTAGGATTAAATAAGCTCTGCTTCTTCCTACTCCTTTTTCGACATGTAGAATTGAGGATTGCCATCCATTTTCTTCCGCTTATCCGAGGTCGGGTCGCGGGGGCAGCAGCCTAAGCAGGGAAGCCTAGACATCCCTCTCCTCGGCCACTTTGTCCAGCTTTTACTGGCAAATGCCGAGGCGTTCCCAGGCCAGCTGAAAGACAGTCTTTCCAGCGTGTCCTGGGTCTTCCCCGTGGCCTCCTACCGGTTGGACATGCCATGAACACCTCCCCTGGTAGGCGTCCGGCAGGCATCCTAACCAGATGCCCGAGCCACCTCATCTGGCTCCTCTCAATGCGGAGGAGCAGCGGTTCTACTCCGAGTCTCTCCCGGATGACAGTGCTTCTCACCCTATCTCTAAGGGAGAGTCCAGCCACCCTGCGGAGAAAACTAATTTCGGCTGCTTGTACCCGCGATCTTGTCCTTTCGGTCACTACCCAAAGCTCATGACCACCTTACGGCCACAACTCGGATCAGCCGCATCGACAATGGAGGCTCGAAACATCGCCCAGTCAATGACCATAGTCACCACAAATACACACACACAGTTGGTAACACACTACGCCGTAAAGGACTGAAATCCTGCTGTGCCCGCAAGGTCCCCCTGCTCAAGAACGTCCATCTACAGGCCCGTTTGAAGTTTGCCACTGAACATCTGACTGGTTCAGACGAAGACTGGGTGAAAGTGTTGTGGTCAGATGAGACCAAAACTGATCTGTTTGGCATCAACTCAACTCGCCATGTTTGGAGGAGGAGGAGGAGGAATGCTGCCTATGACTCCAAAAACACCGTCCCCACCGTCAAATATGGAGGTGGAAACATTATGCTTTGGGGGTGTTTTTCTGCCAAGGGGACAGGACAATTGCACCGCATCAAAGGGAGGATGGATGGGGCCATGTACCATCAAGTGTTGGGTGAGATGGGTCGTGGTTGGGTATTCCAGCATGACAATGATCCAAAACACACGGCCAAGGCAACAAAAGATTGGCTCAAGAAGAAGCATATTAAGGTCATGGAGTGGCCTAGTCAGTCTCCAGACCTTAATCCCATAGAAAATCTGTGGAGGGAGCTGAAGGTTGGAGTTGCCAAACATCAGCCACAAAACATGAATGACTTGGAGAGGATCTGCAAAGAGGAGGGGGCCAAAATCCCACCTAAGATGTGTGCAAACCTTGTGGCCAACTACAAGAAACGGCTGACCTCTGTGATTGCCAACAAAGGTTTTGCCACCAAGTACGGAAGCACGTTTTTCAAAGGGATCAAATACTTATTTCCTTCATGGAAATGCAAATTTATTCATAACTCTTTTTGAAACGCATTTTTCTGGATTTTTTTTGTCATTGTTGTCTCTCAGTGTTAAATTAAGCTACCATTGAAATTATAGACTCATCATTTCTTTGTTAGTGGGCAAACTTACAAAATCAGCTGGGGTTCTAATACTTTTTTCCCCTCCCTGTACATGTCGCAGCAGTCCTTGCTTGTGTACTCAGCCCAATGGTCTACTACTACTACAATGTCTGCTGGGGCAATAAACATCAATCAACTGCAACAAAACCCTTCTTTAGTCTAACAAGAAAAAAAGCTTGCCACAAAACATGTCAACAATGCCACCAGCATGTCTCACACGCTGAATATTTCAGATAAGTAAAATAGTTTTGCTCCAGTTATTTTTTTTATGGATAAGGGGTAATATAAAAAAGGTGCACATCGCCTTTCTGAAACACGAAGGATTCGGTATAATAGTCACTGCTAACTTACACATTTACACGCTCACCTGTTTCCTGCCAGTAGTCCTCCCTCGATAGGTCTGTTGGTTTGATTTTTCAGCTCCTCAAAACACTGCATGATAACTACTTGCTCCTCTTGTGCTCCTCTTGTGTAAAATACCCCAGTCAGGAACGCTCAATTTTGTGCAGAAGTAGAATAATTTGAGGTCAAACACGCCATTTTACGTGAATACACACTGGGGACAAAACCGTAAACTGGACTTGTCAGGACAATTTGATAATCAGTCGCAGTACTGCGTAATGGTTCTGATTGATATTTCATCTTCTCTTATTTTTTTTCACCCATAGGCAGCTCTCTGATTTGCATGTTGTTTTCACCTCTAAATGATGTCTGCACAGCAACAACTATCCTACCCAATCTGTAAATGAGCGTAGATATTCCGCGCTATTTATCAATTGAACAACCTATAAAAATTTATAAATGTATATAAAAAATCATATGGGGAAAAATTTATTTGGTTAGAGTACGTTTTGGTTTTAGTCGGCCCTTCTAGAACAAAACTATGACATTAACCAAGGTTCTGCTGTACTCACAACATGGAGCAGGAATTAGTAAAACTAGCCGGCATGGGGGCCGCACGGTGGCTGCCTGGGTAGCATGTTGGCCTCACAGTCAGGAGGTCCAGGGTTTGAATCTCCGTTGGGCATCTCTGTGTGAGTTTGCATGTTCTCCCCGTGCGTGTGTGGGTTTTCTCCGGGTACTCCGGTTTCCTCCCACATTCCAAAAACATACATGTTAGCTTCATTGCCAACTCAAACTTGTCCATTATAGTGTGAATGTTTGTTTGTCTGCCCTGTGATTGACTGGCGACCAGTCCAGGGTGTACCCCGCCTCCCGCCCAAAGCCGGCTGGGATAGGCTCCAGCATACCCGCCACCCTAATGAGGATAAGCGGCATAGAAAGTGAATGAAAGAAATTCAAAATGAAAAAAAACAAACAAACCTGCTTTGCGTAACCCGGCATGCGGTTTGAAGACATGGTCCAGCAGTTCGCGTTGGCGCTCGTTCTCCACTTTGGCCCGAGAAAGTTCCTGCTCGTACTCCGCTATGGTTCTTTCGAACAGTCCAAATATCTCTTCGACTGCAGCATTTAGCCGCTGTCTCAGCTTCTGGACTTTACACATTCGGACACACTGGCGGCTAAAAAAACCCGTCGACGTCCACGACTATCCCTCAACACCAAGAAGATGTTACATCAGCGAGGACAGAAGAACAAACCCAGCAAAACAGCGCTCACCAATCACTTCCGAACTTCCTTCTTTCCGGGTGGTGGCGTCCTGATTCGCTTCCTCTTCTTCTTCTTCGTCGTCGTCGTGTCACGGCGGACGGGAACTGCGTTGTGCAATACCGCCACCTGCCGGATGGGAGTGATAGCCAATAATGAAACGTGTTCGTGGTAGCCCCACCCCCCCGTCTATCACGCCATATATGAAATACTTGATTACGTCATATAGGGTCTTGTAGGACAGCCAATCGCTACTTTTCTTACTGAAAAGTTGCCAACAACAGCAACGAGTCATAAAAAGAGGGGAGATTTCCTTTTCCTATTAAATGTAACGATCGTATCAATTACAGTAAAAACATTGCGAGATGATACACTTGTTAGGTAATAATAATCCCCCTGGACGATTGTAAGGACTTTATCTAGCTCAGGAAATAAGAGAATTTGTCAACTTCACACTTAGACAAAATAAACATTTACATGTTTTTTTGAGAGGGGGGTAAATAAACCTAGCATTGTAACTAGCAACTTAAGATGGCAGATAACTATAACCGATTTCCAAAGTAGGAAAAAAAGTGGCCTAAATGACAGACTCACCTTTTATAAATAAATAAACACAAAATAAATACATCAACTATATATATAAGATAAGATCAATTGAGTGTAACAGAGCAATCGAGTTCTATATTATCGGTTGCTTCTTGTGCCGGCGTTGTGTCGCAGCCTGATGACGTAGACCGGAAGTTAGCAACACGTCGCCAAGCACGGCTCGTTTGGGACTGCGTGGGGAAAATGTGTATGAAAGTCCAAATGCTGAGAGCGTTGATGGAGCAGCGACTAAACGCCGCCGTGGAGGAGATATGCGGGCTGTTTGAAAGAACCATAGCGGAGTACGAGGGGGAACTTTCTCGAATAAAGGGGGAGAAAGGCCGACTAATGGACGGCGTTATCAATCCTCCCACAGCAGGTTTGTTGACTCTTGGATATTTCAGGATCCCACCCATTCTAATTAGATTACGCTCGCACTGCGGGCCTTTCCTTATCCGAGCGTCAAATTAAATAATAAATAACACGCAGTAATGCGGGATGTGTTCGTGGCCAGTCAACCAACACTTGCCCGCAAGCGTCGATGGTGGTCTGACGCTGGTTGTTAGTCAACCGTTTCCATCCATTTTCTTCCGCTTATCCGAGGTCGGGTCGCAGGGGCAGCAGCCTAAGCAGGGAAGCCCAGACGCCCCTCTCCTCGGTCACTTCGTCCAGCTCTTCCCAGGGGATGCCGAGGCGTTCCCAGGCCAGCTGAGAGACATAGTCTCTCCAACGTGTCCTGGGTCTTCCCCGAGGGCCTCCTACCGGTTGGACGTGCCCTGAACACCTCCCCAGGAAGGCGTTCGGGAGGCATCCTAACCGGGTGCCCGAGCCACGGGCGTCAGATTTTGGTTCGCATTGCCGGAAATAAGTCGGACCCGTTTCCAGTGAGGGTGGGCTCCGCCAGGGCTGCCTTTTGTCACCGATTCTGTTCACTACTTTCATGGACAGAATCTCTAGGCGCAGCCAGGGCTTTAATGGGGTCAACCGTTTCATATCTAGAAAAGTGCTTTTCTTCTGAGTGACGTATCCTGTGGCGCCGCACAATCACTATTTGATTGATTACTGTCATCTATAGTGGTCTGATTTCAACCATTTGGTAATAAAAATACTGATGACTTAAATTGACTTAGATTATAAACAAAGAACTAATTACGAATAAAGCTTTGTGCAAACAAAATACCTCTTGGAATTATAATAAACCGTTAAGTATAAATACATACTACTTCCAAATGATATTTAACAATTGCCTTGATTTGTTGTTTTATTCTTTCTCTCCGAATTACATGAAACACACAACACATGTTCTGTACTGTTCATATCTTCATAAGGGCACCAATCAGCAGGGATCAAATACATATTGACACTTCCGCTGTCTTGTGGTGTTATGAAAATCAAACCCCCAAAATGTGATACGTGAGTCATATTTGCGTTGAATTCAGAGCAACAGCATATCTCATGTTCTGCAGATACCCTGCAGGTGTTGGCGGGGAGTCGAGAAGAGCTTCCCTCTGAGCAGCAGGAGTGGAGTGCCATTGTGGGACAAGTTGACCCAGAGCCCCCCCTCCACATTAAACAGGAAGAAGAGGAACCGTGGTGGAAGCCTAAAGGGCTGCAGGAGGCTGACATCACCAAGTTGACATTCATTGGTGTCCCTGTGAAGAGTGAGGACGATGAAGACAATGGAGGTCAATCCTCACAGCTTCATCGTAGTCTAAGTGAGAAGAACAGAGGGCCGACGCCACAAAATCAACACATGATAAAAGAAAATGATGGAATCATGTCTGACTCATCTGAGACTGATCTCAGTGAAGAGTACAATGAACCTTTGGAGAATGAGGACTTGAAAAGGGATATTAGGCGTCGCACTGACAACAAGCACTTTGACTGCTCTGAATGTGGGAAATCATTTGAGAAGAGGGGAAGTCTGAATAGACACGTGAGAACACACACCGGAGAGAAACCTTTTGCTTGCTCAGTTTGCACTAAAAGATTCTCTTCAAAGGATCACATGAAAAGACACATGATGATACATACAGGGGAGAATCCATTTTCCTGTTCAGTTTGTGCCAAAGGATTCAGAGATAAATATAACATGATATTACACATGAGAACACATACTGGTGAGAAACCTTTTACCTGCTGCATTTGCAGGAAGCGTTTCTCCAGAAAGGACGATATGACTACACACATGCGAACACACACGGAGGACAAGCAATTTACCTGCTCACTGTGCCCTAAAAAATTCACTAGTAAAAAGTACGTCATGATACACATGAGAACGCACACTGGGGAGAAACCGTTCGGTTGCAACGTGTGCGATAAAAGGTTCACTTATAAGTATCAGGTCAGCAGACACACATGTGCAACAGTCATGGAAACTGCAGGGTACACTCAATACTCAAACTGATTGTGCTAAATGTACATAATACTATTCCATTCAATTCCCTTCCCTTCCGCTTATCCGGGTTTGGGTCACGGGGGCAACAGTCTCAGTAGGGAAGTCCAGACTTCCCGGTCTCCGGCGACCTCTTCCAGCTCCACCGGGAGGACACCAAGGCGTTCCCAGGCCCGCTGTGAGACATAGTCCCTCCAGCGTGTCCTAGGTCTTCCCCGGGGCCTTCTCCCGGCTGGACATGCCCAAAACACCTCACCAGGGAGGCATCCGAACGAGATGCCCGAGCCACCTCAACTGGCTCCTCTCGATGTGAAGGAGCAGCGGCTCTACTCTGAGCTCCTCCCGAATGGCCGAGCTCCTCACCCTATCTCTTAGGGTGAGTCCAGCCACCCTACAGAGGAAACTCATTTCCGCCGCTTGTATCCTTGAACTTGTTCTTTTGCTCATAACCCATAACTCATGACCATAGTTGAACCACATTGTAACTCCTGTAACCGAGGTTCGACTAACGGTCATACCCTTCTCTCCAGCACCCTGGAGTAGACTTTCCCAGGGAGGCTGAAGAGTGTATCCCCCTATAGTTGGAACACACCATTCGGTCAGTCACCCTTTTTAAAAATGGGGACCACGACCCCGGTCTGCCAGTCCAGAGGTACTGTTCCCGACTTCCATGCAATGTTGGAGAGGCGTGTCAACCAAGAGAGTCCTCCCCCCCCCGTGGGATTGAGAACGGCCTCAAAGTATTCCTTCCACCGACCAACTATATCCTCAGTCGAGGTCAGCAAGCCCCCGTCCGCACTGTAAACAGTGTGAACTGGGGGCTGCTTCCCCTTT
>QODF01000233.1:5458675-5544833 GCA_024372805.1 Oostethus manadensis | reverse complement strand
GGCCCCACGGGTGAAGGCCTGGCCACCAGGCGCTCGCCTGCGAGCCCCTCACCCAGGCCTGGCTCCAGGATGAGTCCGGTATCCCACGTCTGGGCGAGGTGCGGTCACTCCTCTTGATTTTGTTCGTTAGGGTCTTCTGAATCACTCTGTCTGGCCCGTCACCTAGAACCTGTTTGCCGTACGAGACCCTACCAGGGACAACATAGCTCCTAAGATCACTCAAACACTCAAACCCGTGGTGGAGGATTCACGGAGGAGATGTACATAATGTGTGTATATTTCAGAATTTCTGTGGCTGGTGTGTGTTTTATCATCCTCTGACTTACCAGGTTTTGTGCATATATTTAAATGATTTGTGTAAATTACTGCATTCACCAATAATATTCATTTTCTGTGCTGCTTAGTCCTCTTGAGGGACGCGGTGGTATACTGGTGCCTATCCCAGCTGACTTTGGGCAAGAGGCAGGGTGCATTTGTCCATTTTATTGATTTATCTTATCAAGTGATAATGCTGTGTAAAGTAAATTTGGATATACTTTATAGTAGTCAATGTACAGCTTGTATGACTATATATTTCCTTTCCACTGAAAAAAAGCCAACACAATAAGAGTTTTGCATACGGTCAAGCATGGTGGTAATAGCTCTGGTGTCCTTTTTGGGGCAAGGGACTTATATTTCTGTTTAAATATCTGTGCTATATATCCCTACTGTAACCGTTTCAAAATATACATTAAAAAACTTCTGACTTCAATAGATACCTCGTCATATTTATTTTTAATGCATCGGTATAAAGTAATGACTCAGTTAGTACCACTGTTGTTACAGCAGAGGGCACTACTGTATTACGGAAAAATGCATGACTATCTCAGGTTTATACTGTATCAAATATACATCCATCCATCCATCCATTTTCTTCCGCTTATTCAAGGTCGGGTGGCAGGGGCAGCAACCTAAGCAGGGAAGCCAAGACTTCCCTCTCCCCGGCCACTTCGTCTAGCTCTTCCCAGCGGATGTTGAGGCATTCCCAGGCCAGCTGAGAGACATAGTCTCTCCAGCGTGTCCTGGGTCTTCCCTGAGGCTTCCTACCGGTTGGATGTGCCCTGAACACCTCCCCTGGAAGGCGTTCGGGAGGCATCCTAACCAGATGCCCGAGCCACCTTATCTGACTTCTCTCAATGCAGAGGAGCAGCGGTTCTACTCCGAGTCTCTCCCGGATGACAGTGCTTCTCACCCTATCTATAAGGGAGAGCCCAGCCACCCTGGGGAGAAAGCGTCTGGTGGCCGGGCCTGCACCCATGGGGCCCGGTCGGGCACAGCCCGAAAAGGTAATGTGGGTCCCCCCTCCCATGAGCTCATCACTCGTGGGAGAGGCCAAAGGGGTCGGGTGCAAAGAGAGCTGGGTGGCGGCCAGAGGCAGAGGCCTTGGCGGTCCGATCCTCGGCTACAGAAGCTAGTTGTCGGTACGTGGAATGTCACCTCTCTTGCAGAGAAGGAGCCTGAGCTGGTGCGTGAAGTGGAGAAATTCCGGCTACATATAGTCGGACCCACCTCAACGCACAGCAAGGGCTCTGGAACCAGTCCTCTCGAGAGGTGCTGGGCTTCAATCCACTCTGGTGTTGCCAGCAATGAGAGCCGACAGGCAGGGGTGGCAATTCTTGTTGCCCCCCGGCTCCAAGGCTGCACGTTGGCGTTTAACCCAGTAAACGAAAGGGTAGTTTCCCTACACTTTGGGTGCGGGTTAGGACTGGGGGGCTGGGGAAAGGGTCCTGACTGTGGTTTGTGCGCATGCGCCTAACGGCAGTTCAGTGTACCCAGCCTTCTTGGAGTCTATCAGAGGGGTGCTGGAGAGCACCCCAGCTGGTGACTCCATAGTTCTGCTGGGAGACTTCAACGCCCATGTGGGCAATGACAGTGTGACTTGGAGGGGCGTGGTTGGGAGGAACGGCCTCCCTGACCTGAACCCGTGCGGTGTGTTGTTGCTGGACTTCTGTGCGAATTACAGTTTGTCCATAACAAACACCATGTTCGAACATAAGGATGTCCATAAGTGCACTTGGCACCAGGACACCCTAGGTCGCAGGTCTATGATCGACTTTGTGGTCGTATCATCAGACCTGCGTCCGCATGTTCTGGACACGCGGGTGAAGAGAGGGGCTGAGCTGTCAACTGACCACCACCTGGTGATGAGTTGGATTAGATGGCGGGGAAGGATGCCGGACAGACCTGGCAGACCCAAACGCGTAGTGAGGGTGTGCTGGGAACGTCTGGCAGAATCTCCCGTTCGTCGAGTCTTCAACTCTCATCTCCGGCAGAGCTTCGCCTGCATTTCGAGGGAGGACCGGGATATTGAGTCCGAATGGGCCGTATTCCGTGCCTCTATTGCTGAGGCAGCCAGTTGTGGTTGCGGCCGCAAGGTGGTCGGTGCCAGTCGTGGTGGCAAGCCCCGAACCCGATGGTGGACACCGGGGGTTAGGGCTGCCGTCAAGCTGAAAAAGGAGTCCTATCGAGCATGGATGGCTTGCGGGACTCCCGAAGCAGCTGACAGGTACCGGCAGGCCAAGCGGCACGCGGCTTCGGCGGTGGTCGAGGCAAAAACTCGGGTGTGGGAGGAGTTCGGTGAGGCTATGGAGCACGACTTTCGGTCGGCCTCGAAGAGGTTCTGGCAAACCGTCCGACACCTCAGAAAGGGGAAGCAGCCCCCAGTTCACACTGTTTACAGTGCGGACGGGGGCTTGCTGACCACGACTGTGGATATAGTTGGTCGGTGGAAGGAATACTTCGAGGCCCTTCTCAATCCCACTGACATGCCTTCCATAGAGGAAGCAGAGTCTGAGGATACGTACGTGGACAGTTCTATCACCGTGGCTGAGGTAATTGGGGTAGTTAAATCACTCCCCAGTGGCAAGGCTCCGGGGGTAGACGAGTTCCGCTCAGAATTTCTCAAGGCTCTGGATGTTGGAGGACTGTGTTGGTTGACACGCCTCTACAACATTGCATGGAAGTCAGGAACAGTACCTCTGGACTGGCAGACCGGGGTGGTGGTCCCCATTTTTAAAAAGGGTGACCGGAGGGTGTGTTCCAACTATAGGGGGATCACACTCCTCAGCCTTCCTGGGAAAGTCTACTCCAGGGTGCTGGAGAGAAGGGTACGACCGTTAGTCGAACCTCGGTTAGAGGAGCTGCAATGTGGTTTTCGTCCCGGTCGCGGAACACTGGACCAGCTCTACACCCTTGCAAGGGTACTCGAGGGTATGTGGGAGTTTGCCCAACCAGTCTACATGTGCTTTGTAGACCTGGAAAAGGCATTCGACCGTGTCCCTCGTGGTGTCCTGTGGGGGGTGCTCCGGGAGTACGGGATTGATGGTCCGCTTCTACGTGCCATTCGGTCCTTGTACAATCGAAGCAGGAGCCTGGTTCGCATTGCCAGCAGTAAGTCGAGCTTGTTTCCGGTGAACGTTGGCCTCCGCCAAGGCTGCCCTTTGTCACCGATTCTGTTCATAATCTTCATGGACAGAATTTCTAGGCGCAGTCAAGGTGTTGAGGGAGTCCAGCTTGGTGACCTTAGGATCTCGTCTCTGCTATTTGCAGACGATGTGGTCCTTATGGCCTCATCAGGCTGTGACCTTCAGCGTTTACTGGAGCGGTTTGCAGCTGAGTGTGAAGCTTCTGGGATGAGACTCAGCACCTCCAAATCCGAGGCCATGGTTCTCAGTCGGAAATGGATGGACTGTACCCTCCGGGTTGGGAGTGAGGTCTTGCCTCAGGTGGAGGAGTTCAAGTATCTCGGGTTCTTGTTCACAAGTGAGGGAAGGTTGGAGCGTGAGATCGACAGACGGATCGGTGCAGCATCTGCAGTAATGCGGTCGCTGTACCGGACCGTCGTGGTGAAAAGAGAGCTAAGCCGGAATGCAAAGCTCTTTGTTTACCCATCGACCTACGTTCCCACCCTCACTTATGGTCATGAGTTATGGGTCATGACCGAAAGAACGAGTTGAAGCTGGGGCAATGAGCTGACGTGGTGGGCTATGCCTGAAGGAAGCAATACTCATCCTTTGGACATTTGCAAAAAAATGAGGGCCCCACGCACGATGCTTGGTTTGTCTGGAAAGATGGACGGTCCTGTCGAATTAGTTAAATCAACGATGTAAAACACCAACGTTGAAAGCTACTGAGCACAATATAAAAAGACAACAAACCTGCTTATGTGACACAGCTTGAAGCTCGAGAGTAATCAATAGTCTTTCTCCTTTCTTGTTGCAGAAAGTTCCTCCTCCGCTATGGTTCTTTCAAACAGTCCAGATATCTCTTCAAAAGAAGCATTAGTCACACAATGCTCTCAGAACTTGGGCTTTACACAATCACACTCACCCTCAGCTTAGCAATGTGTTGCTGACCTACGATGGTCTTGGCAGTGGTAAATGCCAGTTTTAAAGCAGTGGCTGGCCATTGTTTTGGCCAATGCAGTGGCCAACTGCGTGCTTAACCACTTGCCTTGTTTTGAGGTTGACGTGTCTTCATTTAAGAGTTTTCACCATCCACTTTGATGAGTGTTTCTCAGCACTTACACGCTTTCATTCTTAAATAAGCACATAAGCAATAAAAACAACCTAAATGGAGAGAGACAGACCGCAAAGGCATGCAATTGGCCACTGCATTGACCACCACTAGGGATGCGAATTGCGGCCAAAACAATGGCCAACTACCGTTTTTAAACTTCTGCATTGTTTGTTCTTTTGGGGGCGCTAATATCTGGGACGTCAAAAATGCTGATGGCAATTCTGTCTCTTTTAAGCAGAGGCTATTTGACATTAACGGTAATTAACACGATTAGTAATTAACAGTATTCCCACACACAAACAGTCTGTGATTTGATTTCATTACCATACAAAGAGAAATCCAGGAACAGTAATGTGTCTATAAACATTTTATATTATTAGTGGATTACAGTATGTCAATTGCACAAAGGCAGTCCACGCATTACTAATTTATTTTTAAAAACTTTAGAACCAAAACTTACACAACAGAAAATGAAAGCGCCACGTTAAGTTTGCATGCGGTAATCACAAACGTGAAACCCTTTGGATGCTGTTAAAAAATTAAAATGTCTTAATTACTGCACCGCACTTGTGTCTGGTGACCTGAAACTTATAAGTAAACCTTTTATCGCACATGTTGCAGCTGAAAGGTTTCTCCCCGGTGTGCGTTCTCATGTGTGTGTCGACCGACCGTTTACAAGTAAATTTTTTGGGACAAAGCGAGCACGGATATTTTTGCTCTTCTGTGTGCAATCTCATGTGTATCATCATATTCTCCTTTCTAGAGAAACTTTTCATACAAACTGAACAGGTAAAGGGTTTCTCGCCAGTGTGTATTCTCATGTGTACTGTCAAACTTCCCCTCTGGGTAAACAATTTCCCACATTCTGGGCAGTCAAAGTGTCTATCAGTCTGATGTTTTGTATCACCTTTGGAGTCGTTTTTACTCTCCAACGGTTCTTTGCCGTCGTCACTGTGATCGGTCTCAAAAGAGTGTGACATCATTTCATTCATATATGACAGTGGAGCAAAGTTGATGTCTGCTTGCGATCCTCCGCAGTGTTCACCATCATTTTCTGTTCTCACGTGTTGTGTTGAGGGCAAATCTTGTGCTCCTACATGTTTTCTCATGTGGACTGTCAGGTCATAGTTATCTCTGAATTTTTTTGCACAAAATGAACAGGAAAAGGGCCTCTCCCCTGTGTGAATGATCATGTGTCTTTTCAAATTTGCCTTTAAGGAGAATCTTTTAGCGCAAACCGAGCAAGCAAAGGGTTTCTCTCCAGTGTGTATTCTCATGTGTATTGTCAAGTTTCCCTTTTGGTCAAATATTTTCCCACATTCAGAGCAGTCAAACAAGGGTTTGTTGTCAGTGTGATGTCTCGTATCACCTTTAGTGTCCTTTTTATTCTCAAGAGGTTCTGTGTTCTCGCCACTCAGATTGGTCTCAGGAGAGCGTGACATGTCGTCTCCGAAAGAATCTGTCATGTACTGAGTCACAGGCTCTGCCCCTCTGTTCTCCTCTCTTTGGCAGTGATAAAGCGGTGGGGATTGAACTTTATCTTCATCGTCCTCACTCTTCATATCAACACCAGTAAATATCAACTTGGTGATGTCCGCCTTCTCCAGCCCCTGAAGCTTCTCCCAGGATTCCTCCTCTTCCACTTTAATGTGGGAGGGCTCTGGCTCCTTCTGCCCCACACTGGCACGCCACTCCTGCTGCTCAAAGGCAAACTCTTCTTCATTCCCCACCAACAACTGCTGGGTGCCTGCAGGACAACAACGGACCCATTTTATTTGCATATGAGATGCTCTCTCATAGCATAACCACATAAGACAAAAAAGTCAGTACACCTTATTATGTTTAGAACCACAAATAAACTTGATTCTTAGTTTGTTAGGTTTCAATTGGCGATCACTCCACAAAAATAATATCATTGTAATATTTTATCTCGGCCAGCGCCTCTCAAAGTCTGGAGAGTGTAGCCTCCACCTCCTATCATGCACTTTATCTTTGGAGGTATTTTAGGACTACTTGTTCAATTTATCACACATCATTATCCAATCACATGTTGAATGAAATGATTGAAAATGAAGAAACATTTACGTTTTAGATCTTGCTCTGTAAAACAGGGTGAGAGCCGGACGTCAGTGAAAACAGAAACTGCAGATCAATATGTGCTTCACTTTTAATTCCCAAAACACCAAAAGAAAACCTCTCCAACAATGCCAGAAAGAAGTAGTTAGATTTGTCTCTAGGTAACTTCCAAAAGCTGTGAGGTTAAGAAAAACAATCTTAACCTCAATCTTAACCTAAATTATAACCCTTTTTGAAACGCATTTTTCTGGATTTTTTTGTCATTGTTGTCTCTCAGTGTTTAAATAAAGCTACCATTGAAATTATAGATAGATCATTTCTTTGTTAGTGGGCAAACTTACAAAATAAGCTGGGGTTCTAATAGTTTTTTCCCCTGACTGTAATTCTAGTACTTTGTTGAGCAAACCCTTGCAACAATCAAATGTCAACGTTGAATGTAATCTTTCTAACCGCACGGTTCTTTGTGGTTTGTATTATCCGTTTTCCTCGTCATGGTAATACAAGTTTTAGAGGGAGAAGAGGTGCGATACAAGTGTAAAAGTGAGTACAGTGGTACCCCGGGATATGAAATTAATTTGTTCTGAAAAGCTTTTCGATTGGTGAATTGTTCGTAACACGAACAACATTTAACATGTAAATAGGCTAATTCGTTACACTGACCCGGACGACCCCTCATACAATGGAAAAAAACACTGTTCGGCACATTTAATACTGTGTAAAGTATTGTAATACAAGTGTAATGTAATAATAAAACCTGGAATAGAATGTGCATTGAGTTAAAATTCTAAAAGTTTCCAACCTTTAATACGCAGTGCATGTGCAGTACAGCACCGTACGTAAACTGGCAGCAATAACCCAATCAGAGAACATTACGCATTGCGTGGAGTACGTACGCTGGCGGCCATAAACCAATCAGAGAAATTTAGAGTATGGACACTTACCTCCGCCGTGCCTCCAGGCGGTACCCTACCCGTATGCTGCAGAACAACATTTTTGCAACCGGCAGAGTTACGCCAGCATATGTGAATGGATTGCGGATGCCCGGGCTAAGGTATCTGCTTTAACTCTTGTCCGAGCTTTCACAAAAGCCTGACAATGATGACAGCGACCCCGGCATGTTTGATGGCGAGATTGCCCAGCTGTTCAGGTAAAATGCAGAAGATGGATTTGTGGGAGAAGAAGGATTACAAATACAGAGAGTGTATTGTTAAATGTAGAATAAAGTTCAACTTCCGTTGCCTTTTTTTGTAGATCGTATGTGAAATGGGAAAGTATGTTGTTATGATGTTTTGATTCCCCTCTTGCAGGACCAGAGGGTGGGAAGGAAAGATCATGCAGCTTGTTTGTAACCTTTGCAATTCACAATCATCTTACGCAGGCAACTATTTTAATCAAACTCGGTGTACGGACTGGCGCCTTTGTTGTTAACCTTGGGAAACAACTCTGTGTCTTGGGAGCGTGGGGGATGGACCGGCCACCCCCGTCTTACGCTCTCGCGGAGAGACCTGTGTAAAGGAAGGGGGAGCCCACTTCCTGTTAGAGTCTGATGAGGGTCGTGTACAGACGCCCAGTCGGTTGGTGCACTCTCTAGCCGGGGTTGTAGGCTCTCCAACCCAGCACGGTAAGAGCTGAGATAATAATTCTGTTTTGTGCATAACCAACCTTTGCTTGTTTGTAACTCGGTGTAAGGGGTAGAATAAAAGCACTGTATTTTACACTTACCCGTGTGTCCGAGTCTTTCTCAGTAAAGCCGATCACCCACGATCCTGATCTAACAAATAAAAGTGTTTTTCAACACAGTATGTTTTAGCATGCACCTTCAAATACGGTAAATCAGAAACATTCGGAAAAAAACAAGTTTTTGCAGGGTCGCCAACCTTTCGTAAAGTGAACAAATTTCTGTAATCCGAAGCAAAAAAATCTGGTATTTTCGTATCCCGAGGTGCCACTGTAAAGGGGTGGTATTTAATCTCTAGAGGGCTCTAGTAATATTCAAAACCATAATTAGATGGTCGTAAACAATGTTACCACCATTGGGAAAGAACTGAATCCTCTCGCAGTCGGGAACACAAGATACAGGACTGATGAGGTGTTTGGACGCCATCCATGATAGATTAGGAGGTGCAAAGGCGACAAACGAACCTGATCTGTGCAGCAGAACCTGAGGTTTGAGAACCGCGTCCAGTAGTTCGCGCTGTCTTTTTGTTTCTTCTTTTGACCGAGAAAGCTCCTCCTCGTACTCTGCGATGGTTCTCTCAAACGCTCCGAATATCTCCTCGACCGCAGCATTTAGTCGCTGCTCAAGCAACGCTCTCAGCATTTGGACTTGACACATGTTCCACACAAGCGGACTATCTTCGCCAGGCGGCGTCTAAGCGCTGTAGCTAGCCAACAAGCGGACTAGCAAGGCTACTTCTCTTTCCTGTGCTAGCTTCTTCCTCCCCTTTCTTTTAACCGTCGTTTTAAGGTGCGTACCGCCACCTAGTGTACCGGAGTGGGTGAGCACTTCCGGCCCCTAGCCACACTTGCTGTTTCGTGCTCGCTAACGGCTAAGGCGTTGAAATGCTGCCCCCTAGCGGAATTCCAAGAAAACAACGTCTTCAGAAGAGGCGGGTGTGACAGCCGCTTTGGTACTAAGAATAAAAAAAAAAATTTTTAATTCTTTTTTTTTTTAATTTTTGTATTTCTTTTTTTTTTTTTTTTTTAAATTTTAAAATTTTAAATCCTAATTTTTTTTTTGGTTTAAATTTTTTTATTTTTTTTTGTTTGGTTTTTGTCAAAGTCCAAAAAGGCACTGCTGGCAAGTCATGCAAAGTCCAATGGAGTGTTTATTTTAAAAAAACCCGGTAGATAGGTTCCAGAACTGGCCGCGATAGATGAAACCCGTGAAGTAGGGGACATGGAGGCACGTGGAGAATACACACTGGTGAGCATGTGCAAAAAGCTCCTATAGAAACAATAATATGCTGAAACAGAAGAGAACATACATGTACCTGGGTAACTTTGGAGGAGGTTTGCAGCATATCCGATGGGATGACTACTTTATGTCACCGGCCCCATTTGAGTTTACGGCTGTTCTCATACACTGACTACCGTCTTGACATTTTATGCATGGTGCTACAAATGATAACAAGGAAAAAAGCCTAACACGTGCGGACAGACTGCCGGGTGCATGCTCAGCACAGTAAAGTAAGCCAGAGGTTAAAGATAGACGTTTTGTGAGAAACGGACCACAGATTGATCCTACTGACTGATCTCAGACATGGAGTCCCGGTAACTGAAAGTTACAAAACATGCGTTTCAGGAATGAGGGCCCGGGACAGATACAATGACTACCATCGTGCTGGAAAAGTTTCCCAGCCCAGGTCATGCTAAATCATGTCGGTGCCTTTGCTCAAGGGCACCTTAACAGTGGTCACAAAGCATCTCTCCCACAACTTGTTGCAATTTCAACAACTGTACATCACAAATATTAGACCTCGATGCTAAAATTCACGTTAACAGTGCGTGTGTTCTGGGTGGCTTCCTTTTAATGTGTTTTGTGTCCTTGATGAAATGTCTTACCCCTGCAAATCGTGCCTGCCCGCCCGCCCGCAATAGTTCCGGTGTACGCCGGTTTTCAATCGAGTGAGTCTATATAAATGTCACCCCCAGGTTGTTGTCCAATCAACGGCTCGCTTTATCCGGACGGACATTTGTTTGCTCAAATAGAAAGCCCCATGCTACGTAGGCGTCCACCATTTTAGCCAATCACAAGAAAGAGGGCGGGGCTAAGCGACCACAGAGGCTGCTCTGACAGAGCAGCACTTTCAACCGTATGTCTACGCTTTCAACGCCGAGGCAGATAGAGGAGCCAGTGAAAAGAAATCACACCACCGCGCATATCCTTCCAATGGAGGAGGGCCAGGACGTTGAAGCCTGCTCGGCGAATGAAAAGACCCGCGAGGCGGCCAAGTAGCGTGAGCAACTAACGGGGAAGAGGAGAACAAAGTTGTAAGTAATGCTTCGCGTGCTTAGAAACGCTAGCCTTGCGTCCTGATGAAGTCGACGCCAACTTTGGCGTTGAGGGTTGAGCGCAGCCGTAGCATGCTAAACACGGACCTCTAAGTAGACCGCAAGAGTCCGACAACTCTTCTGGTTTCTCATTCGAGCCTTGACGCGTTGTTTGCCGTCACTTTTGAAGCGCTCGAGGCAAAGCACGCCGCCAGCTAGCATTGCAGCCTGGCTCAGAAAGGAACTCGGAACTTGCTGTTGTTGCTAGCTAGCATCGCGCGTTTACATTAGCACTGTACCGTCGACGCGCCGCCGCAACGGTATTAGTTGGTTAGCTCAAGGCTAGTGTGGGTTACTTCATGTCTACAGGCTGATGTTTTGTTCTTGCCGTGATTGAAAAACCCTGTGTGTGGTGTTTATGCGCCATATAGTTGCAATAAGTACAGACACGCGCTTAAAAACACGCAGTGATTGTCTTAAAATGAATAACATCCCAACAATTATTTCTGCAAAAGGTCACTCTTTGCAAGTATGGCTTCTTTGGAGTAACTTACATGTTCAAGCTTTGTGGTGCTTATAAACACTGGCACAACACAATAGAATAAACATGCACAAACACACACACACATAAAACAAGCAGGGGTTTTCTTTCCCAACATTTATTTCTGCAAAAGGTCACTCTTTGCAAGTATGGCTTCTTTGGAGTAACTTACATGTTCAAGCTTGTTGGCTTTTATAAACACTGGCACAACACAATAGAATAAACATGCACAAACACACACACATAAAACAAGCAGGGGTTTTCTTTCCCGACATTTATTTCTGCAAGAATTCACCCTTTGCAAAATGGTGTGTTTGGAAGGACTTGCATGTCCCAAGCGCGGTGGTGCTTATACACACTGGCACAACACAATAGAATAAACATGCACAAACACACACACACATAAAACAAGCAGGGGTTTTCTTTCCCAACATTTATTTCTGCAAAAGGTCACTCTTTGCAAGTATGGCTTCTTTGGAGTAACTTACATGTTCAAGCTTGTTGGCTTTTATAAACACTGGCACAACACAATAGAATAAACATGCACAAACACACACACATAAAACAAGCAGGGGTTTTCTTTCCCGACATTTATTTCTGCAAGAATTCACCCTTTGCAAGTATGGATTCTTTGGAGTAACTTACATGTTCAAGCTTGTTGGCGTTTATAAACACTGGCACAACACAATAGAATAAACATGCACAAACACACATATAAAACATGCTGGGATTTTCTTTCCTGACATTTATTTCTGCCAGAATTCGCCCTTTGCAAAATGGTGTGTTTGGAAGGACTTGAATGTCCCGAAGCGCGGTGGTGCTTATACACACTGGCACAACACAATAGAATAAACATGCACAAACGCACACACACATGTAAAAACATGCTGGGATTTTCTTTCCCAACATTTGTTTCTGCAAAAGGTCACTCTTTGCAAGTATGGCTTCTTTGGAGTAACTTACATGTTCACGCTTGGTGGTGCTTATAAACATATAGAGTGGGAGAGCTGTCAGCAATGACACCAACTTTGACTTTATTCTCTTCTGGCAACAGTGCTATAATGAGGCATTTGTTTGCAATGAATAGTTTTTACGGACAGAAATGAGTCTAGTCCATCTGTTGTGTGGCTGTCTAACTGGAGGTGTGTGCAATATGCCCGGACTCGTTTCACAGAGGGGGGTTCACATTCAGGACATTAAGCCCAAAACACGCTAACCGAGTTTCCACTGTATCAAGAGCCTGCATTATACTGTATATTGCAATATGGATTCTAGGCCATATTGGCCATGCCTAGTATAAACATGTCCTATAAGAAATGTATCTCGAAACAACTTGGCGCTAGGGGAGACATTGCTCTTGCTTATGTCTACTTCAAACAACGTGGAAGCAGAATATATGGTGTAGTATGTAACATGATGTGTATGTGACGTGACACCCGAGCACTTCTCTCACTCAATCTAACACCAACACTTCATTTTTCTACTCAAAAACTTACAGAAAACAAAAAAAAAAATGTGTATTTGGTCAGTAATACGTTAACAAGGAAACTGATGGTGTTAGCTATTAACAGGCGTGTACAGTTGATAAATGGTATTGTGATGGTGAGGATGTTTGACCCCGGAACAGATTGTTTCTATTTCTGTTGTTTCCTGCGGGGACAATAATTGAAAAAGCCTCAATGATGTGCTGGAGGTTCTCTAGCAACCTCCCCCTTTCAAAGAACACGTTCTCACTGAAGCAATGGTTGATGAAATTCTCATGATTAGTGTGTTCTTTTGGATGAATCTGCTCATACGTTAATGGCATTGAAGAGGAATGTGCAAATGGATGAAAACACGGAGCTCTATAAAATGCTGCAACTGAGCCCCCCCCCCCACCCCACTAAGCTGTGCCGCATGGATTAACAGTGAAGTCAGCATTTGAGCGTACAAAAAAATGTCTCAAAAATGCTCACATAACATCAAAACACAAGATGTCTTGAGCGCAATCGTCGGTAATAGACATTTTTTTCTCAATTTTTCTTCATTGAGTGGAGGACTGTCATGTTGCCCTGCAGAAGGTGTGTTTCCACTAGCTCAGGACTGGTGACTTGGGACTAAAGCAAATATTTAGGCTGATGAAGGCCCTTCAGCACCAGCTTCAATGCCCCCTAACCCGCATTCAGTTGTCGCCTCACCTGGTACAATATGGCGGATTCCTTTTTTTCATTTCAATAATTGTCAGTTCACAGTAGATTAAATAAAACCACAAAACTCGATTGACCATCTTGTGTTTGCATTAGAGGTCTCATATTATATTACGTGTCCCTTCTTTTATATAAGTCTCACAGCTCCCACAAGTTGGAAGTTGTCTAGAATCTAGCCTTGATCCTGGAATTTAGTTACTGTACGTATGCGCCGTTTGGTGTGTCTGTAGCTTTAATACCAGTGAGCTGTGTTTGTGTCAGACAGAGTGTGTGTCTCCAAGAAGCGCTATTGTGTACATAATCCACTGTTTATGTTTTGCATATACACTATATGTAACTTACACATAGGCTGGTCACGATGACAAATTTTGCTGGATGATAGTTATCCAACAAATGATTGTTGATAATCGATATTACTGATATCAATTATCAACTGATACTTGTGATACTTACTGATATTTGTGACCTTTGTCAACTGATGGTTTATACTTTCCTGCTTCAATTTCGGTGACTGAGATCTTCCTCTTCGAAATGATTTTTGGATTCTTAAAGGGATTACTGCAAAGAAGGGAAAATTAAAAACGTCTTCCGATTATCCGATTAAATCCGATTGATCGAAAAAATAATCGACAGATTCATCGATAATGAAAATAATTGTTAGTTGCTGCTCTAGTTGTAAGGATGCCCCGATCCGATCTTCAAAATCTTGAAGATCGGCTTCCGCTACGAGGTCAGGCCGTTCCGATTGCCACAATTCTGGGCCACTCTCCATCATAGTAAATGCGCCTCAAAGCTGGTTGCCTCTCGACTCCCGCCACCCGGATGTAGAAGAAAACGCAACACCGCCATGCAGACATGTCTGCGGGTTACCGTGGTGAAGTTAGGTTTACGGGGAACGCTGGATATTTGGCTCCGTAACTACAGCAGTAGATTCTCCTCACTGTGCCCGGACTCCTCTGTCATGGTGCCAGGAGCTTGCACGGGAAGTGGCGCTTCAACCGCTAGTTGTTACTAAGGACAATGATTTTCTATGATTTTCGAGGAAACGCAGACGGAATCACGGAATTGGCCAATAAAATGCAACTCACTGTTAAATCTGGAATCTCGTGGAGGACGGCTCAATTGTGGCGGGTTTATTGTTTACAAATAATAAACCACGTACTTGACTCCAAGCGCTTGCTATCAAAGAAATGAATAATCAGGTATTCTATCTAACATTTTTTTGAGTATTCCAGTAATAAAAAAAACATATTTTTGCCTGGTTAAAGAGCAATGATAATAAATACACGAGGAAAAAAAAAACATTTCACTTAATAATGAACAACTAATTGGTTTAATTAGTTTAAATAATGATCCGTTTCATTTCACATTGTGCATAGGAACAAATGGTATTTTCTTGGGTCTGAGGATGGTGCTTTTTTAGATTGATTTATCCATCTACTATTTAATGGAAGAGGAGAGAAATCCTAATGAATTTACTAAGACATTACAAAGACTAATTTACATATTGCATGAATTGGATGGATGATGTTTAATGAAGACGTGCAGTGGAACACGTTACTCTCAACGGAATGAATGAGACACGCATGTCCTTGTTCCATTACACTAGAACATTTGGAAATGTTCTACAGTACTAATATTTGTATTGTAAAACACTGCAGAACTTACTGAGATTTTGAGTTGTTTTTATTTTCTTTCACTGATTGTGTTGAATAAGAGCAGAGTCAAGCTAGAAATAAACCATAATTGAGCCCTGCTGAGGAAGATTACCCCAAGCTTGAGCTTAATTGATGTGCGGGCCTGCCTTGGCTAAGAAACCACCCTCTACTTTTGCCATCATGTTGGGCCGCAAGCGTTTTCGCCATATTTAGCTACGTCGTACCGATCCCACATTCAAATTGGGGCCTATGCTCTTCATCCGGGGGTAAGGAAAATATACAAGGAGTGTGTGCTGAAACACAAAGGTTAACCTTCTGTCACTTTCCTCGCCAGTCAGGACAAGCGAGTCATGTTTCCTGCTGAGAAAGACGTGGTGATTACGGCCGGGCTCAGCCTGTCATTTAGTGCTGGTTTGAGCCACATTTAGGCCAGTGGTCCTTTTTCTCCGTTTGACTCGTGCAACAAGTTTGGCCTTGCAAGTGTTCATTTTTCTTGCTTTCTTTCTAACTGTGCTTCCTATATAAGGCTCAGCACTGCCACAGAAATAACACTGAAGCCTCGGAAGTCCAATACGATCTGTCCTGGGATGCTAGCAGACCTCTGATTTTTGTTAAAAAATCAGGTAGGAAATAATAAAAAATCAATGAGTCCATTCTGTGTCAGAATTTTTTGCAACAGGATATTATATTAATTTTCTTCAACTGCATACAAGTGCAAAAATAATGACCTCTGTTGAATGTATTTTATCCAGCCTCTTCCTGATTTGAGCATGCTTTCGTAACAAAGGCACACACACCAGTTGTGTTTGTTTTCAGCTATCGGTAGCCATTTGGCCGACTGTGCCTACAAATGTTAGCTATCGTTGAATGTATAGCCTGTCAAACGAGGACATGACTGCAGTTTCTGACGCTGATTTGTGAAAACCAACAGCAGTGAGTGGCAGTCATGAATGCCAGTTATTTAAAAAAAAAAAAATTATGCAGGATAACCTGCTAACCTGACTGCTCTTCCAGGTGGAACATAGGTGATTTGAATGGGACATAATATATCAATACTTGCGGGCGACAGATCGATATTTTCTTTTGGAAACAAATTACCAATATAAATTGCAAGATCAATAACATTGACCAGCCCTAATTGTAGCAGTAGGTGTTGTTGCACAGATTTAGTTTTTTAAACAAGCGGCGGATTCTTCAGCGCAGCTGTTATTGTTCCAGATTTGTGATTGAAAATGTCAGTGCCACTTAACAACTGTATAAAGATGTAAAAAGATGAACATAAAAGTGTAAAAAGATGCATTAAAAAAAAGAACTCGTACAGAGACGTCAAAAAATCGTACTGTTTTGAATGTGTCCACTTATGTGACTTAAGAAAAAGAAAAAGCATAAACACAAGCCTTGCTGTTGTAACACCGACACTGAACTGACCTTTTGTGAGACTGAGCTGTGTTTAAAAATTGTAGTCCAGTTCCTACGGGTAGCAGCTTAGACTAAAACATTGGCAATGTTGCTGTCTGTGTACAAGACTTGAGCACAAGAGGCAGTCTCTCTAGTCTCTTTCTTCCAGCATCCTTGCTTGCTGCACTTTAGAAAAAGGCTGGGTGCATCATCAGATCAGGTTGAGTGAAATATTGACAGCAGATCGTTTTTGCTCCACTGACCTTTACACCTCACCCTCGTTCCTCGAGTGTTGTACTTGCGTCATCTATAATGTCCAATCACACATACTCATAGTTCAAAGTCATTAATCTGCTTGAAGATTGGCGAACCTTGTCAAATATTTTGCGCCACATAAGAGAAATGTGTGGGTTTTGAACGGGAACAGGAACCTCTGCACAGTTTGACTCACATGCGTGTTGCTTGTCTGAAGAATTGAAACGGGAAGTCAGACGACGGGTGTGTTGATATCCATGCTGGCCCATTCTCACCACCTTTGTGCAAGACTGCAGTGGATGTTCTCACAACCCAACTTCTCGGTCTGCTGTGTGACTTGGCCTTCCTTCCTTTGCAGTTTAATAATGGTTACAAGGCATTTCATCTATTGTCTGCTTGTCTTTTCTTTGTAGTATTTGATTGCTTTATTGCAGCATTAACAAGTTGCGTGTCCCTCTTGACTGTATAAATAATTGGTCTATAAACTACACCTAAATATTTTCATTATACAGCCTTTCCTGTAATATACAAACTGGTGACATTTTAACACACCATACTGCATCTTTTATGCTGCTTATCCTCCATACGGTCACGGGGGGGGGGTATGCTGGAGCCTATCCCAGCTGACTGCGAGATGGGCTACACCCTGGACTGGTCGCCAGCCAATTGCGGGGCAATACATAGGGTCTTCGTTTTAAATAAATCCCACAGTTTATTATTATCATTATTATTAAATTCTTTATTGGCTTGTGCTGCTTCCAATAGTCTTTGTGACAGTTGCGGGGGGACTTAAAAAAAAAAAAAAGTAAAAATGGATAAAAAGATCTGACAATGAGCAATAGTCAATAACAGTAGGTATGAGGAAAAATTGAGACCTTGTTTGTCTTTTATCTGTCTTAAGTTTAGGTTGCATAAATGCACAGCCATCAACACAATGTCATGTGTAAGTTAGGTTTAGTAATGACTTAGTAAAGTCATTATTATTTCTCTTCTTTTCCAGTATACGGTTACAGTCTGGGATGGATAAATTAATCTACAAAAGCACCATCGGTAGCCCATCAGCCCAAAAATATACACTTTGTTCCTACGCACAATAAGAAATGAAACGGTTGATTTTCTAAAAAAACAAAAAACAATTGATAGTTTATCATTTAGTGAAATGTTTTATTTTCTCGTGTGCTTGTGTAATTGCCTGTTGACCAAGCAAAAATATGTTTTTTCCATTCCATTCCATTTTCCTCCGCTTATCCGGATCCGGGTTGCGGGGGCAGCAGTTTCAGTAGGGAAGTCCAGACTTCCTGGTCTCCAGCAACGTCTTCCAGCTCCACCAGGGGGACACCAAGGCGTTCCCAGGCCTTGTGAGACATAGTCCCTCCAGCGTATCCTAGGTCTTCCCTGGGGCCTTCTCCCAGCTGGGCACCTCACCAGGGAGGCGTCCGGGAGGCATCCGGACGAGATGCCCGAGCCGCCTCAACTGGCTCCTCTTGATGTGAAGGAGCAGCGGCACTACTCTGAGCTCTTCCCGGATGGCCGAGCTCCTCACCCTATCTCTTAGGGTGAGTCCAGCCACCCTACGGAGGAAACTCATTTCCGCCGCTTGTATCCGCGATCTTGTTCCTTCGGTCATGACCATAGGTGAGGGTGGGAACGTAGATCAATCGGTAAACAGAGAGCTTTGCCTCTCGTACAGTGACCGCATCACTGCAGACGCTGCATCCCTTTGTGAGGTGTCGGACGGTTTGCCAGAACGTCTTCCAGGCCGACCGAAAGTCAGGCTCCTTAGCCTCACCAAACTCCACCCACACCCGGGTTTTTGCCTCGACCACCGCAGAAGCGGCGTGCCACTTGGCCTACCGTTACCTGTCAGCTGCTTTGAGGGTCCCGCAAGCCATCCATGCTTGACAGGACTCCTTCTTCGCCCTACTCTGGTATCCACCATCGGGTTCGGGTCTTGCCGCCACAACTGGCAACAATTACGACTGGCTGCCTCAGCAATGGAGGCACGGAATACGGCCCATTTGAATTCAATATCCCGGTACTCCCCCGGGATGCAGCCGAAGCTCTGCCAGAGATGAAAGTGAAGACTCGACAAACGGGAGTCTCTGACAGACCCTCTCTACACGTTTGGGTCTGCCAGGTCTGTCCGGTATCTTTCCCCACCGTCTAATCCAACTCATAAACAGGTGGGAATGAATTGACAGCTCAGCCCCTCTCTTCGGTCGTGTGTCCAGAACATGCGGAAGCAGGTCTGATGACACCACTACTAAGTCGATCATAGACCTGCGACCTAGGGTCTCCTGGTGCCAAGTGCACTTACGGACATCCTTATGTTCGAACATGGTGTTTGTTATGGACAAACTGTGGTTCACACAGAAGTCCAGCAACAACACACCACACGGGTTCAGGTCAAGGAGGCAGTTCCAACCAAACCACGCCCCTCCAAGTCGTACTGTCATTGTCCACATGGGCGTTCAGGTCTCCCAGTAGAGTTATGAAGTCAACAGCTGGGGTGTTCTCTGGAACCCCTCTGATAGACTCTAAGAAGGCTGGGTACTTCGAACTGTTGTTCGGCGCGTACGCATAAACAGTCAAGGTCCTTTCCCCGGCCCGAAGGCGTAGGGAAATAACCCTCTCGTTCACCGGGGATGACTCCAGCACAGAGGCACCAAGCCAGGGTGCTATTAATACGCCAACACCAGTTTGCCGCCTCTCCCCTGCAGCAATTTCAGAATAGAACAAGGAAACCCCTTTCAAGGAATTTGGTTCCAGAGCCCAAACTGTGGGTTGAGGTGAGTCCGACTATATCTAGTCAGAATGTCTCAACCACTTCCACGAGCTCGGGCTCCTTCCCCACCAGAGCAGTAACATTCCTTGTCGCAGATTTGGCCGCCGAAGACTACGTTGCCCAGACACCTGCCCTCGTCCGCCGCCCAATTAGCATAGCACCAAAACCTTCTGCCCCTGCAGGTGGTGGGTCTGCGGGGAGATCCCGTGTGGATTCTTTAGGATGGGCCCGGGCGGGCCCCACGGATGAAGGCCCGAACACCAGGCCACCTGCGAGCCCCTCCCCCAAGCCTGGCTCCAGGGTGAGGCCCTTGTATCCCATGTCCAGGGGAGGTGCGGTCACTCATCTTGCTTTTTTTCCCATAAGGGTCTTCTGAATCACTCTTAGTCTGGCCCATCACCTAGAACCTGTTTGCCTTGGGAGACCCTACCAGGGGCATAAGGCCCCCGACAACATAGCTCCTAGGATCACTCGGACACCCACACCCCTCCACCACGATAAGATGTGATTCACGGAGGAGTTTTTTCAGATTTATTGAAAATATTTCTACAGGGCTCTAATAATGGTAAAAAAATGTATGTAGAAAGTCATAAACATGTTTGTGATGGTAATTACAAAAATATTCCATTTATTAATATTGAATGTTACTTTACGGAAATTGACTTATCATGGTCGGTTCTGAGACCAATTAACCAGTGATAAACGAGGGACGACATTATAGTTTTATTGACAATAGGCTTAATGTAGTAAAGTTTATATGGCTCAATTATTTGGCTATTTGAGTAGCTCTCGCAACAATCCTCCTGTCATTTTTAATGATGCTGCCACTACAGGAAACTTAAGCATCACAAACGAGAAATGCTGCCTCACGGCCAACATCAGTGCTCCTTGCTCCTTGCTAAACACTCCCTAGCACTGTTGTTGTTGTGATCACATGGGCTCTGCATGCTGAATCTGCTGCTTCTGGATAGAAGTGCTGGGACCGAGTCTGGAATGTACTATTTGCATCGAAGTGCATGTAACAGTGATTTCAGATGTAGGCCAATATGATCCAATACTCGTGTTTTTTAATATATTGCACTGATATCTGATATCAATATTGGATGGGGACACCGCAAATCGTAAATTAATGGTAGAAGTAAAACACTACTTTAATTTTGACTGTAGGCGATGACGTATGTAGAATGTTTACTGGTTTAAGTGTTATCACTTCAGGTAACTTCCTGTGCATGTTATATTCCTGTGTGCATGTCTATACTGTACATTTTGCAATAAAGGTAACCAGAGGTTGAGGTTTTGGTGAACCTTCTTACTCGTAGAATTTGGTCAAAATTTGGAATTTACTAACCTATTTTCGGCACTTACCTTCGGCGGATTCACTTGTCATTTATAATGCGTCAAATTTTAACGACAGCTCTTTATCAGGCTCACTGCCGCTAAACTGGTTGAAAAGTACACAGTTATGTAACCTCTGGGTGTCGGGGGTAATCTTCAGATTATTCCACTGCCCAGGAGAAGGTTTAATCCTTTGCCAGCACCGAGCAAAACCAGGCCACTGCCAAGAGTGTACGCACCCAGCGGAGGTTCGCGGCAACGTGGCCTGATGCTGTGTCTTTGCAGGACGTAAAGACTTGGTCAAATCAGTTTCACAATAATGGAAAAATCGCTATTCTATTTCTTAATTGTACTGATGGTTGTTTGACGTGTCTAACTAACTAAACTAATTGGATCTACTGCAGTGTGCAGCGTCGGATGTTAACAGCTTAATTAACTGTTCCAAATACAGATTTTCGGGTAGATTAGTGCTTTTACTTTTTCTGCCTGTGTGCTTAAATATGCAAAATAATTTAACCAAGTGCTGAGGAAGCACGACGGCCACCTGGAAGCTTTTGCCGATGCAAATGCAACATGTCACAGAGCATAGTCGACATTCACTTCTGTGTGTGTGTTGTGGTATTGGTTTTTCACGGCTACTGCAAGCTAAGTAGTGTGGGAACTGAATAAAGTGTATTAATCTTGCCTGTTTGTTTTTGTCAAATTCTGAAAGGAGCAAAGTTGGCTTTTCTTCCTGGCTTTGTTTTTAATCCATCAGCTTGTGTAACTTTTTTTCATTGCTTTATACGATTTCTGGATACTGTTTATGACTTATTACATTGTTACACAAGGCAGTGCACTTGTTGCCCTAGGGAACTTGCTGAAGTCCTTCAAACTGTGGCCTCAACTCTAATAGACATACTCTGGCATACTCGTGCGAGTGTCAAATATTTTTGTAATTGCAGGAAGGGCATCCGACACAGGGAAAATGTACTACCGTTTACCACAACAAAAGCCACGTGTTAAAAGTTGCAGCATTCCAAAGTTTAATAATATAATAATTATTATACTGTAATAATAGTCGTAATAGCAATAATATTAACAATAAATAACATATCACTAAAGGGAGAGAAAAGTTATTGTTTGGTATTATAAAATCTATAAATATTAGTAAATATGGATTTGTACACCTCTCCTAAACATTGAAAAAGTGTGTTTATAGTTTCGTACTGTCCTGCCAAAAAAAAAGGATAAATTGTACAAGTTGCCCCGGGAATGCTGCTTTTGGTTGAATAGTTTAGGTTGAAAAGCAATTTTGTGAAGGGTCCTGTCGGGTCATGTCATGTCACATCACATTTTTTTAAACCGTGGCAATTGAGTTCCCCCGCGGGTTGCCTCACGGTCTGCAACGAAGTAGCTGGACCTCTTTTGTCTGTGTGTCCCAAACTTTAAACATAGCCTTTCTTGTTCTTTGTGGCAAATGAGGAGGACTGCAAGCCAACTTGCAGGCCGCCAGTTCTTAAAATTCCCAAATAAGATGCATACAAGCAGCAGCAGTGAGCAGTAGGCCTTTCAGACCTGAGGCCTTTGTGACCAGATGAAAGTGACATTTTGTCAACTAGAACAAAGACCCTCTTCCTCATGCCGCAAAGGTCGGAGGGGCCAACTGCTGGACAGACGTCAGAAAGTGAGAGTTGTTTTCTTGAAAGCAAGGTGTTTGTTTGAATTCCTAAGCGATGCAAAGCAGCCAAACAGTTATATTTACAGGACAATTACATCAACAAGAACACAAGCTGGCAAGACAAAACCATTTTTTTAGCAGGGAGTTTCCATGTTTTACACATTTTGCATGTCAGATGAAACATCACTATTCTATACAGCTGATTGATCATTAATGTGAAATACTAGCTCTGTCAAATAATTCAAAATTAATCTAATTCATCACAGATTTATGAACAAAAAAAAGAAATGACAAGACACGATTTTATATATTTGTATGTATTAACAACTTCAAATTAACTGAAAGTTTAAATCATGCTATAGGATACCACACACCTGAAAATCTATTTACCTAACACGAGGCTTTTTTTAAAAATTTGAATGATTTCACTGATTTTAGTGTAGCAGTATTTTCCGTGGTTTCCAAGCATACCTAAATGCAGCTAATTGTACTTGCACAGTAAGAGTTATGCTAGTAAGTGATAAGAATATTAACTTACTGTATTTGTTTTTCGCCTATGGTCATGATCTTTGGGTAGTGACCGAAAGCACAAGATCGCGGCTACAAGCGGCCGAAATGAGTTTTCTCCGGAGGGTGGCTGGGCTCTCCCTTAGAGATAGGGTGAGAAGCACTGTCATCCGGGAGAGACTCGGAGTAGAACCGCTGCTCCTCCGCATTGAGAGGAGCCAGATGAGGTGGCTCGGGCTTCTGGTTAGGATGCCTCCCGGACGCCTCCTTGGGGAGGTGTTCAGGGCACGTCCAACCGATGCCTCAGGGAAGACCCAGGACGCGCTGGAGAGACTATGTCTCTCAGCTGGCCTGGGAACGCCTCGGCATCCGCTGGGAAGAGCTGGACGAAGTGGCCGGGGAGAGGGACGTCTGGGCTTCCCTGCTTAGGTTGCTGCCCCCGCAACCCGACCTCGGATAAGCGGAAGAAAATTGATGCATTTGTTTTTGACTTTCTGTTTATTTGGACTGCACATTAAAGACATCGTTGTGATGTTTGGAGTTCCCTTATATGCACCGCGCTGTCATCTAGTGACAATGAGGAAGTATCGGTCCGAGGAGGACTAAAGATGTCTTTGTGACTTTGAGATACATATATGTAGTTGGAATTGCACTGCTGTTGATGTGTTCACATCAGAATAAAGTTATAAAAGAGAGCAGGACTGTGTGTGGGGACGCTGCGTCTGTCGTTATACCGGAGAAGGAAATACTGTTTCATGGCACCCAGAACTCTGTTAAGATGAATGGCTGAAATTATAAAATACTTTACTGTTTCAACCTGAAACCGTTCTTGTGTTGGGAGGCCCTTAATTTCTAAAAGATGGGACAAAGAAGTATGTGATAAAGTGATAACATATATCCTGGGCAAATCCACAGGATCCGACGTGCTTGTCCATGAAGACACTTCAAGGTTTATTTTTTTGAAGCTGTGGTAATGGGCTGCCTGGAACTGCTGCCGATGTGTCGTGTTGCTGCTGTTTGCATTTTTTTTATTGACAAGTATATTTTTTTATGGCATTTATTTACTAACTTAACTAATGTTTTTCAACATACAGCAGAACAGGTACTGAGAACATTGCAAAACCGTTTTGATTTAATTTAATGGTAAAGTTGCTGGGAGCACGTGAAGAAGTCTAAAATGCTACCTGACCTGTCCAATAGTACTATGTGACTAGTACAAAAGTACAACATTTTGTCATTTTTGACACAAACCTACATTTAATTTGATGCTTGTTTCCGAGTAAAATGAATACATGGGAAATAAATCGTTTGATAACATTTAGTTCAAAATAACACGGTTAACAAAATAGCAATTGAAATATTAATGTTAAAGAAATCTGTCCTGGGTTATGACAGCACCGGTGTATCCAACTTGCAGCACTATTAAATCACTATTCATCGATCAACTCTACTTGGACAACAGGAAAGAAGATGCGAGCTGTTTGCGTTTTACGTGACTGCCAACAATTCATTTGCAGAGCACATCTCCACTCAGTGTGCTTGTTTGTCATTAAGTGCAGGCGTCACGTTTGAATAGAACGCTTGTAAAAATACTGACAGGTGAAGTAAATTTTCGTTGGTGAACTACTCAACATCAGTTGGCGAGCTACTGCCAGCCAACGAGCTACATGTTGGAGATCGCTGTGACCTTTGCTGCGGTCATTGTCTTAAGTTGTGTTTTTCGGTTGAACGACTGTGACACACAACTAGTGTTTTGAAGACAAGTCATAAATATTATAACGAGAGCATGTTGTTAAGTAAGACTGGCGACCAGTCCAGGGTGTACCCCGCCTCTCACCCAAAGCCAGCTGGGATAGGCTCCAGCATACCCGTGACCCTGATGAGGATAAGCGGTATGGAAGATTAATGAATGAATGAATGAAGTTGTGATGATGACTGATAGACACAAAAATGTCTAGCTTGATGCCGTCAGCATCAGGCAACCAGTGTAAACAAATTTGCAGGAGGTGGAGTGAGATTGAAAGGTGAATGATCACACACACTGACATGGATAGGCTTAGCATGTGACAAGCTGTAATCAATTAACTGCACATTTTACGGGCTGTTTTACATTTTAAATTGTTTTCAAGCTAATTGTGGTCAATATGTGCGTAAATAACGAGCTAAAAATGTAACTAAATATTATATTTATCCATTCATGCAAAGTATTAGTTAAAATTGTTGAAAAGGAGTGGCCAACTTTTTTTCGTAGGGGTGCACTTATTCAATTACATGTAGCGGAAACCCTGAACCATAAGACAATACTTTTGCGAGAAGGTCCTAAAGATGGAAATTCAGGTTGTGCAGTGGTGACTATTTGTCCTATTGATGGCCCACCTGTCACACACTGCACACCCTCAGTCAAGAGGAATATCATCTGCAGTGCATTTCCACAATATTACATATTACATTTTTAAAAAATCATTCTCACATTGGAAGTTTTTTCGGTTTGTGAAGGCAGGTTTAGCTGGTACAAAAAGTGTTTGTTTTTTTTAACCATCAGGGGGCAGTGTAACTTTGATTAAACTACAGCTGTGGTGGAGAAGCAGGTCAAATAAGTGCACACTCTTAGTGATCATCAGTTTAATTTTTTTTCACACTGTATCAGCCACTTTCATAACACATACAGACACACCAACTGACAAAACCTTGGCCTCTGGGTCTGACCCCGCTAGCTTTCCTGTTTTCTCCTGCTTGAAAGCAGAACAAGGCAGGGGCGGGTGGGGACACAGTGCAGTATGGGAACACTGCACATTATTCCCAGCGCTTCCTCTTTCACATTCCTGGCCTGATTGGGATCGGGGCCTCCTGTGCGGCCGCATTGTTCTAGATCTGCATCGTCACAGACCTGGCCCCAGTGAAACCACAGCTGCCTCCACCACCAGCACGAACAACCTCCATTGAGGCTCTCATTGTGTCATCAGTCAGTCCTCCCTCTTTGGCTCTCTGGCTGATTTAGTGATTCTTATCCTGGATCTGCAACCTCAGCCTCTCTGCATCGTCACTTTGCACCATCCTAGCCATAACCGACCATGATTGTCAATTTTTTTTCCTGTGTTGTAGCTTTGTTTGTTTGCAAAGAACTGTAGTAAACTGCTGATGATGCCATAGATCAGTGGTCAGGAACCTTTTTTTGGCTTAGAGAGCCATGAAAGCCACATATTTTAAAATGTATTACTGTGAGAATCGTAATATTTGTGTAAAACTGATTACAACTATACGTGCATGTGCAGACATTAGCAACACAGATTTCTCTAATGTTTTACTTTAAAATGTCAAATTGTGGAAAATAAAACAGCACTTTACAATTTTTTTACAATACTTTAAATAGCCATGGCAGTTTTTTTTTGTTAGAAGAAAATATATTGGAATGAGTGTGTAACTACTTAAAAAAAAAAATCACAACCATCCATCCATTTTCTATGCCACTTATCCTTACACTATCACAATAAAGTTTACATTTTATAGCTTGATTGTCAACTGCAGTCATTAAAGAGCCACATCTGGCTCACGCGCGCTATACGTTCCCTACCCCTACCATAGATGGTCGTTGGACCCGGGGAACAATTACTTCCAGTTCCACTTTCCATGATAAAACAATGCTAACTGGGATGGTTTGTGATTACAAACACAGTTGTGCGCACAGTGTGTATTAATAACACAATCAGACGCGCGCCATATTGTACACTAATCGAAAAATGTATGCCAACCGAGGCAACATTGTTAAGTAGGTTTTTGATGTAAAAGGAAATACACGGGTGTACGCTAACCCAAGTTGCAATGTACTTTATATAGATTTGTACGCTTTGGCCTTCCAACCCTACTGTATGTGTTAGCCTTAACAGTTGCTTTGTACTCTGCAATAAATTCCCCAACCCACTATGTGAGGAAATTTGGTGTTGCATGCGATCCCTGTGACCTTAAGAGTTTGCGTTTTTTAACCAGTTCCTCTTTTTGTGTGGATATTATTTGGCAGAGTTTGCCGCAGGCTTGCGCTATGTAGTCAAGCAGAGCACTACTACTACTTTAACTCCTCTACTGTGCAGAAGTGGAAGCTTTTTTTTTATGCATTGAAGCAAACAAGCATTTGGGCCCATGTATGACTTGCTAACAAGACGCACCGGCAGTGATAAGACTATCAGCTCCTGCAGGCGGACAAGTTTAGCTTGCTTTATGATGCTTTCCTACTTCTCATAGCGCCTGTCAATCTTCCTCCTCCCTCGGCGTCGAGCAATGCCTGCTAAGCAGGGTGTGGCCTGTGTCATCTCTGTTGGGGTTGGCCTGCAGCCCGTCCTAGGGTTATCTCCTGTGGAACATGTCCGAGTCCCACCCCAGATGTAGTGCCTGGTAGTCCGGCATGGCCCCGCCTCCTCACCATGACATCATTGTGCTCCACAATAGTGTAGTGGCATGACTGTTTGCTTTCTCGCTTCAATGCGAGCCGACAGGTACAGGGAGTTCCTTGCTCGCTGTCAAGTTTGTCAGCTACTAGTTAGTCCAGACAAGCAACTTTTAGGGAGTGCAGGCAACTTGTACGGCAGATCTCACGACTCGCACATGGCAGTCAGGTTGGTGAGTGTAGATACTGATACTGGTGGGTAGCGCCTATGGCTGCTGAAGGCTGGTGTTCATCTGGGACAGCTGAGGCAGTCATGTAGCTAGGATGGAACAATGGCATGGCACAAGCTCTTGGACAGTCCACCTGAGCGAAAGACGGGGAGGTTGAACATGGAGTTTTGGAAAAACCTGGTTCCAGGTGGGGGCCAGTTTCCAAATGTTCATGGACCCCGTGAACATGGAGGGGCCGCTTTGTCGCAGGAACCTGCTTTGCGGCTTCTACGCTTAAGGAGACCAGGACTTCTAGCCATGGGACATGCCATTGAGGAGGATCCAGAAGGCCCAGCAATAGACGCTGATGCGGGCAATCCATCCTTCAGGCCTCTCCACATTAGCAAAACGCGCCTAAAAGGTATCAGCAAGCCGAGTAACGCATAAAAGTGGTAAACACATCTTTTCAATAATCTGTATGTAAATTCTAGTCTTAGTCTGAATTTAAGCCTCAACAGGTCATAATCATAACCTTTTTAGAGACACTGCATCTGTTTTTATAGATTTCTATAGATTGGCTGGAAAAACTGCATTTACCTTGCTGATAAGACTAGCGTTAACCTTGCAAAAGGAGGAAGTGGTGGCCTATACAGTATGTATACTGCTTGTACAGTATCTGGTTGACATACGTTGCTTGTCATAGCCAAAATGCTCCGGGATTTTACAACACATTTAACTGCTTCGTGTGCTGTCAGCTACAGATGCTAATAATAAGAGTAAACTGAATACATACATGAAAGCATGTTGTGTCCACCTTTTGTAAAATTGATACTTTGATCAGCAAAACGCGAACCCATGCTAGTATGCTTATAATAGTTTTAGTTAAAAAGTGACGCCATGCTCATGTGGTACAATTATGTAACCAGTTTTGTTTACAACCCCCATGCTAAAGTTCATATAAGGATGGGTGACGGTTCAGAGCTGATTTTAAATCATTTTTTTTCCTTTCTGCCCAACCAGGAAACATCCACCAATTTAGAAAAACATCTTTTTTACACCATGCTCGTCGTGGCCAACGCCACAAGGGTGAGTTCTGCTTTAAAAAAAACCCTGCAGTTTGGATAAAAATAACAAATTTCATATGGCAGTGTGTTTTGTTCATACCGAAGGATAGTTTGTCTGTTGTGAGCACAGCTCCCTTTGCAGAACTGGCTTAGCCTGAGTTGGCTTCTAGGGTGGTGCTTGCAACTTTCTTGCTGTCATTTGTCTTTTTTGTGCGCACATTTTACTGTCACTAGACTCACCACAGCAGCACAGCTTATGGGCACGGCTTGATTAGAGGAGTTAATTAATGTTAGTGATGTGGAGTCGAGGCTTTGTTTGGCCTTTTTGTGAATGATTTAACTTTGAACAGAGCCTGTATCGTAATGGATACTAAAATTACTTGGGTTGCCTTTACACTGCAGGACTAGGTATTCAAGTCCAGTATGTACATTGACTGTACATTTATCTCCAAGTCCTTGAACAGCTCAAAAAGCTTACTTGTCAGGATGACAAGAGTTTCAAAGTATTTTGGCTGACTTATCCTGTGTGTCAGGTTGTCGCCTTGACATATTTAGTTGACTAAAGGGTTGGTTAGTGTTGTTCCTACGCATGAGTGTCTCGCTGGGGAAATATTTCCCCACACAAACGTTATTTTCCTCACGATGACATTTCATTCACACTATCAATTTCCGCAAGATTACAAGTTTAACTGTAGATTACAGCCAATTTTGTGATTCTGTCTGGAATTCTGCAGAAATTATAGGACCCTATGCTACTGTCCCTAACATAGGCGTCCTCCTATTTCACTTCTAAATGTTACATTGTTGTATGTGATGTATGTCCACTATTGTGTTCAGTGCAGAGTTACAGTGTTTTTGTAAAAACTGGGTAAAATGCATAATAGAGTTTTTAGAGCCACATGCACTGTTGGAGACAGGCATGGACAAACGTTTTATTACCATTCAAGCTACATACACAAAAAAAAGAGCATGTTCTCAGTAGGACTTACCTACAACTTTTTAAACTGTCTAAATTCCAGCATCAAGTCTTCATTTTGGCACACACTTCCAATACACTACTGTGGGACCGCTGGGAAAAATAATAAATGGCACCTTGTAAGGTGCTACATACTCAATTCCATTTTAATGTCAGTTCGATTTTTTTCCATATTTAGTCCTCCATACCGAAACAACTCAAAAGGCAGCTTATTTGAAAATGTTTTTATGAGAATGGGTTGCTGTAAAATAAGTTGTAAATGGGATTAATTTTTGTTTGTAATTTGTACTTAAAAGCAGGATGACTCTGCACCAGCTCCTTTTCTCTCATGATTTGCCAGGCAAACAGGGGGATGGGTGCTGTAATTCTCGGGTTTGAGGAAAGAGATAGACTTGCTGTAGAACAGCTGTGACGGGTCTAAATGGTGCATCCTGTGCAGCCCAAGAACCACTGGGGAGGTCAAGGATTGAATTGCAGCTCAGATCGATTGTTTTTCCCATTGCTGCCCTTCAGAGAGGCACGGGACAGGAAATGCATCCTCCACCCTATTGGCTTCTGGGAGGAACAACTCTACTTATACGGGCTACAGTGTGCAGCAGTCATTCACAATCACTGTGCCCACTCTGTGAATAGATTAACTTGCCTTTTATGTGCATTTACACGAGATTATTTGATCACAGAAGTTTTCTTTACCCCAACCCCCCTCCTCCTCTTCTCTTCCCTTCACCCGGAAGTCCTGTGCATTTGACGTCTGAGCTTGAAAGTTTCCCAGCGAGAGCAATGTTGTTGATTCCTCCTCTGCATTCCTCAAACAACCGAGCTGGTTTACAGAAAACAGTTCCTGCAGAAGTATCTACATGTTTGAGGACTGACTGCTCTGCTGATAATGGCGCTCATAATACGGTGCATTTTGTTTCTGGTTCACACACATGACGTCGCCCATATTTTGCTCAAGTAGGGGTGTATTTGCTTGTCTGACAGTTGTGTTTGCAGTGTCACTCTCCTCAGATAGTTACCCTATTAAATACTGTGACCAAACGTCCTTAGGGTCCCTATAAGGGAGTTAAACTTTAGCTTGACTCCACTTGGTCCAATCACATTCATTGCTCCCACCCACCACCACACCTGCATTCTTCAGCCGTGGTGGGTCTTCTCCAGAATGCAGGCCTTTAAAAAGTTAAGGTAAATAAACCAAGCGACCCATCACTATGCTTCAAGGCTGGCATGGCAGCTACAGTATGCTATGCTATGCTGTGTTATGGTATGCCATGGTGTGTTTGCAGCCTGCAGATAGATATTCAAAATGAGCCCAGATCGGCATGTCTCTAGGCAGGTGGTTACACAAACATCCATCCATCCATCCATTTTCTTCCGCTTATAATACTTGTCAATAAAAACAAAAAAAGCAAACAACAGCAACACGACACATCGGCAGCAGTTCCAGGCAGCCCATTACCACAGCTTCAAAAAAATAAACCTTGAAGTGTCTTCATGGACAAGCACGTCGGATCCTGTGGATTTGCCCAGGATATATGTTATCACTTTATCACATACTTCTTTGTCCCATCTTTTAGAAATTAAGGGCCTCCCAACACAAGAACGGTTTCAGGTTGAAACAGTAAAGTATTTTATAATTTCAGCCATTCATCTTAACAGAGTTCTGGGTGCCATGAAACAGTATTTCCTTCTCCGGTATAACGACAGACGCAGCGTCCCCACACACAGTCCTGCTCTCTTTTATAACTTTATTCTGATGTGAACACATCAATAGCAGTGCAATTCCAACTACATATATGTATCTCAAAGTCATAAAGACGTCTTTAGTCCTCCTCGGACGGATACTTCCTCATTGTCACTAGATGACAGCGCGGTGCATATAGGGGAACTCCAAACATCACAACGATGTCTTTAATGTGCAGGTATGTGTGGTCTAAATTAACAGAAAGACAAAAACAAATGCATCCATTTTCTTCCGCTTATCCGAGGTCGGGTCGCGGGGGCAGCAACCTAAGCAGGGAAGCCCAGAGGTCCCTCTCCCCGGCCACTTCGTCCAGCTCTTCCCAGCGGATGCCGAGGCGTTCCCAGGCCAGCTGAGAGACATAGTCTCTCCAGCGCGTCCTGGGTCTTCCCTGAGGCATCGGTTGGACGTGCCCTGAACACCTCCCCAAGGAGGCGTCCGGGAGGCATCCTAACCAGATGCCCGAGCCACCTCATCTAGCTCCTCTCAATGCGGAGGAGCAGCGGTTCTACTCCGAGTCTCTCCCGGATGACAGTGCTTCTCACCCTATCTCTAAGGGAGAGCCCAGCCACCCTGCGGAGAAAACTCATCAACAGTTCAAAAAAAAGGAAAGAAAGGAATCAGACTAATAATTATGCCTTTATCCTCTTCCCTCACATCCCGAAGACGATTCATGGCTGTGTCGCCCGTAAACTGACACTTATGCTACTATACTTCATGTTTTTATTTTTTTACATTGAAAACATTTAAAACCAGACAACCAGAATGACTGAATCTTATTTCGTTTAAATTGCTTGTAATATAACAAAAGACATTTATCCTCCTTTCTCCGAAAAAATTGACTTTATTTATATAAAATGTATAGGTTGTGTACACTTTACAGCTTTGGGGGGCTAGGTATTGAGGCGCATTTTGACGGACAGCAACATTCATTTTGGAGATGCCATTGCAACTTTGGTGGAATGAGTGGAGTGAAGTGGCGGAAGACGATTAGTCCTCGTTAGGTCTGTCATAATAACAAATTGTTGCCGATAATATTGGCAACATTTTTCGAGACCATTTTTTATTAATTATACGGCATAATAATGAGAGTATCAAAAGCAATAAATTTTTATTTCTGAAGAGTATTTAACATTGTAATTGAATGTCAAGAGCTTTTAATTAAATTAAACATCATAAATTAAACAAATAAAGACAAAAAAAAACTCAGTGAAAATAAAATGGACACTCAAATGGACAAAAATTGCTCTTATATAGAAATAACAATCATAACCAAAATGCAACATTTCTGATATTCTTCAACAGGTCTTCTTTCACTCAAAATATTAATTCCTAATTCCGTTTTTTCCGATTTACCAGCGTAGTGTGTGTGATTTTTGGGTCAGTGAATAAAAGTGCATAAAAACTTACATTTACTGATGCAATCCATAAATAGACAATTTAGCCCAGTAATTGAGTTAAAATGGATGTAGCCTTGCAAACTTTTCTCTGCACACACTGCTACAAAATTCGACAAACTATAATAGGCGTGCTTGTGTTTAAAGGAGATGCGGTCAGCCATGCAATTCCAACCGGATAAGTAAGATATTTTGTTTGACACGCTTATTTTGTTTACAGTTAGGCATGTGTCAAACTGTGCTCTTATTTTGAAGTCCGTAAGGATGTTCTGTGTGTGAGACTGTCTCTTTACGCCTAAGGCAAGATGGGTGCAAAATGTTTCTTGTCTTTTTTTCACTCATATTATGCCATCGGGCATTGTGAAACGCTTCTTACATTAAAGCAGTGACTATGCACTCATCCAGCACACACAACCACACTAGCATGCTAGCTTCCATTCACGGAGGATGAACCTCCTTTAACAAAGTTCCAGCAACTTTTGCCCCTGTTTATTGTCATTTCAACATTGCAGTGGGCGGTTTAGTGTTTGGAATAAGATTCCGCTACGATTTAGCCATCCAACGGATATATACAATAATTCCACACACGAATGTTCTTCCTCATTAAGACAGCATTTCATTCACATGATGTCAATGTTTCGTTTAACAGTCAATTATAGACTTACAGACAGGTAAAAATCTTTTTTTCTGTTTAAATATAGTGCATCTTATGTTCAGGTGCGCTCAGTAATCCTGAAATTACCACATGAGAATTGATTTTTAAAAATCATTAAATAGAATAAAAAATGGAATCGGAATCCTTCGTTCATTTTCTATGCCGCTTGTCCTCATTAGAGTCGCGGGGGAATCGGAATCATAAGAATCTTATTTCATAGTTTTAATAGGAAACTTGTTGAAATTCTGCTTCTCAGACAATTTGATTAATTGCCGATTTCCAATAAAACAACCGTATCAAGCAAGTAATTGCAGCCAAGAATCATATGCCCCCTATTGAAAGGCATCGCAGTGTCACCAGCCAAAGCACCACAAAGCATCCGCTTGTGTTGTTTGCCTCATTTTGCATAACTTATGTAGTTGAGGGCATGTGACAGCGGAAGAGAGAGAGAGAGGGATGAGAAATGGACCAAATTTAGACAAAGATCTTTTGTCTTTGCAGCCTTCCCTTCCTCTTGTCTCCTTCTTTCAATCTTATTTTGTTAACAAACCTAATCCAGAGTTTAACTGCCAATGGCTTGATGTCATGCGGATCTGCATGGAAAAAGTCTGTAAAGATCGCCGTCGACAAGAGATTAGAATTTCACATTAATCAAGAGTGTGCGCACGCGCGCGTGTGTCATTATGGGCACCGATCAAGATAGAGGTGGGTTATTTTGGGTTATGCAGGCTTGGTTCATCCAGGTGCTTCTTGTTTGACTTCATGTGGACTCCTGTGTGTCGCTGTGGCACTGCTAGCACTGATCAGACAGTCATTGCTTCCTGGAAGTTTCCTTGTCAATTGTCCTGTGCGTTGTCTTCTGTGAAAATAGTCTTGATTCATGCCTTCACTGATTGACTACAACCACCAAACCCAACTACAACCATAGCGGTAAACATGCCATTGAATTAATTCCTCTCAAAACCGAGGTTCCTAATTTCTGCAGCAGGTGCTTAATCGGTGACACGGATAGATTCCTGCAGCAATAACAAATGACAGTACACACATCACGAAAGGAGGAAATGACCTGTCCATTCTTCTGAGTGACCTTAGACCTTGCCTGTTGTCATCATGCATAGGCTTTGAACATCATTTGCTATGCATGTGTGATTCCCAATACTACTACACAACTTTGCCATATATCTTCGGAGTCTTCTATAGTAACTTTCCTAACAGCAATACGGTATGCATCCTAAGAACCTGCTTTTGAGCACTAAATGTGAGTAGAATTCATCATCTCCCTCATTTTTTTTTTAACTCCACTTTTGAGAGAAGATATACTGAAATGGTTGCCACTTTTCGTGGCATGGACATGATGGGGCTTCTGACTCGCTCCTGAGCCCACCCTAAGTATATGGCACACATTTTAACAACAGATGTAGCATCTGTATGTTTTATAATTTAGTTTGTTTTCAGCAAACAGACTAACCTAGCTTGAGCTTGCTGTAAAAATGGGACTATGTGGTTGGTACTGTACTCACGTTGCTGTGCTAGGGTTTCCAACGTGTTTGTCCTTCAGTCCCACTTGGGTTGGGTTGGGCATCAATTTGAACGGTTCCGATTTCAGATCCTCGTTTTGATCTCCTTTCGTAACAATTCTTGATTTCGATTTTGTTAATATGCATGGTCATAAAAGTCTGCTTGGTCATTTTTGCACGAACTGTTTGAACTTCTCCATGCACATTTTAAATATATGAACTTTATGCATTTATCACACGGCTGTTTTCAATGAGTAGAAAAATAGTGAACCATTGAACTTGAATATAAATGCTATGAAGTTTTGTCTCACAGAGTACATTTTCACATAATTTTAAAATTGTTTCACATGATGTTTATGTGCCAGATAGTGTTAATCGTTTGAGTGTGTGAATGCTTGTTTGTCTATATGTGCCTTGCGTTTGATTGGCGACCAGTCCTGGGTGTATCCCGCCTCTTCCCCGGAGTCAGCTGGTATAGGCTCTAGCATTCACTGAGACTCTAGTGAGGATAAGCCGTGTAGAAAATGGATGGTTGGCCACATAGGAAATGGATGAATGGCACATAAAGACCATACCATAATATTTGTATAAAATTCATGATTCAAATATATACTGTAAAGCTTCATTGTTACATAAACCTTAATTAAGGATCATTCTTTTTTTTTACTCTATCGTGGTTCTAGAGACGCATTCCCGACGCTGGTCTTGGTATTCCAATGTCGGCGTCACTAAGAAAGCAATCGACCGCATTCTTATGTCTGGGCGGTGGAGATGGCTCCAGAGCTGCAGGGTCTTCAGTGGTGCGCAGTTCTACAGCAGTGATCACAAACTGCTGGTGGCTATGCTGAAACTTCGATTTAGCACACCTAGATGGGCGTCGAACGTTCAACTTAGACCGGACGTCTCCTGTCTTCATGATCGTGTCGTGGCAGAGGCATACTCTAGTAAGCCTATTGAAAACCTTGGGGAAGGTGGGAACTCAGACGACCCAGAGCAGCAATGGATGTCCCTCAAAACCAGCATCCTGGATGCTGCCGCTGGTTGTATTCCTGGTGTTTGGGGGGAACACAAAGCCACATCTCCAAGGAGACAGTTGACATCATCAAGGAGTGCCACAGGGTTTGCTTTCCTCGGCCTACTCGGCGTTGTCCTGCGGTCTGTTCAGCTGCCGGTGACGCCCTGTTCGAGGGATCTGCAGTGATGGGCCGATGGTTCGAGTACTGTGGAGACCTGTATAAGGCGCCGTCTACCGAGACCTCTCAGTGGGAGATGACGCCGATCCACTCGTGGACAGCAATTCACCTTCCCTAGATGAAACTAGGAAGGCGGTTGAGCAACTGAAGGATGGAAAGGCGGTGGGTGTTTACGCTGATATGCTGAAGGCAGACGGGGAGGCCGTGCTCCGGTCATTGCATTCGCTCATCTGTTCCGTATGGAACATGGGGATCATCCCCTCTAACTGGAGAAGTGGCATTGTTGTCCCAATCTGAAGAGGGGAAGGGTGACCCTCGGGAGTGAAACAACTATCAGGGCATTACAGTGCTCTTGGTACCAGGCAAGGTTCTCACGAGAATCCTTTTTCTGAAGAGGGGAAGGGTGACCCTCGGGAGTGAAACAACTATCAGGGCATTACAGTGCTCTTGGTACCAGGCAAGGTTCTCACGAGAATCCTTTTTCTGAAGAGGGAAGGGTGACCCTCGGGAGTGAAACAACTATCAGGGCATTACAGTGCTCTCGGTACCAGGCAAGGTTCTCACGAGAATCCTTTTGAGTAGAGTTTGCGGCCAGGTGCTTGCGCATCAGCGTCCTGAGTAGTCCGGCTTCACTCTGAAACGGTCCACCGTAGACCGTATCCTTGCGCTACGAGTACTCACGGAGCGTCTTCATGAATTTAATGTGGGTTTTCTTGTAGCCTACATTGACTAGAGAAGGCGTTTGATTCGGTCAGTAAGGATGTCCTGTGGAGGGTCCTGTAACAACGCGGGATCCTGCAGCAGCTTGTCCAGCTTATCGCATCTGTATTCGGAGGATGAGAATGTTGAAGTCGTGGAAAGATTCACTTATCTTGGCAGTGTGATTCACCGTGCTGCATCCTGCGAGGCAGAGGTCGTTCGTCGACCTGTCATTGCTCAAGGAATTATGGGTTCACTGAAAAAGGCCATGAGAAACTTGAGGTATCTGAGCTCAGGAAGAAAGGTCCACATCTTCAACTCCTTGGTCATGGCAACCCTGCTTGTAAAGCTGACTGACGGGCTGAAGCGCAGACTGGATTCCTATGCAACCGTGTGCCTTTGGCGAATCTATGGGTATCGATGGAGCGACTTTGTGTCGAACCAAAAAGTACTCCACAGGGCGCAGATGGGACAGGTCTCTTGCCAGATCCGCGAGCGGCATTTGAAATTCTACCGACATGTGGGTCGATTCCCCCCAGAGGACCCGGCTCACCGGATCATTAGTGTTGAGGACACAAGTCGCTGGACCCGACCGGTGGGGCTTCCTTGTGTTTCGTGGCGGTCGCAAGTGCGGGGCTACATGGATGGGTGGTCAATGGGCCTGACGTTTGCCTGGAGTGCTGCGCGGAGAAGGCCTGGGGTGTGGAAGGCCTGAGTGGACGCTGCAAAGTGCATTTGCGGCGCGCGCACCCATACCTGACCTAATAAGCGAAATAGTAGAAGTTATTTGAACACAATTTACCTGACGAAATGTCCAAAAAACAGGACAATTTAAAGAATTCAAGGTCGTATGCTTTCATTTTACTATCACTGGTGTCACATGACCCGAATATATGTTTTGTTATTTAGGCTTGAGAGACAGCTTGCAATGCTTGCAGGCTTTTAATACTCACTTTATCCCAAGAGTGAAATTGTTGGCTGATGTAACAATACAGTCATGATACGAGAATTTATGAGATGCTCTCTGACAGTCTCTGTCATTATCTTATTTGAACGAAAAGTTTATTTGTCCTTTACAATTTAATGCAGGCGTGGACACACACGGCTCATTAGCAAGAAAGCTACAGACACACAAACAGTATGCCCTTTGTCACCAGTTGTGTTTGGACAGAATTTCTAGGCGCAGACAGGGTGTTAAGGGGTTCCGGTTTGGTGGCCGCAGGATCGGGTCTCTGCTTTTTGCAGATGATGTGATCCTGTTTGCTTCATCGAGCCGTGACCTTCAGCTCTCACTGGATCGGTTCGCAGCTGAGTGTGAAGCGGCCAGGATGGAATTCAGCACCTCCGAGTCAGGGTCGAGATCGTGCCCCAAGTGGAGCAGTTTAAGTACCTCAGGTTTTTATTTCTGAGTGAGGGAAAGATGGAATGTGAAATGCACATGACGGATTGGTGCGGCGTCTGCAGTGATGCGGACTCTGCATCGGTCCGTTGTGGTGATGAGAGAGCTGAGCCGAAAGGCAAAGCTCTCAATTTACCAGTCGATCTACGTTCGTACCCCCACCTATGGTCTTGGGCTTTGGGTAGTGACCGAAAGGACAAGCGGCTGAAATGAGCTTCCTCCACAAGTGTAGCTAGGCTGTTTGGGATAAGGTGATAAAACACTGTCATCTTGGAGAGACTCGGAGTAAAACCGCTGCTCCTCTACATTGAGAGGAGCCAGATGAGGTGGCTCGGGCATCTGGTTAAGATGCCTCCCGGACGTCTCCCCAAGGAGGTGTTCAGGGCACATCCAACTGGTAGGAGGCCTCAGGGAAGACCCAGGACACGTTGGAGAGACTATGTCTCTCACCTGACCTGGTAATGCCCCGGCATCAGTCGGGAGGAGCTGGACTAAGTAGACGGGGAAAGGGAAGTCTGGCTTCCCTGCTTAGACTGCTGCCCCAGCGCTCCAACCTCGGATAACGGATGGATGGATGGAGACAAACAGTATCTTCCCACTTATTGTTAGACTGTCTAAATTTCAACATCAAGGCTAGCATTGGAAAACAGACTAGTACCAACTCTTCTAGGTTATCTTTTTGCACCAATAAGAGAAGAGACCAATGTCATATGGTTTTTGTTGACACTTTTTGTGCCACCACAGAAGGAATTGGGGCCAAGTTTAGCTGTAAAAGCACCTTCTGTGTGAGAAAAGTTGTTATCATTGTCAATAAACCTGCACAGGAAATAAACAGCCAGACGGGAGGATGGATGGATGATCGCTAGCAAAATGAGTGTCTCCGCTTGTGTTGTGATCATGCAACTCCTCCCAATTGTTCCCGTTTCCTCCCGCAACAGTCAAAGATGACGCATCAGTATTGCCGCGGAGCTTACAGGAAGTGGCTACAGCTTTTGATAGGCCAGTAGGGGGATGCTGCACAGTAGCCGCTCTGGCAGCATGCATAGCTTTACCACAGCCAGGCTCTGCAACACTTGCAGCGGTTTGACGACATCATCAAACTACAGCCACCCACCACTCTTTCTCTCTCTCTCTCTTTGTTTTTCTCTCCTCTCCTGCCTCCCTCTGTTTGCTGTCGAAACAATCTATCTCTCTCTCTCTCTCTCTCTCTCTCTCAGTCCGAGGGGCGTCAGTGAAAGAACAAGAGCTCGCTCGGGAAGGGGAGGAGCTGCTTGTGAGCAAATGGGGAGGGTGAGCACTTTAGTGGGGGGGCTGGCTGTATTAGCAGGCTAGTACTGGCACATTCACACACACAGGAAGAGTACAGGAGAGGGAAATATTGCACTGCATTATTCCATTTTGCTGCAACTAAAGTTTAAGTCACTGTTTGTTCATTTTGGCATTAGGCATTTCTGGATAGTTCTCGTCACAAGGCACTGGATTGGCCAGACAGGCAGTGGATTCTTGGGTATATTACGTCTCTAGGCTGGCAATGCTCTCTGGTCCTTTCAGCTACAACTTGGAGCAAACAAAGTGGTGACACATCTCAGGTCGTTACAGGATGCCACTTTTGACCGCTGCCTGCGTGGGGTAGAGCCTAGATTCAAAGCCATGGGAGCTCCAAGTTTATAATCAAAGAAAGGTCCATTAGAGGCGTCCGAGATGATCGCAACAGTTGAGGTCTGTGAAGTCCAAGTGAGCGAACATATTTGACTATTCTGTGCCTTCTGACGATGCCAAACTTTTGAGAGGCGCCATGCTGAGCCTGCAGGATTCGGTCTTCTTTGAGATCAGCATCAAATCTCTGCTGAAGTCGTGGAGTAGCAGCTGTGAGTACCTTGACTGTGTTTACATACCGCGCTCGGCCCGTCGCTCTTATCTGCGCAAGCGTTGATGGTTCTTGCATTGGAGTTCCAAGCTTTTGAGCTCCCCTATCTGCTGCTACCTGTGCAAGGGAAAGATAACTAATGGAGTGTCAGGATGAGTGATTGTATTTAGTCCAAGTTTAGTCAGGCTTGGCTTGGTGGCTGAGCCTAAACACTTTAAAAGCTGTCCATTGTTGAGAATCTCTTAATGCATCAGCTTGCTTAACGGAATGTACTTTCGCTGGTGCTTTTCTTCACTATCAACTGTATTTTGTCACTGAAATCTTCTTTGTTAGCTTCATTCAGCAGCAGTCAACACAACCCTAATGCCTTCTTCCCACTACCTGCTTTTATCAGCTTCCTCTTCATCCTTTGAGGCAGCTAATGTTTCCCGACAATCGATCAGTCTCTGTCCTGTTATTAGCTTCCTGATATTAATCCCGAAATCCAAAAGGCACTTGTGTTCTAATTGCAATGGAATTTGACATATTGCTACAAAGAGTGTCTGTAGGTATGCAACCTGGCCCACAAAATTATCCTACGTCTCAAAGATGAAGGTTTTACTGTGCTTTGTGCTCATGACTTCAACCGGTGCTTTCTTGCATCAACCTTTTTATTGTGCGCACCAAATAGACTCTGTCTCATATCTTCAGCTAATTAATGCCCATATATACTGTACAATATTGACCTTTCAATTGAGACTCAAGCACACTGATGACTCATCATTTTTGTGCTGTTACTGCAGAGTGCAGTGTCATGATAAAGATGCGGTCACGTACTGTAAAGACGGAGACTTGCGATTTGGTTTCTCAGGGAAAAATAGGCGTCAAGTTGCAACCAGCTTTGGCGTGTCTTCTGACTTACATACTGTACTCTTGTTTGTTTTATACAATGGTATTTGTACTTGCTATTTGTTGGAAGGTTTGTTATGACTTACAGCTGTGATTTGCCAAGTCATGAGACAATATTCTTTTGGTGAACTACTCAACATCAGCTGGTGGACTTGCTTATGAGCTCCCTGTTGGAGACCCCAGTGATAGCCTCACTATCTTAAAGCCGGGCACACTAACACAACTTTTGATAACACTCTTGTTTATGATAACAAGCGATCAAGATTGTTAAGTGACACCTGCCAGCCAGGCGACATCATGTGCAAACAATGCCGGAATGTGGAATGCGATTGAAAGGTGAGCGATCACACGGGCTGGCATAGATAGGCTTAGCATGTGACAAGCTGTCGTTACCTGACTACACATTTTACAGACTTTTGTTCATTCGCCTGATAAAAAGAAACAAAGTGAAAGATGTGTCTTGTATCTGGTCGCCTATGCACAAGTGCCAGCGAGGCAGGCCGGCAACTCCGTTGATTTTTAAGTAGATTTTAAGTGATTTTGACAGTGCTGCATGTTGGATACACCTGTGCTATCATCACCCCACAGGACAGATTTCTATAACAAAAATAATAAAATTATTTTATTTTGTTAATTGTTTTACTTGAACAAAAAATATTATTATAATTGCTCTGTATGTGTATTACTCTAAAACAGGCATCAAATTGAATTTAGGTTTGCAGCAAATTAGTAGCACTTGAGTATTTTTGTACTAGTCACATAGTACTATTGGGCTAAATAGGTCAGGTAAGAAAAAGTCTCTGCATTTTAGACTCTCATTTTAAGTGCTCTCTGCAACTTTGCCATTAAAGTAACAGTTTTGCAATGTTCTCGGTCTATGTTCTGCTGGTTGTTGAAAAACATAAAATAAATAATTTCTAAAAAACACAACGGCTGCAGTCCACCTTCCCATGCAGCTCACCACCACAACTTCAGAAAAATCCTGATTACGACAAGACAAAAAGATTATTAAGTGACGCTTTAAAACGTGGAGCCGAACCAAAGCCATAATAAAAATAAAAAACATAAAAAAACAAACATGGAAATATATTATTATTATTATTATTAAATATATTATTAACTACATTAAATTTTTAGGTATGCATAACGGTTTTGGAAATAGAGGCGATTTTACTGTATGGGAAAAATAATATACTTTTAGAAAGCCCCCACTTTTTGCATGTTTATGTAGCACCCTTTAAAGGGTCCCTGACATGGTTCATCAACTTTGATTACATATGTTATATATTGTTTGTCATCACATTCTACGGAAAAAATACAACAATTACATTTATAGTTCATGCCGCCACCTAGGCCTGTCACGATCAATAAGTTGAATAGTTGAACAATAGAAAATGATGTCAATGATTTTGCCGGGTTAATAAATTGCCATATGCATGCATGTGTGTTTTCCTCGTGTCTTTTTACCACTCAGGCTGGGTGATTTGTAGGACAGCAAAATTTCCTATCGTGACAGGCGCCACCCATGACGAACTAGCTCTCGCAGTTCAGCCTCATTCCGGAATGACATCATGGGGGTTGCACCTCTCAGCTGAAGCAGAGTAAACCAATGCTTCTTAAGGTAGATAGTCAACTTGGTTTAGTATACGTTTTATCGCAATAGTTGTAATGCCAAAACTGGATGTGTACAGTATTCGAGTGATACTGTAAGTTTGTTTTCTTTTACAAAAGCCACAAAAATTGCCAAAGCAAGTGTGGAGAACAAGCGACAGATAGAGGTCCACGTCCAGTTCTGTTCTTTTTGCAGTGTTCATTTTACTGATGACTGCTTTGAAAGAACACCTTTACAAGAAGTATTTGGATTGAGAGTACTTAATGGTATAAACGCTTTTGAATAAGGATGATTTTCCACCGGCGGAATAGTACCGGCTGATACACAAGAAGAAAAAAAACAAGACAAGAGCAACCACTATGTCAAATTTCAACATATATCAACAATACAATAAAAATGAACAACCATGATAACCACAATATCAACAACAACCAGAACAGTGACAAAGCAAAATGGGCAAAAAGACAGGAAAAGAGAGAAAGTGGGAAAAAAAATGTGTGTGTGTGTTTATACACTGGTTTGAAAAACTGTTTGCCCCCTTCCTGACTTTTTATTATTGTTTGTCACACAAAATGTTTCTGATCATCAAACACATTTTAATATTAGTCAAAGATAACACAAGTAAACACAAAATGCAGTTTTTAAATGAATGTTTTTATTATTTAGGGAGAAAAAAATCCAAAGCCACATAGCCCTTTGTGAAAAAGTAATTGCCCCTGCACCTAATAACGGGTTGGGCACCCTTAGCAGCAATAACTGCAATCAAACGTTTGCCATAACTTGCAACAAGTCTTTTACACGCTCTGGAGGAATTTTGGCCCACTCATCTTTGCACAATTGTTGTAATTCAGCTTTATTTGAGGCTTTTCTAGCATGAAGCGCCTTCTTAAGGTCATGCCTCAGCATCTCAATTGGATTCAGGTCAGGACTTTGACTAGGCCACTCCAAAGTCTTCATTTTGTTTTCTTCAGCCATTCAGAGGTGGATTTGCTGGTGTGTTTTGGGTCATTGTCCTGCTGCAGCACCCAAGATGGCTTTAGCTTGAGTTGACCAACAGATGGCCAGACATTCTCCTTCGGGATTTTTTGGTAGACAGTAGAATTCATGCTTCCAACTATCACTGCAAGCCTTCCAGGTCCTGAAGCAGCAAAACAAGCCCAGACCATCACACTACCACCACCATATTTTACTGTTGCTATGATGTTCTTTTTATGAAATGCTGTGTTACTTTTACGCCAGATGTAACGGGACACGCACCTTCCAAAAACTTTTGTCCCGTCAGTCCACAGGATATTTTCCCAAAAGTCTTGGCAGTCATCGAGATGTTTTTTAGCAAAATTAAGACGAGCCTTAATGTTCTTTTTGCTTAATAGTGGTTTGCGTCTTGGAACTCTGCCGTGCAGGCCAGTTTTGCCCAGTCTCTTTCTTATGGTGGAGTCGTGAACACTGACCTTAATTGAGGTAAGTGAGGCCTGCAGTTCTTTAGATGTTGCCCTGGCATTTTTTGTGACCTCTGGGATGACTGACTTTCTACTGCCCGACATTGTCAGGCATGCGTACAAGCACGTAGGGCCACACAAACTGAAGACCAGGACCTGAGGACCAATGGACCAGTCTGCAGCATCATTTTTTCACTTTTATTTTTGGGGTGTTTTGAATTTCCCCCCTCTATAGGGTGATCATTTTCATTTCTATCAAATTATGTGGGATCATTTTGAAAAGAACATTTGGTCCATATATGCTTGCAATGCATTACTTTATTTTGTATATAAACTTTATTATGATAAATCTGCCTTGCGGGTCTGAGTATGCTGTCAATGTCAAAGTTTAATTTTCTGTTGAGAATTGCTACCCCTCTCTGCCTTGAGTTGAACCAGGCATCTATAGATGTGTTTGTTAGATGTTTTTCATGTGGTAAGACAAAGTCTGCCTTTAAATCCTGTAGGTGATTTAAAATGTTTGGTCTCTTGAACCTGGAACCGGGTCTGTGCACATTCCACGAGAGAAACCACAGTGTACCCATGACCTGACTGATGTTTGTACTATGGACTCATGCAGATTTGTTTTATTCCCACATGACTTAAATACACCTGTTGTGTGGATAGTGTGGACATGCTGCTGTGCCTCAGTTCTATCCTGCTTCTATCTTTTGTTCTGGTTAACACATACAAATAATGTGAGGTCTTCATTGCCCAGAAAAACGTGAGGGGAGGGAGTGAAAAGAAAAAAGTGATATATATATAAAAAGACAGGAACATATATTATCACTTTGCACGTGTGCCGTAGCGACAGACAGTGAACCAATAACAAGTCATTTTACAGTTGGCATTATTTTGAGTTCAGTACTTTATTGTCCTTAACATGCTTGTATGTGAAAGTAGACGTTTACACCACCTGGTGCTGGAATTAATAGAGCCACGGCGTGATTTTGTGATCAATGTATAGTTGGCCGTTGACAAAAAGTTTGTCCACCGCGACCACAGCTTGGCATCCATCTTGAATGAACTTACGGCAGATGGAGAAAAGAACACGGTGTCGATCCAAGATCTCCTTTGGAAACTGATCGTTCACACTAAAGTCCTTCCCTCTCAGCTCTTGGCCCTGGAACTTGTTCATTTTGTTTAAAATTGACACACTTCGCCGCAATCGACTGGGGCCGGCTGGCGTCGGCTCTTCTCCGTCCTACGTGTGTACGCGGTGGAAGGCGGTGTTGTCCAATCTATCCTCCGGTAGCTTCAGATGGACGAATTTGATGAGGTTTTTTACCGTTTCTTCCGGGTCTTTCTTCTCTTCTTCTGGTATTCCCACAAACACCAGGTTGTCCCTCATGTTGCATACCTGAAGATCCAAAACCGTCTCCTTTTTTTATTCTCCTCGAAGTGCCAAATAATTCCCTCCGTTAGGGATTTCACCGACTCACTGAGCGAAGCCTTCTTGTCCGCTAGGGACTGCACTGCTGCTGGCTAAACTCACTCTGAGTCCCGCAGTGCTTGGAACTCCTTGTGCATGATCTCCAACAAGTTTAAACGGGCATCAAGACTGGACAGTTTATTATCGATGGACATCAGTAAGTCCTCCAAGAGAGATGGATAGATTGATAGACGCTTTAAGCGGTAATAACGGTTGAGGGAGCAGTGAAGAGCCTAATGTAAATGATGGCGATGGCTGGGTTTGCTTGAGAAATCGGGAAGAGTGACACAGGTGGAGACATTTTGACGAGTCTGTTGATGAACTGGTATCTTGGCGACAGGGATCTGACAAATTGTGAGCCTAGTAATGTCATAATATGAAAATTATTAATTTACTCCATCACAAACTTTTGGTCATAGTGATGATTTTTTCACTCACAGTATGTCTATTTCTAACCACTGACATTTCAATGTCAGAACCGAAAAACTCTGCCGCTCAAAGAGTCAAGGCTTAAGTCCATGTTCTGCAAGTTCTCTATTTCATCTCCAAATGTTTCCTCCTCCTTTTTTCCCTCAAACGGTTGACACATTGCTTGAATCTTATCTACAATCACTGTAAACATCCTCTGTCCCGTACACCGGTGTGTTAGTTTACCTGAGTCATAGTACTCCAATTTCGTCACCTCCGGAAATGAGACTAAACATGTTTAAGCAAAATTGAAGTAAACTGAACTGAAGTAAACCATTCCAATTTCCAAATAAGTAGTCATCAATAGATTTGTCGTCCAATGGCTGAAAAGATTGGATTGAATTTCCGTTCTTTTCTGTCATGCCATTGCTGTAACATCCTTTTGTGTGTGATATAGACTTAGTTTCATCACTGCATAACTCAGCATGTTGTCATACATCTGTGATGGGGCCCACATTTGTTCCCATATTTTGCCTGTTTAAATTCCTGCATTATCTTTGTTTAAGTTGTAAGAAGCAAACCAATAGTAACTCATCAGAGCGCGAGCATGTTACTATACACTAACAGAACTGGTACTGTGGGCCGCCGGGAGGGTTTTTATTTTAACAGTGACAAGGTGGAGCCGCTGCGCTAATAGTTGTGCAATCGTGTGTTTTTCTAAGTTCAGCCATGGAAGAGTGTTGGCTTACAGTCAGACAAACTTAGCAAAGTAGTAAGAAAAAATAATGCAATTTTTTTATGCAGAAAACACAATCAGAGCCAACACTCTGCTACCAGTGTTTTAATGCAGGCCAGGTCTGTTTTTTCTGACTAAGTCCAATCACAGGAACACCACTTTTGGACAAATTGCAAGTCAAGTCATTTGGGTGTGTTACACAAAAAAATTAAACCAAGCTCTGTGAAGCACTGTGGAAGTAGGATTTTGATTGATTCTCGTGGAACTGACAGTTTTTTGTAGTGGTGTCACGATATACGAAGCTCATGAGACTAGATGATGCACGATATTGGGATATTGACGAGAACTAGATCAAATTTACTTTGCTTTCTCTCAGAGGTCTTTTTATTGCCACTTTTCAACTGTACAGAACGCACAACCCCCACCTTTCCACCTCCCACCCAACAGCAAATAAATAAAATAAAAAATAAATCTTCTTTTTTCCCTTTCGGCCCAGCCAATCATCTGCATCTATCCAACCCCCCTATCCTCTTCGCTTGCACCAACTACCTTCATTTCTTTTTTCACTACATCCATAAACCTCCTCCTTGTTCTTCCTCTAGGCCTCCTGCCTGGCAGTTCAAAACTCAGCATCCTTCTACCAATATATTCACTATTTCTCCTCAGGACATGTCCGAACCATCTCAATCTGACCTCTCTGACTTTATCTCCAAAACCTCTAACACGTGCTGTCCCTCTGATGTGCTCATTTCTGATCCTGTCCATCCTGGTCACACCCAAAGAAAACCTCAGCATCTTCATCTCTGCTACCTTCAACTCTGCCTCCTGTCTTTTCCTCAGCGGCACTGTCTCTAAACCAAACAACATCGCTGGTCTCACCACAGTTTTGTACACCTTTCCTTTCATTTTAGCTGAAACTCTTCTATCACACCCGACACTTTTCTCCACCCATTCCAGCCTGCCTGCACACACTTCTTCACCTCTTTTCCACACTCTCCATTGCTCTGGACTGTTGACCCTAAGTACTTAAAATCCTCCACCTTCTTTATCTCTTCTCCCTGTAACCTCACTCTTCCACTTGGGTCCCTCTCATTTACACACATGTACTCCGTCTTGCTGCAGCTGACCTTCATTCCTCTCCTTTCCAGGGCAAACATCCACCCCTCAAGCTTCTCCTCCACATGTTCCCTGCTCTCACTACATGTCACAATGTCATCTGTCTATTCCTGTGAGATTCCCGTCTAACCTCGTCCGTCAGCCTGTCCATCATCATAGCAAACAAGAAGGGGTTCAGAGCTGATCCCTGATGGAGTCCCACCTTCACTGGATGGAGTCCCATCCCTATTGTGGGACTCCCACAATAAGACACTGGCTTGTGCCCCATTGCGGCTACATTAAGTAAAAGTAATAGAAAATAAATGAAATTGTTAAATTTAAGTTGAAGTTTAGTCTGACAATGATGCAGCCATCATACCATGATCAGTAAGGATCAAAATCATCTTGCAATTTAAAGTCAGATATTGATTCTGATAGGAGCAGCATGGTCAGCCACTGAAATGTCAGTGCCGTTATATATATTATATGCAGAGACTGTGTTTTGATCTGACAAGTCTTAAGTAACTTTGATAAAATGTAGAATTATTACAGATTCTGCTGGGACATTAATACAACGGGAAAAAACTGTAACCCTAATTGAAACGTAGAGGGCAGGTAGGATAGCAAGGATTATAGTGTGCCTAAAGCACTTAATGTACTGTTCTAATCCTGTCTGGCGCACTCATTTCACTTTCAGTGTATTATCATTTACAGTAGCAATGCCATTGCTCATGCTCACCCTTTTTGCTTCCCTCTTCCCATGAGATAGTTTTCTCAAAGTGAGAAATAACATCACATTTTAATCTCGAGAAATTTCTGTGACACCCTTAGTTATTTGTCTGTTGTGTCATTTTGGTAGCTATGTTTTGTATACATTACTGCCCTCTATAGGAGTGGAGTGGAACTCTCACTGCACTTGCACAGTCCGTCTTGGTCTGAGGTGGGAGAAAGATTAGGATGCGCACAGCAATGATTGGTTATTAGGGAGAGGCTGGCTATGTGACCTCATTGGAGCACAGTAAACAAAGAGGGGGAGGCTTGAAAGCCTCTCTGTGCTGCTGGACACTGCTGGTGCTTCATGCACTACACTGCACTGCACTTGTGCTAGGAGAAGATAACCCAATTCAAGATAAAAAATGTTCTACTAGTGTGCAATTGTCCTTTCTATTTTCCTTTCCTAATCTATATTTCACTTGAATATCAAGCCACAGCCTCACCAGTCCCAGCAAAAATAGACCCTGGTGTTCTTACCCTATGTATTACTGTATTAATTACTGCAGTTTTGCAGTAGGTTTGGGTGATGGTTTTTATATACCGGTACAAATTCTTCCAATGGTTATAAAATTACTTATCGGTATAAATGATGACGCCTCATGTGTACCACAGCGGCCCAGAGCAGAGACAACAAAAAATGAGAACATTAGCATGGCTGAAACGGAGGGGAAGCGAATACTATAGATGATGAAATTGTTGCTGAATGGGGAGAGGCAGAGGCGGAGCTACATGGTGGCCAATGGTGGCTGACAGTTACAGTATAACTGAACCCTGGCTGTGCATGCATTCTGTAATGGGGCAGTGGTGTTTTCATAAACAAAATATATTGAGTAGTCAGTGCCCAATATTTCTGTACCTGACCAGGTTGTAGACCTTGTTGCTGACACCCACTTTGCTTGCATGTGTTATTTGAATAAGGCAAACAAATAATCTGTGCCACATGTAAAATGCACACCTGTGCTCAGTTCTGTTTTAGTGTAAATGATGCTGATAATGGCAAAACTGCATGTCTAAATAGAGTTACTCAATCAAATTTTAAAGTTTCCTATACCATTAGGATGGGGATTTCACTATTTTTATGACTACATTTAAATAGATGGAATTCATGCTTACTGTAACAATATGGTTGCATTGTTAGCTGGCCAGGAGGTCTGTGCTGCAACATCTCTGTGTGGAGTTTGCATGTTTTCTCCGTGCAGTTGGCTTCCTCCCACATGCCAAAAATATGCATGGTATGTTAATTGCAGATGCTATTGTCTATTGGTGTGAATGTGAGTCTGACTGGTTGTCTATAGATAGATGGCTAGATACTTTATTAATCTTCAAGAGAAATTCATATTTTCAGCACCTCTGGAAATACTTAACCATTTATTTTCAACATAATCACAACATCCTGCGATTGGCCGGTGAGCAGTCCAAGTTGTACCCCGCCTCTCGGTACGAGAGACCGAGAGGGATAGGCTTAAGCATACTTGCTACCCTAGTGAGAACACGCAGTTTAGAAAATGGATGGATGTTGATTTTTGGAATTCCGAGGTTTCTGAATGAACCTTGATGTGATGTGATTGGTGGATAAGGCGGAAGTCTGGTTGTTGGAGCGGACAGCTACAGTAAGAACTTGTGTACAAGCCTACAAATATGTTGTCTTAGTGACTGTGCAAAGTAAAAGTCTTAACAGTGTACTGATTGGTCTTTCATGAAACCAGCTAACTGGCCGTATCTTATTTTTATCCGCTCTGGATTGCATGAATAAATGATGATGTGTGGCTTTGTGGATTATTTGGAGTCTTTTCTGGTGCTTTCTATTACATATAACATTNACCACTGACATTTCAATGTCAGAACCGAAAAACTCTGCCGCTCAAAGAGTCAAGGCTTAAGTCCATGTTCTGCAAGTTCTCTATTTCATCTCCAAACGTTTCCTCCTCCTTTTTTCCCTCAAACGGTTGACACATTGCCTGAATCTTATCTACAATCACTGTAAACATCCTCTGTCCGTATCTTATTTTTTATCCGCTCTGGATTGCATGAATAAATGATGATGTGTGGCTTTGTGGATTATTTGGAGTCTTTTCTGGTGCTTTCTATTACATATAACATTTATATTACAAACTGTGGAGGAAATTGCAATACTGTTGGCTACACTGTGTGTGTGTGTTTGTCTGTGTGTGTGCATGTGTGTTGTGCCACTCCCCCTTTAAGCTGTCAATCTATGGGAAACACTGAATTCTATCCACCTTATTCGTAGCCCCCTTGAACCTTTGCATGAAGTATGGGCGAAACTTCTGGTAGACACCGGAACCGGTATTTATTTACATGAACCAATCGCGCAATTCCTGTTTTTTTTGGCTCGATAACTACATAAAGTGGGAACACAGATCCGGTCAGGTCTTAAACAAGGCGATGTAACAATTCCGTGGCCTACTCAAATTGAACACCACCTTTAGCAGCATTTTTAGGTAATTTCTCAACTCTATTGCGTCAGATGAACAATCCTAAAAGTTCCGAGGCATATCAATACCATCATAGCGATTAGGTTGGTCGGGTTTTGTTGGAAGATGTTGGGCACTATCGTATCTATCTAAAAGCAGATGTTGAGCCAATAATGCCAATAATCCACGCTACGGATAGTTTAAAGGTAAATTCACAACATTAACTTTATGCTTGTTTCTGCTGTGGCAGCACACAGTGCTGATCTATTGGCACGCCAATTTTTGTGCCAGCTGTATGTGTTGTGTGCCACACAATCGGATACTTTTTTTGTGCCTGGTGTGTATGAAACACGATCTGATGTCAAGTTCAGCCCCGATTGCGTGTTTTGATTTTGCGACATGCAAAGGTTTGTGACAACGGCGATTAAATAAATAATACCAAACGGTGGAACTTACGTTTCAGTGATGCCAACACCTCGACCAAAACATGTCCTTTCACCAAACTCAGACTAATCATTACATCCCATTAAATCTAAGCAGTGTATTCCACACACGTTGCTAGAAGTGGATCAATGAAGTGTATATCTAAATGATTTTTTTGCAAAAACATATTTTAATTGACGTCTTTCCTTTTTGCGTTTGTTTTGTTTCTTTATTTTATTTAAAAGCTCTTGACATTGCAGTTTCAGTGTTTCTCAATATACTAATGACACATGCGTTGGATGCTAGTACATGTGACGTCAGACTGCAGACTACCCTGCTGTTCACACAGCAGTCGTACCGCCTCTGCTATGACGCTGATACCAACAAATGTGCTGAGTCGCTTTTCCTTAATTTCACTCACAGGAAAAGAAAGCGCCTATAAAGTAATAATAAAGTATCCATACGTTTATCTCGTCTCCCTGTTTGCTTTGGTGCCGTTCACACAGACATTCGCAACTTTGACTCCGGTCCTCTCCCCCAGCAGCTTCGGCGCCAGTCATCGGCAGCGTGAGCAGACGCTGCACCCCCTCAGCGGTGACTCCCCTCCCTTGGGAAAAACACAACCTCATTGCCATGTCGAGCATCACCATCGACCCCGAGCTCAAGCCCGGGGAGTTTGTCATCAAAAGCCTCTTTGCCGAGTTTGCCGTGCTGGCCGAGAAGAAGATTGAGATGGTGATGGCCGAACCGCTGGTGAGTTTACGACTAACCGCCACATCATAAACCGAGCGATATGCAGGGGAGCAGTTAGTGGTGGCTCGTTAGGTTTATGTGTGTCGATTAATTGTTAACAGACTGGACTGCTTGTCCTAAAATGTTGTGATACTTTTAACTAATAATACTTTTGTCTTTCCCTATTTAAGGAGAAACCTCTGTCCCGGTCCCTCCAAAGAGGGGAGGATGCACAATTTGACCAGGTCAGTGCTGTTTATAAGTGTGACTTTTTCCATCGGGACCCAAAAGACGTTCTGTACGGCATCTCAGAGTTTGCGTGCAGTGTTTGAATCCCCACTTCCAGCAATCAATGCTCCATTCAGTGGCCCCTCATCTGTATGTTGTGCAGAAGGCTCTCTACAATGGGGCCCACTGCAGTGCTTTGTTCAGCACGACACAAGGCTGATGGGGATAAATAGCGGCACTGCAACTGATCCAGCTGGTCTCAGTCGTCAGAGTAGGAGGGGGAAAGAGGTACAGAGAGCGTGGAATCGCTGTGTCATCCTCGGCAGTAAATCAGCACTGGGCACTGGAGTGTGACTGCTGGGTGTAACAAGGGGGCAGTGGGCGTGGCAGGGTTGTGTAACTTAGCCCTGGCCGACATCCACGGCCCACGTCCTGACTGCTCGCCCGCCGACCAGCTCCTTCCACGTCTTATCTTATTGTGTCAGTGCTGCTAAAACACAGAGCTCATGTTTTCTCCTGTCTCTAACAAGCTCTGATACTGTTAGACTGCAACACTGGCTCTCGTGATCTGCCACTTTTGGCGTTGGCGTGCCAGTATACAGTAGCATAGTTATTCTGCAGTCCATTTTGTTTGCAGTCCAGTCCGTCTGCAGTCTGTACCCTAAGCCTGAAAGACAGACAGTTTCCCTTTGAGTGCAAATGATGAAGTTCAGTTTGTTTACACTAGGATGTTACAATATACTGTAGTATAGAAAGTAAATGTGGATACACTTTAGAGCAGGGCTTGAAATGGGGGTGGATCAGGTGTTGGAGGCGCTGCAGAGGCAGGGGGCACTATACTACAGGATATGCTACTGTATAGGGCTGCAACGATTCCTCGACTAATTTGAGTAACTCCAAAAAATAATTGAGGATTTTTTTCCTGCTATGGGGAATCGCTTACATCATCCACACCATGGACGGGATGTTTTGAAGGCACGCAAGATTGAAGAGGCGGGAGGAAATGTGGCTAAATAGCATGTTGAACGCGTGACGTGGCTCTGCGGCACCTGCATACCTTAGTGGCGCATCTCTGTGTATTCTCCTCTCGAATGGAACACAAGATTGGAGAGGTAAATGAAAATGAACGTAGCGCACATCAGTAAGATTAAGGTTAATGCACCGTACCAGCTAACGTGACTTCATAATGGCTGTATTTCATCTGCAAAAAGCACAGCGCGCGGAGTTCCAATGGAAAATAAAAACATTTTCCTGTGCAAGGGGGTTTAAACTTGCGGCCCATGACTAGACATGAAAGAATAGTGTAATGTTAAAAAAGTTTTGCTTCTACTCCATACTTGATCTGCTGGAGAGATTGATAGATAATTGTTTAATCTCCAAGAGAAATTTTGGTACACGATGTTATTTTTTATGAGTGTTTTCAAAATAGCATTGCTGTTTTTCAGACACATAACCTAAAATCCTGTTTATGTTGTACTAAAAACAATGTCATTCTTTTTGCAGCGCTGCTGATTTTATTCGGGTTAAAATATGCTGCAAAAATTCCACCTATTTTCTACACCACTTGTCCTCATTAGTGTCACGGTTAAGCTGGAGCCTATCCCAGCTGAATGCAGCCAAATACAAACTATGAACTATGGTTTATTTTCTTGATTCACCTTCTGTCTCGAGATATTATTGTTATTATGAGCCATGAGTTATGCATCGCACCGTATGGTTCGCAGCACTACTCCCCAATACTTCATGCAGCCCAGTCCTTCCCAGACACTAACTTTAGGATTTATAAATGCACAGCCATCAACATAATGTGATTTAGGCTTAGTAAGGTCTTAGTAATGCAGTATGTGTAACCCATTCTGTCCCCTATTATTATTCATTCATTCATTTTCTATGCCGCTTATCCTCATTAGGGTCGCGGGTATGCTGGAGCCTATCCCAGCTGACTTTGGGTGGGAGGCGGGGTACACCCTGGACTGGTCGCCAGTCAATCGCAGGGCACGTATAGACAAACAAACATTCACACTCTAATGGACAATTTAGGGTCGCCAATTAAGCTAACATGCATGTTTTTGGAATGTGGGAGGGAATCGGAGTACCCGGAGAAAACCCACGCACGCACGGGGAGAACATGCCAACTCCACACAGAGAGATGCCCAACGAAGATTTGAACCCAGAACCTCCTGACTGTGAGGCCAACGTGCTACCCAGTCATCCACCGTGCGGCCCTATTATTAGTGGATTGTAAATCTATATTGCTGCACACGCATTACTCAAAGTTACAGTCGGGTTTACTGTTTTTTTTCCTATTTTTTTTTTAAATTTAGGTTAATTGGAAGGGAATTTCGTAAAACACATGACAAAACATGAGTGGGGGGGGGACAGAATTAGCCAAAGGTTTTGAGACCATATTAAAATGGTTGTTGCCATTTTTGTGAAATACTGTATAGCTGCTTTTAAACAGCCATCACTGTATGTTGTTTGTGTGCTGTTCAATCCTAAGCATGTCCTCGTGGCGGTTGTTGTACTGTTTTCCAGTTAATAAGCTCTATGAGCTCAATAGCCGAACACTGTTTGCCCTCCCTACTGCGTACACTCTTCGACTGGTACAGGCGACAGAGTGGCACTGAAGACGAGTCCTACGAGTACAGGCCTCGTTCCAGCACAAAGTCCAAAGGGTGAGCTCACGTTATCGTCAGTCTATATTTTACGAGGGGATTCATTTTGTTCCTTGTTTAGGGTGTTTCTGCTTGTCCTCTTTTTATTATTATTTTTTTTACAGGGATGAGCAGCACCGGGATAAAGATTACCTGTTGGAGAGGAGGGACTTAGCCATAGATTTCATCTTTTGCCTTGTGTCAGTGGAAGTTCTCAAACAGGTGAGCTGTCCGCTCTACTTTAAATGCTGGTTTTGCATTTTCCCATCGATGATCTCCCATCGGCCTTGTGACACCACCAGTAAAAAATAAGCAGTTTTAATGGGGAGTGTGTTTCCTCATTTGGGAAAATAGCATTGGTTATATTCATTATACTATTAATAGATGAGTAATTATTAAAGAGTTGTTGCTCTGGTGTGCACACATACCTTGTTTAGGAATGTACAGTACTGTTGTTACTGAGGCCTTCGCCCACGGGGGTGGGGGGCCCTCGTAAATCAACACTTGCGCCACTTCCCCAAGCAGCCTTTTGGTGCGTGTCCAAAGTAGACAGTCCAAATTTGAGCAACATTCTGAAAGCGGTATCCCGGAGACCAGTGCTAACTTGCCCATTGCTCTGCTGCTGAACACAAGTGTTATGAATACAAATAAATGTGAAAATGTAAAAAGTGTGACTGCTACCAATAAAAGTATTGTGTGGATGATTGTTGCAGATTCCGCTTCATCCAGTGCCAGATGCTTTGGTGCACGAAGTTCTAAACCTGGCATTTAAGCACTTTAAACACAAAGAGGGGTAAGTTAGTGCGCATGGAAGTGTGTGTGATGGCGCTGTATTATTGGGGACCTCATCAGTTCACAGAAGCTCCTGTTTTCTGTTCCTTGTCACTGAAATTGCACAACTTTGTGATTTATTTTGTACTGCTTTAAATGAAAACTGTTGTTTTTTTTTCTGAACTCTTTTTTTAGATACTGTGGCCCCAACACAGGCAACGTGCACATAATTGCAGACTTGTATGCTGAGGTCATCGGTGTTCTCACACAGTCCAAGTTAGTGCATTTTCTTATCTTGAAGGTGAGGTATCATCTTCTGCGTGAGCGTTGATGTCTGTCCGTTTGTGTGCCCAGGTTCCAAGCAGTGAGGAAAAAATTCATCACCGAGCTGAAAGAGCTGCGGCAAAAAGAGCAGAGTCCTTACGTCGTCCAGAGTATCATCAGTCTCATCATGGGCATGAAGTTCTTTCGGGTCAAGATGTATCCTGTGGAGGATTTTGAGGCTTCCTTCCAGTTCATGCAGGTAAAATTGCGGACGTCTATGAATGCACACCTAACGCAGCTTATGAGTTTATTTGCCGAGTCGCACCAGATGTTATTTTTATTGCTTCCTCTTTGTTCGAAGCCGGTAGCTCAGGGTATAACTCGTAAAACGTTTTGAGTAACAGCCATGGTACTTGCCAAAAAGTACACTCATGTGTCTTTATAAGATTTTGGGGCAAAGAGCTGTGAGCGCATAGGTAGCTTTTCCATGAATCTCTGCAAAGCACCGCTTGTCGCCTCGTAACTTCGCTAATGAAGCGCATTATTGCTTATTTCTGTAATGAAGCGTGTTCGACAGCATACCCATTGACTGTAAAGGAGTTTTGTTTTATGCTGAGAATTGAAAACATCACAAAACCAGCTTGAATTTAAATATACAGTAGTTTGGCAGAAAACAATCCATAGCATAACCATAGGAATCAAATACAGTTGAAATATTCAGTTTTCTTATACCAGTGGTTCCCAAACTTATTTTGCCGCGCCGCCCTTCGGATGTAAACTTATTTTTCAGCGTCTGCATGGTAGCCCCGCGCCCCCCAGTTTGAAAACCACTGTCTTACACTACAAATATTAAAGAGTCACTGACACGATTGATCAACTTTACTTAAATACTGAATGTTACATATTGTTTGGAATTATGTTTGACATTGTTTTTTGAAAGTAAACAGTAAATTTGCAAAAATTATACACTTGGGACCAGCCTTGATGAACTCCTCGCAAAGCGTTTTTCGGAAGTCACTTAGCTACACAAACATAGTGGAGTACGAGACAGATGACGTGTACAGTGATATAGCAAAGATATCAGTGATTTGTCGATAGTTTTTGAGGACAAATGAAGGGAGAAACATTTGGAGATGAAATAGACAACTTTCAGAACAATGGCTTAAGTTGTGGAGATGAAGGCTGGTCACCTTCAAAACGCAGCACGGTAATAGTAAATTACTCAGGAATTGCTTATGCTTCAATTATTGCTATGTTGTGTATTGTAAATTTTCTCGCCACCGCACCCACCCTCCATGGTAAGCATATTGCTGTGAAAAGATGTTTATATAACATGTATAATGCTTTTCAGCCTTTTCTCTATGGTGGAATAGTGTTTAGAATACAATATGTACACAATACAGGACTTACTCTGTTCTGTGGCAACTTTGACTTTGTGGTCATTTTTTTCCCTTCTGTGTAGCAGCAGGTACTATTCTGCATTCTTTTTCCTAATGTGTCTATACCGTACTTTCAAGCCAAATGCATCTTGTAAAGGTGTTCCTTCATAGCAGTCATCAGTGAAATGCTCTCCATAGTCCAGGAAATTGGGGTAAAATAAATAAGACGTAAAAATGTTAATGCATGTCGGTAGGGGTGTAACGCTTCATTCACTACATTGATGTATTGATTTATATTCCTACGATCCTACATCGATCTGTGTTCACCAAATTGCCATTCCAGACGACATTAGATATATCGATCTAACAATGTTTCAAAGGTAATCGATCCATACTAGAAAATAAATCATTGGATTTAAGCACGGCAGGTTTTATATGGATGTGTGTTTTTTGGCTATTTGAATGAAAAAGACATCAAATGTTACTTTGTAACATTTTGATTTGGCGTAAATCGATTAGTCATGCCTGTTGACTGGGGCGCACAGATGACATCATGTAAAGCTGAGCGTGCACGCTCTGGTAGAAGAGTCCGTGTGGACAACCTTAAATATGCATATGGGGTGTATTTTCATTGCTATACGTGTTTGTTGGCTAGATGACTTCTTCCTCTTCAGTTTGCTATGGGATTTATACTGAGCGTTGGACGCCATCCAAAGTTAAGTCCAACTTTAAGCCTTTTAAACTCACGGATGGGAGCGCCAAAACAAGATGAAAAGTATGTAGGGACCGTAAAGTTATGTTGATGTGCACGTTGAACAGACCAGGAATGGGGGCTTGTCGTTTAAGAGTCGGTGTTGTGAGCCGCTGTTGTTCTGGAGCGCGAGTGCCATTTTTTTTGTGCAATGATAAGCGTGTTGATCAAACACCACCTCGTAGCTTTAATAGCGTCTGTACAAACGTTACAGTATCATTCAATCACTTCTCTTCACTGTCTGTCTGCACATGAAGTTTCATTCAAATCTGGTGGTGCGAAATAACTTCCTCAGTACTTTGGTTAGAGGAGTGAATGAGGTATCAAATTAAAGTTAGTTGTGTTTTGTCAGATAATCACAGACTAGATTTAATTCAACCTGTTAATCCATTTTCTTCCGCTTATCCGAGGTCGGGTCGCGGGGGCAGCAACCTAGGCAGAGAAGCCCAGAGGTCCCTCTTCCCAGCCACTTTGTCCAGCTCTTCCCAGCGGATGCCGAGGCGTTCCCAGGCCAGTTGAGAGACATAGTCTCTCCAGCGCGTCCTGGGTCTTCCCCGAGGCCTCCTACCGGTTGGACGTGCCCTGAAAACCTCCCCAGGAAGGCGTTCGGGGGGCATCCTAACCAGATGCCCGAGCCACCTCATCTGACTCCTCTCAATGCGGAGGAGCAGCGGTTCTACTCCGAGTCTCTCCGGGATGACAGTGCTTCTCACCCTATCTCTAAGAACGAGCCCAGCCACCCTGCAGAGAAAACTCATTTTGGCCACTTGTACCTGCGATCTTGTCCTTTCGGTCCCTAACCAAAGCTCATGACTACAGGTGAGGGTAGGAATGTAGATCGAGCGGTAAATTGAGACCTTTGCCTTTCGGCTCAGCTCTCTCTTCACCACGACAGATCGGTGCAGAGTCCGCATCACTGCAGACGGTGCACCAATACGCCTGTCCATCTCGTGTTCCATCCTTCCTTCATTCGTGAACAAGATCCCGAGGTACTTAAACTCCTCCACTTGAGGCAGGACCTCATCTCCGACCCGGAGATGGCACTCCACCCTTTTCCGGGCGAGAACCATGGACTCGGACTTGGAGGTGCTGATTCTCATCCCAGCTGCTTCACACTCAGCTGCGAACCGATCCAGTGAGAGTTGAAGGTCACTGCTCGATGTAGCCAACAAGACCACATCATCTGCAAAAAGCAGAGACCGAATCCTGCGGCCACCAACCTGAATCCAACATGAAGTGTTGGTTGCACTTCATTCAAATAAAACATGGATTGTTTGTTTATATCCCTAATTAATTTATACCCTTACAAAAAGCAACAGGAATTTAGGAAGTTTGTATCTACCGCGTAACTAATATCCAGGTACAGGGTGACACAAAAAAACGGGAACTTTTTAACAATCCAGTAAAACCAAGAGTGATGAGTCAACTCTCAGCGTTTTTATAAAACATTTTTATGGCTACGTTACGCACTCTCTTCCCCCTTCCACTGATCCATGGTTACCAAAATGGGGGTGTCTTTACTTGCTCAAGGTCACTGTCTCGCAGTGCTACCACTTGCTCATTTCTGCCAACACGCACTTTTTTCCCTGTTTTTGTGGGTCACCCTGTATTTATTTCACTGTCAGACTGGTTGAATTTTTGGCTAAAGAGTTACCTAATCATTTTGGATTGTATCTTTCTAAGTGAACCAATATCGTCATTGAATCGAATCTGCAACCTACTAATGGTGACACGAATCGAATTGTTGTTACACCCCTACTTGACAGGTGTGTGACGCAGAGAGAGATTACTATGTCTTTTTGCATAAAGACTCAGCGCATCTGGTTTTGTCTGGTCCATTCAGTTCAGGATCTTTTTCTTCTGTTCACGTTGACAGCGCAGCCTTGTTGTTTGCAGTAGCAAGGACACGTTTTCCTACGTGGCCATGTTCTGTTATCACAGTGCTGTCACACTTTTTCTCTGTGCCATCATGACTCCTGACTTCTGTGGTGGCATCCCAAAAACTGGACTAAAATTGGCACAGAAATGCTAGGCTGGCTTTTCTCACTCGCCTAATGCTGCATGTCTCTCTTCAGTCACGTTATGTGAACCAATCCTGTCCCTGATGTCTTCTCAGGAGTGTGCCCAATATTTCCTCGAAGTCAAGGACAAAGACGTAAAACACGCTCTCGCAGGCCTCTTCGTGGAAATCCTCATCCCTGTTGCCGCTGTGAGTGAAGCCAGTTCGCTTTTGTTTGTTCTTCTCTCGTCGCACAAATGCATCTCTGTGTAGTGTAATTGTGTTACTACTCACCCCTTGGTAATAATCTTGTTTTTGTCTTCAGGCGGTGAAAAATGAAGTCAACGTGCCGTGCCTGAAGAACTTTGTGGAGATGCTGTACCAAACGACGTTTGACCTCAGCTCCAGAAAGAAGCATTCTTTGGTCAGTAAAACAACCGATTTTTGTCGACTTTTTATCTTTAACTATTTGCTCCGTAGTTTTCATGCTTTTTAACTGAAGGATGCTTTATTTAGATGTTTGTAATTAAGGATGCGGCCATCTCATAAAATATTGGCATCACGTTTCTAAACCAGCTTAATTCTTCCTGAAGAGAAGTGTCAGCGTACGTAGCTGTTTCCACACTTGCACTGCAGCCATCTTCCCCACTTCTTCCACACACACACACACACGCGCACACACACACACACGCACACACACACACACACACACAGGGAATCCGCCTGACGCCACACTGAACAGTCGGATATAACAGATTACACTACACAACACTTCCACCTTGTTACAATATCATACTTGCCTGTATAGACAAAATTAAAACAGCCTCTTATAAAATGAACAGTTATAACAGTGTAGCGATGTATAATATCTGGAAACGGGGTTATAAAGTGCAAACTTTTGTTGTAATAAGTGCACAATGACAATAAAAAATATTCTAAGTTATGTGAGATGTTTAGAGTTCTGTGTTGTCTGACTGTGTGAAGCCATGAATGTATCTTGATGCTGCAGTATTACACTTTGTAGTCTCCGCAATGTAGCAGCAGTCTGTTTTGCACACAGGCTCCTCTAAAATGAAACACCATATTGCTTTGCCTTAACTTTGAATACTGTGGTATTGAATGTCTCCACTGTTCTGCAGCGGTTACTTTCTAAACTGCAATACCCTGCAACTGTCCCTTAGCTGTAGGCGCTGCTGATTACATTCCACAATCTCCATTTTGTGGCAGCGGTCCATTTCCTTGCTGTCCTCCTCTCAAATAAAATACCCTGTTGCTGTGCAATAATTCTGCATGCACCGGTACTGAACTCCACAATATCTACTTTGCTGCAATGGTCAGTTTCCTGGCTGCCTCTAAATCTCCTCTGAGGCCGCACAGTGGCTGAGTGGGTAGCATGTTGGCCTCACAGTCAGGAGATATGAGTTCTAATCTCCGTTGGGCATTTCTGTGTGGAGTTTGCATGTTCTCTCCGTGCGTGCGTGTTTTTTTCCAAGGTACTCCGGTTTCCTCCCACATTCCAAAAACATGCATGTTAGGTTAAATAGCGACTTTAAATTGTCCATTAGAGTGTGCATGTGAGTGTGAATGCTCGTTTGTCTGCCCTGCGATTGACTGGCAACCAGTCCAAGGTGTACCCCATCTCCCGCCCTAAGTCAGCTGGGATAGGCTCCAGCATACCCGCGACCCTAACAAGGATAAGCGGCATAGAAAATGGATGGATGGACTAAATCTCCTATGAAATAAAACACCCTGTTGCGGTGCCTGAGCTCTGGACACAACCAATTCCACAGGCTCCACGGTATGGGCCGTTTTCTCTGTCTCCTCTAGAATAAATGTAAAGCAAAAACATCAAATGATAAAAAAGGTTATCAATGACATCGCAGAACCGCTAACGTGTATCAGCAATTTATCATTCCAGACGGGTAAATTCCCAGACAAAATGAAGCCAGCTAAAGTAGTTGCAATCTTCCAAAATGGAGATAAACATAATTTCACAAACTACCGACCAATTTCATTTTTACCTCAAATTTCCAAAATCATGGAAGAGTTATTCAACCATAGGTTGGAAACATTCCTCAATAAGAATGAAATACTTGCGGACAGCCAATACGGATGCAGAGCTAATATTTCCACTTCTATGGCACTGATTGAAATCACAGAGGAAATTACGGATGCTATGGATCATAGAAAGTGTGCAGCCTCAGTATTCATGGATTTAACGAAAGCTTTTGATACAATCAGTCACAACATCCTTACTTCAAAATTGGAAAGGTATGGAATCAGAGGGTTAGTTCTGAATTGGCTTAAGAGCTACCCAGCAAACAGGAAGCAATATGTGAAGCTAGGAGAATATGCATCTACAAATTGAAAGATATTATGTGGCCGTACCACAAGGGTCAATACTGGGACCAAAACTATTTAACCTATACATTAACGACATCTGCAAAGTGACAAAACACCTAAAGCTAGTACTATTTGCAGATGATACCACGGCTTTTTGCTCTGGAGAAAACACACAAGATCTAATAAGAAAAGTTTCAGATGAAATGATTACTCTAAAAAAAAAATGGACCAAAACCACTGTTCTCTGGTGTTACCATATCTAACTTATTGTGTGGAGATATGGGAAAATAACTACAAAAGTACACTTCACTCGCTAATGTACTGCAAAAAAGATCAATTAGAATAATCCATAATGTGGCGTGTAGAGAGCATACACTGTTTCAAAAATCACAATTATTAAACATTCTGTATTTTTAAACAGCTCAACACAAAACGGAGCTCAATGTACCAAAAGCAAACACAATGTAATTCTTGGTAACCTTAACTGTCCACTGCTCAAATATCATTGACTTCATGCAAATCATCTCACAAAATATAATTGTGACTATTATTACAAATAAAGCTTTGCAAAAACATCCAACTAAGTGAAATGAAAATATTAAAATGGGGTGTTTGAAAAATAAATATTGACAACTTACAAAAAATAAAGTAACTTTGACTGCCTAATTATATTACTTGGAATATTAAACCTATACTTTTCTGTGCCTTCTCAGTGTTTTGATGCTTTTTTTAACCCCCTTCTTTGCCCCACCCAGGCCCTGTATCCCTTGGTGACATGCTTGCTGTGTGTAAGCCAGAAACAGTTCTTCCTCAACAACTGGCACATCTTCCTCCAGAACTGCCTCTCCCACCTGAAGGTAACGCCTGCATGAGCCCATTGCATAGTTCTTTAGAGTCTCACAAGAGTCGCACAAAGACTGTAGTCTGCAGACTTATTAAGGGAGCCGTACTTGGCTTGACAATGCCTAATTCAGTTTGAGACCTCATGACTGCAGTTACGTCATGCTGCAATGGCATTGATAGAAGCCAACAACATAATCTTTTTTTTTTTTTTGCCATTGTCGTTTGTCATTGTTGTGATGGTAGACATGAAGCTGTTTATTGGTGAAGTCGCCTTGGTTGTAAACGGTGTGCTCTGTGGTTCTCTGTCTGAAGATCATGTTCTTTCTCTCCCATTGTGGACCACCAGATCTGGACAGGAATAGCACTTGATAGGATGGGGTGATAATGGAGTCTTTGTTTGAGGGGAAACACATGATTTGTTGCTCAAAAAGTTCAGTCATCTATATTTAGAGACGGTGGCTTATGGCCACTAAGCTAACCACAATTTGCTTTCTTTGAACCCCATAACTAAAATGATGTGGATTTTCTACCTAGAATGGAATTTCCAAGTGCTGTTTTTACTCAGGTCTGGTTATATCTCCTGGGAAATCAATGAAACCAGATCAAGTCTCAATTTATATCCTATACTCTAACCGCCTCAGTCACAGATTTCAGTGACTGTCATTTGATTTCTACCTTTTGATTGGGGATGGTTTGAACTCGTGGTGGAATTGTTGTCCTTGTGTGTCTTTGTGATGGTGGTTGCAGATATTTTAGAGTGTCTTCTCATTTACCTTGTTCCACTGTTGTGATCTTTGTAGAGTCTCCTTAATTGGCCTGGATGCTCATGCTCATGCTGATGCTGTGTTTGGGATCATTTTCGGGGTTGTGTGTTGTCTTCATGATTTTGATATTTTCCCGTTTAATTTAATGCATATAAGTCTATACAAATAACCACCAGTACGAATATGTTTAAACAAGATCTGCACTAATAATAATCGAATGACTGTTGGTCATTAAGATATGCTTGATGCCGCCTACTCATCCCAAACGCAAACAATACAGTGCCCTCTCTTTCTTCCCCTTCAACAATGTTTTTACAATGTTTTTTGTCAGCTGAAGACTGTCCCAAGAACTCACATTTACTGAAATACATCTTGTTTTGCCATGACTCACAGGCAATATGAATTTTGTTAAAACAAACATGAATGGAAAATTGTCTTTTATTTGCAAAGAAATTATGCTATCTGCTTGATGAACAATTCAATAGCTTGAGTGTGACAAACGGTGACCCAATAAAAATGCATCTGTGGTCCATTTTGGGTCCCGACCCTCAGTTTGGGGGAACCCTTACAATACTTTTGACACTGCTTCAATTGAGACGTCTTAAAATGTCATGCTTACATGACATTTTATCATTTGAGTCAAAGCATTAAAGTTACATGACAAACTATGATATATGACATACTGTGTCAGTGAATATTTTAATACTTGCCGTCAAACATATAGCATCCTTATTTGACATTTTGAGTTCAATGGCTTGCGTTTGTCTTCTCAGAAAGTCAGGCATTGTCATACTTTGAATTGTCAGCATCGTGCCAAAAACACAGGGTAGTTGTGTGGCCATTGTCCATGCCAGGATTGGAAGGTTTGTGCTGGGAAAGTAAAAACAAGGCTCTTGTGGAGAAAAAAAGAAAAATAAATTTGTCAAAAAGAGGTATGAAAAACACACGGGCAGTGTAGTCACTTCTTTTTTTGGTATGACACTGCTACCTAAACCTACCTCAACACAGGTTTAAAATGCTAAAACGTTTCTCAAATTCAAAATCTAGCCGTGCATACTGCATTTGGTGTCATGCATTGTTCGTCTTGTCCCCACACCTCCCTCTCCGCTGTTTGCTTTTAACATATTAGCAATTTGTTTTCTCCGTATGTGTTCCACTCACCACCTCTGTGTTTTTGTTTGTCTGAGTGATTGACAGGCCACAACACATCACGATTAGTTTTTACGACTACGTGATAGCATGTGAGGTTGTATGTTTACTTTCATTTTTGCCTATAACCTGCATGTTTTTATATACAGCATATATATACTGTGTGTGCGTGTGTGTGTGTGTGTGTGTGTGCGCGCGTGTCCCACCACACCCCGACCCTCCATTGTTTGCCTGCTGTCATTTTTGTTTGATCTTTTTCCTCACGTCAACCCGCACCAGATGCCGTCTAACAACAGCATCCGAAAGCAGATTGAGACACTACAGGTGAGTTGCTGCTGCGTCTTGCCCTGGTGACCCGCTTGCAATTGGGTTAGTGGGACAGGTATTCCAGAGCTTTCATATTGTAAAAGTCAGGGCGGAGTTGTTGTTGAACGGGATCGTGCACAGATGTGTCATTGTTGTGAACGTAATACATGATCTCATGATGATGTCTGCTTGTTTGTTGATGGGTCATGAGAAGATTGCTGATTGCAACTAAATTCCATTAATGCTGTGATCCAGTGTGTGATCTGCATCAGAACCAGTCCACAAGCATTCTTTTGACAACACAATATTGTTTTATAGACTTCAATAGTTTAAAAAAATATATGCATATTTTATATTGATTATACAGTATTGTGGGTTTTTTAAATCTGTGTCTCAATTTGTTTAAGTGGTATAATAGATGCCACACCCCAATTAATTGCAATGGCTGTTGTCCACTTCGAACAGGGGTGGGCAGACTGCGGCTTGCAGGCCACTTAAAGTTGGCCAAGCGTCTTAACCCGGCCCACCGGGCATTTCCAAATTCCTTTTTTAAGCCTTTATCACTGAAACTGTAGCCGGACACATGACTAACAGTGCTACTGTGGCACGCTTGTCACCAGCCAAACAACAGGTCCAAACACGCAAATCACATGCACTATGTGGGCATACAAATCCAGTATATATCTATGCACAATACCCATGCCAAAAAAAAACACCCATATATTTCTGCTGCAAGGCATGCTGGGTCGCATGTGGAACTCTTTTTCCCAACATTTTGCCATTTTTGTCACATTTTTGCTTGATTTTAAAATATGTTGAGGAAGTTGTCAGAAAATTTATATTGCTGTTGCCGCTGGACTACTCAGCATGCCTTGCGGGCATTTGGAAATAACCATTTTAAGTTACGTGTTATGTTTAGTACTTGGTTATTGTTTATCAGCCACATAAAAGTATTGGTTTGATGTGATGTGTCACATTGTGTTGTGTTTTGTTGCACTGTATGTTGTTCTGTTTGAGGAGCACCTATGTATACACTGCCCTTCTCCCAAGTTATAACCTCTGCGAGGTATTTAATGCAATGTGGCGACCGAGACAAAAAGTTTGCCCACCCCTGACCTAAATGGATTTCATAAATGCTCTAATTGTAGGTGATTATTTACCTAATCCACAAAAAGGATGTTGTAAGAGCAGTGAGAAGCAAACTCCTCAGCCAGCAAAAATACAGTTGATTGTAGAGTTCCATGTAAACAATAATATTACATATGACTCTCATAGAAAACAGCTAAGTAGCTCAGCCAGCATTTGAAAGCACATGTAGAGGTAGATAAATCCTGACTACGCATTCTGCTTAAAATGCAGCTACTCCCATATTGTGGAGTTAATATCAGCGTGTTTTGACCTAGTGCTAATTGACTCAGTTATTGTTTTTGTAGATCATGCATCGTTGAAGACTAAGTTAATTGAATAGAAGCGTTAAGTGGAGCATTTAGAATAGATGCCTTTTTTCTATGAGCCCACTGTAGTTGAGTAAATAAATGCCTCCGGACACTCTGAGGTCACATATGCTTACTTGGTGGATCCCTCCACATCATTCAGAGTTGACCCATTGTGGCCAAGCAGTTTTTCTTTTCACTGTTGTGTATGAGAGGCATGCACTTTCTTTGTAGCAGACATCTTATTCCTATGGCGCGTTCAACCTGCTTGTTTGGCAAATGGGGTTGACATTTGTGAGAAGGATTCCAGTGGTAATGCCGTCTGCATGAAAGCACAATGATAAGTGTAGCCATGCGCCTCCTGATTAGGCCTGTTGTGCTACGTTCGTCTGCAAGCAGTCTTGAGTCGGATTAGAGGATCCTGTGTCGCGAGGCGCGCTATTGGGCTGTGTTGTGAACGATATGACACTTGATACTGTTGCTTAGAAGTGAATCAAAGTAGCTGGGTCATTTCATCGTTCTTTTTTTAACATGCAACAATGGTAAAGATGCTGTTTACTTGTGGTGTTTTTTCTCTATCGGGCCATCACGGTAAAATGTGTACAGCTGATCGTATGAATCCGGTAACTGTTTGAGCAGCCGTTTTCAAAATGTGACGCTGGCCTCCCTGGAAGGCGCAGCAACTTGAGAAAAATATTATTTTCAAATCAGCTAAGGTTGTTACTATTATGTCAAAAGAACATAAAATTGGACCAATTATGATGCAAAAATGTTTATTTTCCGACAGCCAGAGAGGTTCCAACCATGTTTACATTATCTGAGGGGAAGCTCAACATGTCATACTTGGAAGAAGCCCATGCCTTTGAGTATTGCATTAAAAAAAACTTGTATTTCCTTTTTCTATACACAACACTGCAAAATAAATAATCTAAGTAATTCATTTTTGACTAACTAGCTAGTTTGTCTTACCAAGTACTTTTGAGGTAATAACATTACTTTTCTTAAAACGTACTGTAATCGGAAATGTACAGCACTGCTCAAAAGTTTTTGAACATTCCAATTTCTTCCATGTGTTAAAATGGTCTGTCTCTCTTCCATTGTTAATTTCGTTTTTTTCTTGCTATTTTTGTAGCAACAAATGATTTTCTCCAGTACAATACTGTTCAACTGATGTTCACGAGGGTATAGGACCACAGCGTGTTTCCAAACACCGTTTTTATGCAGACAGAGGAGGTAGTAACACCTATAAGATTTAATTACACCAACTGTCAGGGCTTGATCCACCTCAATTTCTGCAGAACAGTTTTAAATTGGGAAAAGGTAGTCGAAGCTAGACTAAGGAAAAAAGTGAGCATTTTTGAACAGCAGTACGGTTTTATGCCAAAAAAAGAGTACAACAGATGCAGTTTTTGAGGATGTTGATGGAGAAGTACAAGGTGGGTCAGAGGGAGCTGCATTGTGTTTTTGTAGATTTGGTGAAAGCTTATGACAGGGTGCCCAGAAAGGAACTGTGGTATTGTATGAGGAAGTCTGGAGTGGCAGAGAAGTATGTTAGAGTGGTAGTGGCAGAGAAGTATGTTAGAGTGGTGCAGGACATGTACGAGGACTGTAAGACAGTAGTGAGGTGTGCTGCAGGTGTGACAGAGGAGTTCTGAGTGAAGGTAGGACTACATCAGGGATCAGCTCTGAGCCCCTTCTTGTTTGCTTTGGTGATAAGCAGGCTGAAGGACGAGGTGAGACAGGAATGTCCAAGGACTATGATGTTTGCAGATGACATTGTGATATGTAGTGAGAGCAGGGAAGAGGTGGAGGAGAAGCTTGAGGGGTGGAGGTTTGCCCCGGAAAGGAGAGGAATGAAGGTTAGCCGCAGCAAGACGGAGTACATGTGTGTAAATGAGAGGGACTCAAGTGGAAGAGTGAGGTTACAGGAAGAAGAAATAAAGAAGGTGGAGGATTTTAAGTACTTAGGGTCAACAGTCCAGAGCAATGGAGAGTGTGGAAAAGAGGTGAAGAAGCGTGTGAAGGCTGGAATGGGTGGAGAAAAGTGTCGCGTGTGATAGAAGAGTTTCAGCTAAAATGAAAGGAAAGGTGTACAAAACTGTGGTGAGACCAGCGATGTTGTTTGGTTTAGAGACAGTGCCGCTGAGGGAAAGACAGGTGGTAGAGCTGGAGGTAGCAGAAATGAAGATGCTGAGGTTCTCTTTGGGTGTGACCAGGATGGACAGGATCAGGAATGAGCACATCAGAGGGACAGCACATGTTAGAGGTTTTGGAGATAAAGTCAGAGAGGCCAGACTGAGATGGTTGGGACATGTCCAGAGGGGAGAAAGTGAATATATTGGTAGAAGGATGCTGAGTTTTGAATTGCCAGGCAGGAGGCCTAGAGGAAGACCAAAAAGGAGGTTTATGGATGTAGTGAAAGAGGACATGAAGGTAGTTGGCGCAGGAGAAGAGGATACAGAAGACAGAGTTAGATGGAGGCAATTGATTTGCTGTGGCGACTCCTGAAGGGATAAGCCCAAAGGAAAAGAAGTTTTAAATTCGGGACCGATTTGTGGTCCTTGAAACAGACCTTTTTATATAATTTTGAAAAAGACATTATTTTTCAGTTTTGGGTAGCCATACCTTTTTTTTGCGTTTCAGTCAAATTTTGTGAATCCCCATTGTCAGAAACGTGTTGCCAAATGTAAAGAAAATGGTTCCAGATGAGTTTTTTTTAATGTTCTGCTGATATGCTTCTCCTAACCTCCTGCAGAACAAAGACCCAAAAATGTCCAGAGTGGCGCTGGAGTCGCTCTACAGGCTGCTTTGGGTCTACATTATCAGGATCAAGTGTGAGAGCAACACTGTCACGCAAAGGTCAGGAAAAAAAATTAAACACCAATTAAACCCAACCAATTAAAACCAATCTAATGTTTCTTTTTGTCATTCCTCCAAGTCGACTACTCAGCATCGTTTCAGCACTTTTCCCCAAAGGCTCCCGCAGCGTGGTGCCCAGGGACACCCCCCTCAACATCTTTGTCAAAATTATCCAGTTCATCGCTCAGGTGGGATTTTTTTTTTTTTCTGAAGTGGGTACTTGATGGATGTATTTATTACTGTCTGGTGTGTTTGGATGTCAGGAAAGACTGGACTTTGCCATGAAAGAGATCATCTATGACCTCCTGTGCGTGGGCAAGTTCCACAAGACTTTCACCATCAATCCAGAGGTAAAACATTTTATAACGGAAATGCATTTTCTTTCTTCTGTATTCATTTCCTCATTCTTTTTTCCTTCAGAGGATGAATGTCGGCTTGCGAGCCTTTCTGGTGATTGCGGACAGCCTGCAGCAGAAAGACGGCGAGCCCCCTATGCCCACCACCGGGATCATCATGCCCTCTGGCAACACGCTACGAGTTAAAAAGATCTTCCTCAACACCACCCTCACCGATGAAGAGGCCAAGGTCATAGGTAGGTTTGGCCTACCTTTTTGGGACACCTTTGTGTCCCATCCTTGTGTGTTAACTTCACTCTCTGCCCTTTGCAGGTATGTCGCTGTACTACCCGCAGGTGAGGAAGGCCTTGGATAACATCCTGAGACACCTGGATAAAGAGGTGGGACGCTCCATGAGTATGACCAATGTACAGATGTCCAACAAAGAGCCAGAGGACATGATCACGTATGTGCCTGCCTTTGAGTCGGCATCCCAGCAAGCGTGTTTTTGTGTTTTTAACCGTTTTCCTCTTTGATTGGCAGGGGAGAGAGGAAGCCAAAGATCGATCTGTTCCGCACATGCGTCGCTGCCATTCCAAGGTTGATTCCAGATGGCATGAGCAGACAAGACCTTATTGAGCTCCTAGCTAAGTAGGTCTTATTCTTAAGATTCAGTTCAGGAGCAGCTCTGACCTACCATGTGCTTTCACGGCCTTCTCCTGTCTCCCAGGCTGACCATTCACATGGATGAGGAGCTGCGTGGCTTAGCCTTCACTACTCTTCAAGCCCTCATGGTCGACTTTCCTGAGTGGCGGGAGGATGTCCTCTCTGGCTTTGTCTACTTCATTGTCCGGGAGGTGACGGATGTTCACCCCACGCTGCTGGACAATTCGGTCAAGATGCTCCTGCAGCTCATCATCCAGTGGAGGCAGGCAGCGCAATGCAGCAACAAGAGCCACGATGCACAGGTCGGTCACGTACGCTTGTGGAGGATCCACCTCCACCTTACATAACAGTTCTCTTTCAACAGAGTTCCAGCAGCACCCATTCTCTGTCTGCGGAGCGTTCTTCGCTGGGTGTACTGCATGTGGTAGAAGGTTTGGCCATGGTTGTGCTTTGCAGCTGCCGCCCTGCCACGCGCAGGCTAGCTGTCAACGTCTTGAAGGAGGTCCGTGCACTGCACACTGCACTGGGCATTGGCAAGGTAATAACAATCTTACTTTTAAAGAGACTTGCAATTTTGTTTTTGCTGACATTTTCCTTTTCTCGCTGTCTTTTAGGGTGATGAGGAATTGGCCATTGATGTCATGGATAGATTAAGTGCATCCGTGTTGGAGAGCTTTATTCATCTTACTGGCGCTGACCAGGTAAAATGTCTCCACACCAGGGTCTAAAAAAGCTCTATTGTGCTCTTTATCCACCTTGTACATGTGCAATGTAACTCTGCACTTCCAGCGGCCGACGTAATAGATGCCAGATGACATTAAGGAGTGGGACAGAGGACACCAGTGTTAGCAATACGTGCGCAGCTAAAAATCTAAATCAAAATTGCAAAATCAAAATTGTCAGTGCCCAAAACAGTTTTAATGTAGATGAAAGTCCAAAATGTGAAATGCTTGCCCTACTTAGAGTACCGCATAATCACTTTTTTCCCTTTTTTCATCTCCTCAGACCAACCTGCTTTACTGTCCCAGTGGGATCGACCTCCAGTCACTGGCGGAGTGGAGCTCATCTCCCATCAGCCACCAGTTTGACGTGGTCAGCCCCTCTCACATCTGGGTTTTTGCCCACGTCACGCAAGGCCAAGACCCCTGGGTCATCAGCTTCTCCAGCTACCTGCGCCAGGAGAACCTGCCCAGGCATTGTCCCACTGCCCTCAACTACGCCTGGATGTTCGCCTATACCCGCCTGCAACTTCTCTCCCCTCAAGTTGACATAAAGTATGTTGGCATTGTGTTTTCAGTGTATTAGATTAAAATGCATTGCACTGGTTTCTGAGAGTTCTGCTGTATGACATCCATTGTTTGTGTTTCCAACGGCAGCAGCCCCATCAATGCCAAGAAAGTGAACAGTCTGAGCAGCAGTGACTCCTACATCGGCCTCTGGCGGAACTACCTGATCCTCTGCTGCAGCTCGGCCACCTCCTCCCCTATGAGCTCCTCATCCTCCACTTCTGGCTCCGTCCGCTGTTCCCCGTCTGAGACGCTGGCGTCCACGCCGGACAGCGGCTACAGTTATGATTCCAAGGTCAGGAGGGCCTTTTGTAAATGGTTGTAGTCATAGGAGAATAAGATAGCAGTTTTGTAAGAGCTACACATTCAAGCCCTAACATTCCGCTTTGTGTTCCCAGATTGTTGGCACTCCCTCCCCATCCTCCCTGTTTAAACACATCGTTCCTATGATGCGCTCTGAGAACATGGACATCACAGAGTCTCTTGTATTGGGGCTTGGCAGGACCAACCCCGTGGCCTTCAGGTAAACCACCCTACGCTTTGACCGCCATTTCACTATGCCTCACATGTGCTAACTGGCCAACTAACCTGTCAACAGAGAGTTGATAGAAGAGTTAAATCCCATCATAAAAGAAGCCCTGGAAAGAAGACCTGAAGTAAGTGCAACAATAAAAGCACACTTGTGTTGATGGAGCGAGTTACACATTAAAACATTGCTGTGCAGAACATGAAGCGACGCCGGCGTCGTGACATCCTCAGAGTCCAGCTGGTCCGGATTTTTGAGCTCCTGGCTGATGCTGGTGTCATCAGTCAAATGTATAAGACTGCACACATTAATTCATGCAGAGATTAGTGTAAATTGGGAAAGTTTTGAACGATTTGCATTGTTGTTACAGAGCAAGTGGTGGTTTAGATGGCGAGAGTCACTCTCTGAACAGCACTCTACTCGACTACGTGGACTTGACCAGGCAGCTGCTTGAGGCCGAGAACGACAAGGACTCAGACACGCTGAGGGACATCCGCTGTCACTTCAGTGCACTGGTGGCAAACATTATTCAAAATGTTCCAGGTATGTCTCCCTCATCATCACTTGGTCACTTGCAAGCAGACCCCGAATGATTGCTCACGTCATCATGGTACCTTAAATGCTGTAATTATAGCCAGGGTGTATCTCATTCGTATTTATCATGTTCATTTTTCCAACATACAAACTGTAGTAATGGTTTGGAGTAGATGAGAAGGTGGAAAGGAAAACATTGCTCTCTTTGACCACATGGTCATGGTATATTGCACAACACAGCAGCAACAGAACAGGTGGTATAGTTACAGTAAGGAGCAAACCATTCAACCACCATTAATACTGCTGATGAATAAATAACAAGTTACACTCAAACCTGGGTGATGGGTCTTGCCCCCGCAGACCCACCACCTGCAGGGGCAAGCATAAGGGTCCGGTGCTTTGTGATTTTGGCAGTGGCCGAGGGCGGGTGTCCGGGCGACCTGGTCTTCGGCGGCCAAAACGGGTTCTTGGGGCATGGAATGTCACTTCTCTGGTGGGGAAGGAGCCCGAGCTTGTGGAAGAGGCGGAGAGATTCCGACTAGATATAGTCGGACTCACCTCAACCCACAGTTTGGGCTCTGGAACCAAATTCCTTGAGAGGGCCTGGACCTTGTTCTTCTCTGGAGTTGCTGCAGAGGAGAGGTAGCGAGCTGGTGTGGGCTTATTGTTAGCCCCCCGGATTGGTGGCTCTGTGCTGGAGACATCCCCAGTAAACGAGAGGGTTATTTCCCTACGCCTTAGGTCTGGGGAAAGGGTCCTGACTGTGGTTTGTGCATATGCGCCGAACGGCAGTTCAGAGTACCCAGCCTTCTTAGAGTCTATCAGAGGAGTGCTGGAGAGCACCCCAGCTGGTGACTCCATAGTTCTGCTGGGAGACTTCAACGGCCATGTGGGCAATGACAGTGTGACTTGGAGGGGCGTGGTTGGGAGGAACGGCCTCCCTGATCTGAACCCGTGCGGTGTGTTGTTGCTTGACTTCTGTGCGAATTACAGTTTGTTCATAACAAACACCATGTTCGAACATAAGGATGTCCATAAGTGCACTTGGCACCAGAACACCCTAGGTCGCAGGTCTATGATCGACTTTGTGGTCGTATCATCAGACCTGCGTCCGCATGTTCTGGACATGCGGGTGAAGAGAGGGGCTGACCTGTCAACTGACCACCACCTGGTGATGAGTTGGATTAGATGGCGGGGAAAGATGCCGGACAGACCTGGCAGACCCAAACGCGTAGTGAGGGTGTACTGTGAACGTCTGGCAGAGTCTCCCGTTCGTCGAGTCTTCAACTCTCATCTCCGGCTGAGCTTCGCCTGCATCTCGAGGGAGGACCGGGATATTGAGTCCGAATGGGCCGTATTCCGTGTCTCTGTTGCTGAGGCAGCCAGTTATAGTTGCGGCCGCAAGGTGGTCGGTGCCAGTCGTGGTGGCAAGCCCCGAACCCGATGGTGGACACCGGGGGTTAGGGCTGCTGTCAAGCTGAAAAAGGAGTCCTATCAAGCATGGATGGCTTGCGGGACTCCCGAAGCAGCTGACAGGTACCGGCAGGCCAGGCGCCACGCGGCTTCAGCGGTGGTCGAGGCAAAAACTCGGGTGTGGGAGGAGTTCGGTGAGTTTATGGAGCACGACTTTCGGTCGGCCTCGAAGAGGTTCTGGCAAACCGTTCGACACCTCAGAAAGGGGAAGCAGCCCCCAGTTCACACTGTTTACAGTGCGGACGGGGGCTTGCTGACCTCGACTGTGGATATAGTTGGTTGGTGGAAGGAATACTTTGAGGCCCTTCTTAATCCCACTGACATGCCTTCCGTAGAGGAAGCAGAGTCTGAGGATACGTACGTGGACAGTTCTATCACCGTGGCTGAGGTAATTGCGGTAGTTAAATCACTCCACAATGGCAAGGCTCCGGGGGTAGATGAGTTCCGCTCAGAATTTCTCAAGGCTCTGGATGTTGGAGGACTGTGTTGGTTGACACGCCTCTACAACATTGCATGGAAGTCAGGAACAGTACCTCTGGACTGGCAGACCGGGGTGGTGGTCCCCATTTTTAAAAAGGGTGACCGGAGGGTGTGTTCCAACTATAGGGGGATCACACTCCTCAGCCTTCCTGGGAAAGTCTACTCCAGGGTGCTGGAGAGAAGGGTACGACCGTTAGTCGAACCTCGGTTAGAGGAGCTGCAATGTGGTTTTCGTCCCGGTCGCGGAACACTGGACCAGCTCTACACCCTTGCAAGGGTACTCGAGGGTATGTGGGAGTTTGCCCAACCAGTCTACATGTGCTTTGTGGACCTGGAAAAGGCATTCGACCGTGTCCCTCGTGGTGTCCTGTGGGGGGTGCTCCGGGAGTACGGGATTGATGGTCCGCTACTACGTGCCATTCGGTCCTTGTACAATTGTAGCAGGAGCCTGGTTCGCATTGCCAGCAGTAAGTCGAGCTTGTTTCCGGTGAACGTTGGCCTCCGCCAAGGCTGCCCTTTGTCACAGATTCTGCTCATAATCTACATGGACAGAATTTCTAGGCGCAGTCAAGGTGTTGAGGGAGTCCAGCTTGGTGACCTTAGGATCTCGTCTCTGCTATTTGTAGACGATGTGGTCCTTATGGCCTCATCAGGCTGTGATCTTCAGCGTTTACTGGAGCGGTTTGCAGCTGAGTGTGAAGCTATTGGGATGAGATTTAGCGCCTCCAAATCCGAGGCCATGGTTCTCAGTCGGAAACGGGTGGACTGTACCCTCCGGGTTGGGAGTGAGGTCTTGCCTCAGTTGGAGGAGTTCAAGTATCTCGGGTTCTTGTTCCCACCCTCACCTATGGTCATGAGTTATGGGTCATGACCGAAAGAATGAGATCGCAGATACAAGCGGCGGAAATGAGTTTCCTCCGTAGGGTGGCGGGACTCACCCTAAGAGATTGGGTGAGGAGCTCGGCCATCCGGGAGGAGCTCAGAGGAGAGCCGCTGCTCGAACACATCGAGAGGAGCCAGTTGAGTTGGCTCGGGGATCTAGTCCGGATGCCTCCCGGGCGCCTCCCTGGTGAGGTGTTTCGGGCACGCCCAGTCGGGAGAAGGCCCCCTGGGAAGACCTTGGACACGCTGGAGGGACTATGTCTCACAGCTGGCCTGGGAATGCATTGGTGTCCTCCCGGTGGAGCTGGAAGAGGTCGCTGGGGACCGTGAAGTCAGGACTTCCCTACTGAAGCTGCTGCCCCCGCGACCCGGACCCGGATAAGCGGAGGAAGATGGATGGATGGAATAAATTACAGTATAGCAAGTATCACACGCATGAGTTGAGTAGCGCAACCGGCATTTTAAAGTGCATGCGGAGGTTGATTGAGCTGTTTGATGCTGACCACTCATGATACTTTCAAAGCAGATACTGCCGTCTTGTGAAGTTAATAAAAACACTGCATCAGGAGGAGTTGTTTTTTCATACCACACTAATTAGAATTCATTAGCAACGAGACATTACTGAAACATGTACAGGAGCCTGGCTGTATGTGAAAGTGGTTTTCATCTGTGCTTCTAGTGCACCAGCGGAGGACCATCTTCCCACAGCAGTCACTGCGGCACAGCCTCTTCATGCTGTTCAGTCACTGGGCCGGGCCCTTCAGCATCATGTTCACGCCTCTGGACCGATACAGCGACAGAAATATGCAGATCAACCGCCATCAGTACTGTGCATTGAAGGTAGACACAAGACAAGACTGCGCACAAGCACACAATAAGATATTAATTTACCGTTAACTGACACACAAATCGTACTCCCCAGGCCATGTCTGCTGTGCTGTGCTGTGGGCCTGTAGCTGACAACGTTGGCCTTTCCTCTGATGGATACCTCTATAAATGGCTGGACAACATTCTGGATTCACAGGACAAGAAGGTTAATGGATTTAAAGAAAATTCCAAGTTTTAGACCCATAATTCAAATAAAATTACAAATTGCCTTCTTGACGAAACCAGAGGTGTCCAGAGTGGCTTTTACAGCATGTGGCTGTATTTTATAGGCCCTCTTCACTTTCTTAAAAAATTTAAATTATCTTAAAATTAAACAAGAAAACTAAAAAAAACAACAGTAGAAATTGGACAAACAGTTATTTTACAAGAAGTAAACCAAAATCTTTGGAGAATAAAGTCATAATATTAAGAGAAACATTTTATGAAAAACAAACATAGAATAAAGTTGCAATTTTAAGAAAATTTAGTTGGGTAGAAGATTAGATATTAAAAGAAAAAAACTACTAAGGTATATTTGTATTTAAAAAAAAGAAAAGTGAAAAGGTAAGGAGAAAATCCAAACAAATAGTCATGTCACCGATAACATAAAGCTGAGAACCGGCAGTTTTTACCATCCATCCATTTTCCTAGCTGCTTAATTCTATGCCGGTCGCAAGGGTATGCTGGAGCCTATCCCAGCTGACTTCGGTCAAGAAGTGGGATACACCCTGGAATGGTCGCCAGTCACAGGGCACATGTGCACAAACTATTCACACTCACATTCATACCTATTAGAGGTCAATTTAGAGTTGCAATTCACCTAACATGCATGTTTTTTTTGGAATGTGGGAGGAAACCAGATTACTCGGACACAGAGATGTCAAACCCAGGTTTACCAGGGCCTGAATGTGTGGCCAACGTGCTAACCACCCGGTCACAGGGCAAGCAGGCTGTTTTTTCTATAAATATAAAAAACGTCTTTGCATATTTACGTACATGAGTAAATGCCCAAATGCTTTGATTTTTCAGATTTTTGATATTTTATATCAAAAATAATTTATATATATATATATATATGTATATGTATATATATATATACAATATATATACATGTATATATATATATTGTATATATATATGTATAATATATATATATATTATATATATATAATTTATATATATATATATATACATATATATATATTTTCAGATTGATATTTTCTGGGAGCGTGGTGACTTTGTTGGATCATTTCAGAATCAGATCAGAATCAGAAAAATCAGAATCAGAAAAACTTTATTGCCATTGTCAGTGAACAATTCACAAACTAGGAACTTTCTTTGGCGACTCAGTGCAACGTAGAATTCTAAGTAAACATAGAGTATTAAATAAACATAGAACTAACTAAACATAGAACCTGAGTAAAAAGTTGAAATCACTGATAAGTAAAGGCATGAGAGTGTTTTTAGTGCAGGTAGTATAAGGTGCCAATAATACTGTTTATAAAGTGAGCATAGTGCAAATGTGCAAATGTTATAAAGTGTTCATGAGTTCAACAGCAGCAGGAAAGAAACTGTTCTTGTGGCGAGAGGTTCTGGTCCGAATGGACCGTAACCTTCTGCCAGAGGGGAGTGGCTCAAATAGTCCATGTCCAGGGTGGGAAGGGTCGGCAAGTATCCGGCCTGCTCGCCCCCGAGTTCTGGAGACGTACAGGTCCTGGAGAGATGGAAGGCTGCAGCCGATCACTTTCTCGGCGGAGCGCACGATGCGCTGCAGTCTTTGTTTGTCCCTGGCAGTGGCCCCGGCGAACCACACTGTGATGGAGGAGGTGAGGATGGACTCGATAATGGCCGTGTAGAATTGCACCATCGTCTGGACAGGCAGCTTGGCTTTCCTCAGCTGCCTCAGGAAGTACATCCTCTGCTGAGCCTTCTTGATGAGGGAGCTGATGGTCTGCTCCCACTTGAGGTCGTGGGTGATGTTAGTGCCCAGGAAGCGGAAGGAGTCCACAGTTGTGATGGGAGAGTCTGTCAAGACGAGGGGGGGTAGGGGGGCTTTGACTTTCCTGAAGTCCACGATCATCTCCACTGTCTTCTGAGCATTGAGCTCCAGGTTGTTGCAGCTGCACCACGACACCAACCGGTCCACCTCCTTCCTGTAAGCAGACTCATCACCGTCTGAGATGAGCCCGATGAGGGTGGTGTCATCCGCAAACTTAATCAGTTTCACCGAGTCGTGGCCGGAGGTGCAGCTGTTGGTGTACAGGGAGAAGAGCAGGGGGGAAAGTACACAGCCCTGTGGGGATCCCGTGCTGATAGTCCGAGTGTCCGAGACATTCTTCCCCAGCCGCACGCGCTGCTTCCGGTCCGTCAGGAAGTCAGTGATCCACCTGCAGGTGGAGTCAGGCACGTTGAGCTGGGCGAGCTTGTCCTGGAGCAGAGCTGGGAGGATGGTGTTGAATGCAGAGCTGAAGTCCACAAACAGGATCCTGGCGTAGGTTCCTGGGGAGTCCAGATGCTGCAGGATGTAGTGGAGGGCCAGGTTGATGGCGTCATCTACAGACCGGTTGGCTCTGTAGGCGAACTGCAGAGGGTCCAGGAGCGGGGAGGTAAAGGACTTGAGATGAGGCAGAACCAGGCGCTCAAATGACTTCATGACCACAGATGTCAGTGCCACAGGTCTGTAGTCGTTGAGTTCAGTGATCCTGGCCTTCTTGGGGACGGGAACAATGGTGGACAGCTTGAAGCAGGCTGGGACATGGCATGACTCCAAAGAGATGTTGAAGATGTCCGTGAAGACAGGCGCCAGCTCTACCGCACAGTGTCTCAGGGTGGAAGGAGAGACACCATCTGGACCTGGAGCTTTCCGAGGGTTTTGCTTTTTAAATGTCTTGGCCACATTCTGCTCCGAGAGTGTGAGGGCAGTGGGGGAGAGGGGGGGCTCCAGGGCTGATATGCCTGCAATGTCCATTGTAGTCAGTGGGGTGGGGGAGGGGTGTGAATCTTCGAACCTGGAGTAGTGGGTGTTCAGTCTTTCTGCTAGGTGACGGTTGTCAACAGCGGGGGGGGCTTTGGGTCTGTAGTTGGTGATTTCCCTCAGACCTTTCCAGACAGAGACAGGGTTGTTGCTCCCGGACTTCTCCTTCAGATGTTTGTTGTACCTTGATTTAGCCTTCTCCACCTCCTTACTAAATAGGTACTTGCTCTGTCTGTATACGTGAGGGTCGTTGTTCTTGTGGGCCTTTTCTTTCTCCTTCCTTAGCTGTCTCAGTCTGGGTGTGAACCAGGGTTTGTCGTTGTTGAAGGTCACTCTGGTGTAAGATGGGACTATGCTGTCTTCACAGAACTGAATGTATGACGTCACTGTGTCTGTGTATTCGTCCAGGTTATTAGTAGATACTTTGAATAGTTCCCAGTCTGTTGTATCCAAACATGTGCGAAGCTCCTCCACAGCCTCACTTGTCCACTTTTTAGCTGTTCTCACAGTAGGTTTGGAGAGCTTCAGTCGTTGTTTGTATGCTGGGATGAGGTGAACCATGGCATGGTCAGAAAGGCCTAAAGCAGCACGTGACACACTTCGATAAGCCCCACTGACTGTAGTATAACAATGATCCAGCGTCTTCTGCTCTCTCGTCGGACATTTAATAAACTGTTTGTACTTTGGCAGCTCCTGGCTCAGGTTTCCCTTGTTAAAGTCGCCCAGGATGATAAGTAAAGAGTCCGGGAAAGTCCGCTCAACGTCCAAAATCTGCTCCGCGAGCGTGCGTTGAGCTACGTGCACGTCCGCACATGGCGGGATGTAAACAGCAGACAGGATGAACGAAGCGAACTCGCGGGGAGAGTAGAAAGGTTTGCAGTGAATGAAGAGATATTCCAGAGCGGGAGAGCAGTGTTGGGAGATCACAGTTACGTCCGAGCACCAGGCGTTGTTGACGAAGAAACAGACTCCCCCACCTTTCGTCTTGCCGGAGAGAGCTCGCTGTCTGTCGGCACGGAGGAGTTGAAATCCCTCGAGGCTGAGCGCGTTGTCCGGGACTTGTTCGTTTAGCCATGTCTCCGTGAAGCACAACACGCAAGAGGAGGAAAAGTCCCTGTTGTTCCTCATCAGCAGCGCCAGTTCGTCCATCTTGTTGCTGAGTGAGCGTACGTTGGACAGGAAAATCCCCGGTAAGGCCGTACGCGTGCCGCGTCGCCGGAGGCGTACGAGTACTCCTGCTCGCTTTCCTCGTCTTCGGCGTCTCACTCTTTTAGCCAAAACAAGAGCTAGATCTACTGCAGATACTAAAAAAACTGGCAGTAGATCAGCAGGAGTGGTAGTTTTTATGTTTAACAGCTCTTCACGGGTGTAAGAGCACGCTGACACACCATTTACAAACAAAAACAAACAAAACATAGAGCACGTAGTCACCAGGGCGACCATCCGCGGCGCCATCTTGGATCAACCTTGTGTTTCTTTGTGTTTGTTGGTTCTGGTTCGTTCGTTGTCTCTGACTTGCCACGGCGTTCTGCTCTCCGCATCCTCGGGGTAGTCACCACCATGCCAAGGCAAAAACGTGACAGTTTGATCCTACAACATGAAGACGACCTCGTGGAGATGGACTTCTGGATGCTCCAGATATTCAAGGCGATGGAGGAGGAGTGCGCCAAGTTTTCTCCTGAGTATCTAGTGTGGGGACTGGACGGCACGCTTGTACCGATGGCGTGGTTGTTGCCAGGAACCGCCGCACACACATCGGCCAGACCGCGATGGAGGTACCCAGCGGTTTTCGGCCGAGGGGTGTCGGCAGGGTGAGCTCGGGACCCTCCTCCAAGCCGCCCTCCACCCTTCCCTGGTTTCTGCGACGGCAAGGGCCGCTGTGTGGAATCCGCTTTCGGAAGGGGGGGCTAGTGCGTCCTGCTGGGCCTCAGAAGAGGCACAGGCTGCAGTGCCACGCAAGGTTTTGCCGGCTGCAATTCCTGGCCAGGTTCCTCCCGCTACAGCTCCTCGCCAGGTTCCACCCGCTGCAGCTGCTCCAGTTGCGACTCCCAGGTCTTCATCCCCTCCAGTTGCGACTCCCAGGGCTTCTTCCGCTGCAGCCGCTCCAGTTGCGACTCCCAGGGCTTCATCCGCTGCAGCCACTCCAGTTGCGACTCCCAGGGCTTCGTCCGCTGCAGCCGCTACAGTTCCGTCTCCCAAGGCTCAGTCCGCTTCGGTTCTTCCTTCAAAGGCTCAGTCCGCTGCTGTGGTTTTGCCCACTCCAGTTTTGCCTCCCAAGGCTTTGCCCGCTCCAGTTCAGCCTCAGGGGACTCGGTCCGCTGCTGCGGTTTCACTCAATGCAGCCGCTTCACCCGCTGCAGTCGTTCCTTCCAAGGCTCCGCCCTCTGCAGCTGTCTCGACTGACCCCCGGAGTGGTTTCACCAGCTTCACCTGGGTTACCGTCCTGGCTGACCCCCACCGCCCATCCCTCTATTGACTTAGGATGTCTGGGATCCGTCCTTCAGGGGGGGTACTGTCACCTGTGTTAGCCGGCATGACAATTGTGTTTTTAATTCCTTCCTTGGTTCTTGTTTTGCACTCCTATCTTTGATCTTTTCCTGTTCTGTTCCATTCCGTTTCCCTGCAACTTTACTTTCTACCGCACCTGCTGCTAATTTCTATTTGATTATTTGCCTCTGGAGGTTGTGGGATCATTTGCGTTGCCTTGCATTTCTTTGTGTTCTTGGAGTGTGTGGGCTTGTTTTTCGTTCCTGCCGCTGCATTGTAGCAACAATTAATAAAAGAAAACTTTTTTTCTGACCTGCCACCGCATCCTCGGGGTTGTCGCCACCATGCCAAGACGTAAACATAATATGTAGTCTAAAGGACAATATAATTACTCATATGCATTCTAACTGTATAGCATAGATGTAATGTCAATGAGCAACTTTTTTTTACTTGACCTAACTCAAAAAGTTGAGGCCTTGTACTCCATTGCAGCACAGATTCATGCATTTTTAGGAAGATTACAGCCCCCTAGTGTTGCTCTGAGGTACAGCAATTTGACGTTTTCAACATTTGCTTTATTATTAAATGCTTTATTGAATGGGTTAAATGTCTCAATCCAAAACTGCTGCTGTACTTCAGGTTCACCAATTGGGCTGTGAGGCGGTGATACTGCTGCTGGAGTTGAATCCCGACCAGAGCAACCTCATGTTTTGGGCCGTGGATCGCTGCTACACAGGGTCGCGTCGCGTGGCTGCGGGCTGCTTCAGGGCCATAGCCAATGTCTTTCATAACAGGTAGGAGGGAGACACACATTTAACACTGGGACTGCTGTGGTTTAACATTTTGTACCATGTTTTTCTCTTAGGGATTATCAGTTTGACACTGTGGTGCTGCTGAACCTGATTCTGTTCAAGGCTGCCGACTCGTCCAGGGATATCTACGAGGTGGCCATGCAACTGTTACAGGTGGGGATTTGCAACTGATACTCTATACAAACGTTGGTAACACAAGGGCACTTATTGCAGTCGCTCTTTTTTTTTGTACAGATTTTGGAACCTAAGCTCTTCCGTTATGCCCATAAACTGGAGATCCTGCAAACCGACGGCATTCTGACCCCTCCCTCACCGCTGCCACATCTCTACTCCGTGTCATACTACCAGCTGTCAGAGGAGCTTGCAAGGACTTACCCAGAGCTTACGCTGCCCATCTTTTCAGGTTGGCAATTGTTTTTCTATGATGCTGTAGTATTTAAAGGACTTTTGAGGGACTGACACTTATTTTGTCAGTTGTGTTTGAGTATTTTGAACATGCTGTGACTTTTATTAAAAGCACATTTTACTTAGAAATTGTAGTATGAAGAACACTGGCACATGTTTTGGTTATTATTTTGAATAGTGATGAGACTAAAGTTACTGAATAAGACACAGCGCGGCTCACTAGATGATATACCAGGAGACATCAATATCTGACCAACCTACACAAATGCCCACTGCGTGTGCCTTAAATGTAATTTAAAGCTTTGCTTCTCAAATAGTGGGGGGTGCGATGAACTGTCGGGGGCATGAGAGACCGGGAGGACTCTCAATAGTAGTGCAGACCTGCCAACATGTATGAACTCAGCTTGCAGTCTGGCTTTTGAATATGCTTGTTCGCTTCACTGCTCTCTTGTTGTTGCATTCCACTGGTTTCACTCGCTAGTTCAGTGTGTACAGTACAAATAAAGAACAAACAAATAAATTAATAGATATGATCATTTTGTAAATAGTATTTCAACATGGTGAGGGGGCATAACATTTCTGTTCCCCATTGGGGAAATGACAGAAAATACTTTATTCGCTCAGTACTAAAAAGAAAGTTAGAATTATTGCACCATCAGTGGTGGGAAAATCCATTATCCTCAATGAGTTCTTCAATGGTCCATGCCCTACCCTCCTTAAAATTTCAGTAAAATCTACTCAGTAGTTTTTGTGTAGTCAGATACTGTACATGTAAACATAACCTCCTACCATCAGAGGTGAGCCAGCGTATCCAAACAGCGCACCCTGGTGGCCGCCAGGTGATGTTGCACTACCTCCTGCCTTGGATGAACAACGTGGAGCTGGTGGATTTTAAACCCGCGGCACGCCGGCAGGAGGATTTCTCTTGCAGCGGCGGCGAGGATGACGAGGACGTGTCGGACCGTGACATGATAATGGTCAACAGCCGGCGCTGGCTTCATGGAGAGGGCTGGGGATCACCCAGGGCAACCGCGATGGTGCTGAACAACCTCATGTTCATGACCGCCAAGGTACATCAGCTTTTATATACAGCTGCTTGATTTGTTTTATTAGGAATAAATACTGATGGACTTGTTTTGTGCAGTATGGGGACGAGTTTGCCTGGTCAGAGATCGAGAATGTGTGGACTACCTTAGCAGACAGCTGGCCAAAGAACCTCAAAATAATTCTGCACTTCCTGATCAGTATGTCAGGAGTCAACAGTGAGCCCAGCCTCCTTCCCTACGTGAGTCTCTTTCAGTATGTCAAAATCTGCACCTTGTTTCCTGCCTTCATCCCACTTTGTGTTTGTGTAGGTGAAGCGAGTGGTGGTGTACCTGGGCAGAGATAAGACTATGCAGCTGCTGGAGGAATTGATGAGCGAGCTGGAGTTGACAGAGTCCGTCAGTTCAGCTGTCATCCACATGGACAACCCTCCCTATTACCGCATCAGCTCCACCTATAAGATCCCCTCAGTCACCTCAGGTTAATAATAACTTCCCCGCAAGTTCCACATTGGAATGTTGTTGCTGACATACCACGTCTACACTCCCGCAGGTACGACCTCCAGCAGCAACACAATGGTGCCAGGACATGACAGCCATCATGACAGCAAGGTCAAAGATTCAAACATGGAGGACAGGTACAAATATACACTTTCTGGTTTCTTTTTTTTTTTGCGTGTTTGTCAGACTCAGATGCTTCAAATCATCAAACAAATTTAAATATCAGTCAGTTACAACACAACTGAACACAAAATTCAATTTTTAAATTAAACGTTTCAAGGGAGAGGGAAAAAAAACAACCTACATGGCCCCGTGTGAACAAATGATTTTTATGGTGGCGTCATGAACACTGACCTAAACTGAGGTAACTGAAACCTGCAGTTCTTTGGATGTTGTGCTTTTTTTTTGTGACCTATTGTATAGGTCGTCACTGCGGGAGTAATTTTGGTTGGCTGGCCACTCCTGGGAAGGCTCACGGCTAGTTCATGTTTTCACCTATTCTGAATAATGGCTCTCACTGTGGTTAGCTGGAGTCCCAAAGCTTTAGAAATGGCTTTATAACCTTTTCCAGACCGATGGATCTTATAATTTCAGTTAAGTTCTGTTTTAACTGGGGGCAATTACTTTTTCTCTTCTAATGAAGTTTAATTTTCTTTATTTCGTTGTGACAGTTGCAAAAAAGTAAGAAATCAGGAAGGGTGAGACACTTTTTAACACCACTCTAGCTGATTCTTACATTGTGCAAAGACCATTACATTTGTTTTTATGTACCGTACTTTCCGGATTTTAGAACATCCCAAACCTTAAATACCTCCGTTAACTGCAGACTCCTATGATTGATGGCTGCATGGTCTAGAAAAGCAATCAACCACTAAGGTCTTTAATAAACAGCGGGTACAAAAAACATTGGCATTAACCGCTGTGGCTGTAGGAAACCTGATTTCTTTATTAACCCAACAAGATGGCAGCAGCTGTACTTAATGCATCATCAGTGGTCAGCTGTCAGCGGCTTCATTATATATATATATATACATATACATATATACATATATACATATACATATATACATATATATATATATATATATATA
>QODF01000233.1:5430172-5458534 GCA_024372805.1 Oostethus manadensis | reverse complement strand
ATATATATATACACACATTTTATTCATTTTCTATACCGCTTATCCTCATTAGGGTCACGGGGATGCTGGAGCCTATCCCAGCTGACTTTGGGCGAGAGGCGGGGTACACCCTGGACTGGTCGCCAGCCAATCGCAGGGCACATATACACAAACAAACATTCACACTCACATTCATACCGATGGACAATTTAAGGTCGCCAATTAACCTAACATGCATGTTTTTGGAATGTGGGAGGAAAGCGGAGTACTCGGCGAAAACCCACACACGCACGGGGAGAACATGCAAACTCCACACAGAGATGACCAACGGAGATTTGAACCACTCAGCCACCGTGCGGCCCATATGAATATATAATTATGTATTTTAATAATTGCTGCATTTATGGTAATAAAAGAAGAGTTAATTCCAGTAGCGTTGACATATTTGTAACTCATCCACTAATACACATAATAAGTAAGTAGAGAGGTTAGGACCGAGTGTACGAAATGGTGGCAAACATGAAGATTGCGTTTGTGTGTTTTGCAGTTATAACCACCTGGACATTTACAGTGGTCTGAACACCAACCTGAGCCGCCAGCATCACCGCCTGGAATCTCGTTACAGCAGCAGCTCAGGAGGCTCCTATGAAGAGGAGAAAAGTAAGACCTGACCTCACTATGTATTGTCCCTATCAGACAAACTTATATTTTTGTCTTCCTTAAGGTGACTCCATGCCACTTTACGCAAACTGGCGTTTGAAAGTGATGGATCACAACCGTCCGGAGCCGCTTCCTTTCCCCCCAACAGGGGGCTGCTGGTCCCCTTTGGTGGATTACCTGCCAGAGACCAACGCCCCTGGTGTAGCCTTGCACAGGTACATGATTTTACCATTTGCCCTCCCCACTCTCTCCCCCATGGTGCCTGTCCTCAATGTCAGCTTCCTGTTTTTCAGATGTAACATCGCCGTTATCCTACTAACTGACCTCATTGTGGACTATGGCGTCAAAGTGGAATGGAGTGCCTATTTGCATTTATTGCTGCATGCAATTTTTATAGGTAACTGGCATGCCGATGGCTTTGTGTGCCGAGGCTTTGCTTCTTGCTGACGTCTCCTTCGCTTCGTTTCCCTCCAGGGTTCGATCACCAGCACCCGGAGGTGTATGAGCACTGCAAGCGCCTACTCCTGCACCTGCTCATCGTCCATGGAGCAAGCAGCAACGTTCAGGGGGTGGCCATGGTGCTTTTACGCAACAGAGAGTTTAATGACCCTAGAGTCTTGACCGTGAAGCCGGCCGCACCAGAGTTCCACTTTACAGGTCAGTTTCTGTGCAGTGCTTTAGAATGGGAGGTGGCAGTTCTGTCTTTACATAAACAAGCCCTGATTTGTTTGGCTTTCAAAACCCATCTCTCATAAAAAAAATGGTAGAAGGATGCTGGCAGGCAGGAGGCCTAGCGGAAGTCCAAAGAGAAGGTTTATGGATGTAGTGAAAGAGGACATGAAGGTAGTTGGCGCAAGAGAAGAGGATACAGAAGACAGAGTTAGATGGAGGCAATTGATTGGCTGTGGCGACCCCTGAAGGGATAAGCCCAAAGGAAAAGAAGATATATTATAATAATATAATTGTTATATATTATAATAAATATGATGTATTAAAAAATGGAAAAAAGTATCTGTTACAGGGTTAAACATTTAACATTGAAACATGGGCAATCTTTTAAGTAAAATTTTAATATTCTTATCCTTGAAACTTTGTTGCGGAACTCTTGAGTAAACATGACTAAGAATGTGCCAATCTTTACACAACATATGACACCAAAAGTACCCGGCAATGGACTGAAAGTCAGCCGCTGTCCTCTTTTGCTCCGTCAGACTCTGAGCTCAAGCTAGCCGACTCAAAGAGCCAGGCAGCAGCCCTTTGTGATCCTTTGAGGAAAAATGTGTGCACCCCCGGTGTATGCTGTCAATTTAAAAAAAAATAGTAAAAAAATCAGTGGTTGGCCAGAAAATTTGGCATACCCCAAATTTTAAAAGTCTTTGTGTGTGGTGTAAGTTGTAAAACTTTTGTTTGCTATTGTAGCCATGTTTTAGGTAACGTTTTAAAATTAACTGTGATAATTGGATCAAAAAATAAGTTGGCAACTGTACTATTAATACTTGGGAAAAACAAAAACCTTTTGTCTATACTTAAATGAAGTGTTAAAACTCCCCCCAGGCTTTTCACTTCTCAATGGTCTCCATAGTTTAAAAAAAAAAAAAAAAAATCTGATGTTGGGGAAGAAAAGCCACAAAAAAAAAGAGTTCATCTTTTGACACTTGCTGATCTGAGGTTTAAACACTGAACTTGCCCCCATGCAGGAGTGCAAGAATTGTTGCCCGACTGTCAGCCGTCACCCGTGACAGACTCCGGCCTCAGCTCGAGCTCCACGTCATCCAGCATAAGTCTCGGAGTGGGGGGGTCCACATTGTCCCACCTATCGCCCTCGCTCCTCAGCGAGGTGGACGTTACTGCTGAAAAGGACAAGAAGGTCAAAGCTCTCATAGAGTTCATTACCTCAAGGTGAGGAGACCCCAGTGTTCAAGATGTAAATAAAGTGTATCTATCCAGCACAGTTTGACTGGCTGGGGTATTTGAACGCTGCATGGTGTGATTTGGACCTGCTGTGATTGCATTCATGCACATCTTCAGCTGTGGCAGCTTTAAAACGTTTGTCTCTCGGTGTTTTGTTTGTAGGAAGCGTGGACCGCTCTGGAACCACGAGGACGTGTCGCCCAAAAACCCCAACATCAAGAGTGCCGACCAGCTAAGCGCGTTTGTCAGACACGTAGTCACTGTTTTTAAACATTCCCAGCCAGGTCCGGAAGGCTAATAGCTACTTTCTGAATTTAATTGAACTAGTCCCAAGGTATTGTGCTCTACTTTTACGGTGGCTCTCCTCAGGTTTCCAACTGGAGTCATTACTGAGTGAGGTGGCCCTGCAAACAGCCCTCTCGTGCTCCTCTCGCCACTATGCCGGGCGCTCCTTCCAAATATTCAGGGCGCTCAAGCAAACTCTTACTCCTGCCACATTGTCCGACATTCTTTCCAGGCTGGTGGAGATTGTTGGAGATCCTGGGGAGGAGGCTCAGGTCAGTATGTGTTGTATTCATATTCCACATGAAATGCTACTGGCTTTGGAAAATACCTTTTTATACGTATCTACGCTATGGCTTGAGTTGGAGTCCTTGATATGTTAAATTGAAATATATCGGATTAATGATGCGCATGATAACCAAATACTCAACTGTTAAGAATTGTTGGATCGGAGCCAAAATGCGGTACATTCCTTTGCTGCAATTAGTTGCTGACTGAATTATGCTACTGCAAGGTGACTCAGGCTGGCTCTGCACCCTCCAAACCCTCCGTCCACTTCCCATGATACATTTGTTCTGTTTTCTGGGTAGGGCTTCGTCATTGAACTGCTTCTCACGCTGGAGTCTGGCATTGACACACTGGCGGAGACAGTCAAAAACTACGACCTCCTCACCGCCTTAGTACAGTACGTGCTCATTCCTGTCTCCCCGCGCGCAGCTCAACCTTCCTTTGCTCATAGAACAGTTCATTGTCCTTTCAGAACCTCAACCTGTGATCACTTGTTGGGGCCCAAGTTTGCGGCCAACAGGAAAAGCACAGGCCAGCTGAACCTGAGCAGTGGCGGGCTTTTTCATTACATGCACAGTCGCAGCCACTCCCTACGAGCCAGTCTGTTGAGTGAGAGGAAGGTGGACAGGCGGCGGAGTAACACCTTAGACGTGGCCGATCGACTTGGAGGCGGCCACGGAAACCTGGCGCGCACCCGCAGCTTATCGTCATTGGGTGGTGGAGGTGTTGCATTTGGGGACGGCAACCCCCCGGTGGACCCCGCCAGTCTAATGGCCACAGTTTTTTGGATTGCCGCCTCGCTGCTTGAGTCGGACTACGAGTTTGAGTACCTGCTAGCACTGCGGCTCCTCAACAAGCTGCTGGGCCAGCTGCCTCTGGACCACGCTGACAGCAGAGAACATCTGGAGCGCATCCAGGCCAAGCTCAAGTGGTACAGTTTCCCGGGCCTGCTGCAGCTCTTCCTGAAGGGCTTCACATCAGTATCCACACAGGAGCTCACCATTCAGCTGCTCAGCAAGCTCATCAGCGTCTCCAGGCACACGCTTGTCGACCCATCACAACTGGCAGGCAAGTGTTTGGGGTCTGCTTTTGGCGGATGTTTTGGTGAGGAGAAATAATTTGTGTCTTTACTTGTCCCATCACTTCTTCTTCTTGTTTTGCTTTCGGCTTATCCCTGCTTATCCCATCAGGGGTCGCCACAGCGAATCACTGTGTTCTGTTTGATTCGCATGTTTTGATTTGGCAAAAGTTTTACGTTGGAGGCCCTTCCTGACAGAATTTTGTGTGTGTGTGTGTGTGTGTGTGTGTATATATATATATATATATATATATATATACACATATACATATACATATACATATATACATATATACATACATATACATATACATATATACATACATATACATATACATATATATATACATATACATATACATATACATACATACATATACACACAGCAGATGTTGTGAATTACTCGCTAAGTGAAATTGTATTAATTCGATAAATAACACATCTTCAGTACACACACACAAATGGAGTCAGGAGTGCTGCGGGTTTTCACAATTAGATTCTTTGTATTTTATTGATATTATTTAATGCGTTGGTTGTCATTGAGAACTAGCAAGAAGTGATAGAATTACAAGCATTCTGTGTGGGTGTGTGAGATCATATCATGCCCTGGTCCACCTTGAGCACAGATCAGAATAGAGACTAGGGTTGTAATGATAGCAATGCAATGTTAGCTCGATATATGTTGCCTGGAATGGTAATTTGGTGAACACAGACCTAGTTTAGTTGGATCACCGGAATATAAAGCATCGTTGTAGTTTGTTTTACCTCCAGGAGAGATCCTTAGTAGTGAGTAGGCCCAAGCTTTTTACAACTGGTCTAGAGGTCTCCTTAGATTGTCACTTCTGGTTGCAATGGTCCTGTTTGAAGTTGTAATTCAAGTGTTGACAACAATAAATGGCATCTTCTTAAGTTCATTGTACTGTACTTCCTGTGACACTTCTGCGGCAGGTTTCCCTTTGAACATCCTGTGCCTCATGCCGCACCTCATCCAGCACTTTGACAGCCCCACACCCTTCTGCAAAGAGACAGCAGACAAGATCGCCAAGGTGTGCGCCGATGAGAAGTCAGCCACGCTCTCCAACCTGGCGCACATGATGAGCTTGTACAGCACGCGCAGCTACTCCCGGGACTGCCCCAATTGGATCAATGTGGTGTGCCGCTACCTTCACGACGCCTTCGCCGAGATAACTTTTAATCTGGTCACCTACTTGGCTGAGGTAGTATGTTAGCACGGAACACAATCAGACCGATCTCGATCTGCCCTAATATTTAACCAGCTGTGTTTCGCTCATGGACAGTTGCTGGAGAAGGGCCTTCCAGGCATGCAGCAGTCCTTACTGCAAATCATTTACAGCCTGCTGAGTCATATTGACCTGTCTGCTGCCCCGGTCAAACAGTTTAACCTGGAGATAATGAAGATCATTGGCAAATACGTTCAGGTGAGCCTCCGTAGCTCAGGCTTAAGGTTATGTTTATACTGTATGTGTTTATGTACCTTCAAGTGACTTCTATCTGATATCATTGTGTTACATGTAATAAACAACAACTTGTACATAATAGCGGAACCTTTAGCGGGCTTTACCTGTATCGTCTAATGGAATTACTGCACATAATCATGAACGCTCTAAGCTTACAAGCCAGCTACCAGAATTGGCTTTTTGTAGCTACTCTCCACATTGTACTTGTTTGCTTTTTTAACTGCTCTGAGCAGGGCAGGGTTCGGCTTTCTGAAGGGGAAAATATTTCCTTTTGCATTCCTAAATTCTGCAGAAACTTCATCTCTTTCTTTCAATTGTCTTTTTTTTTTTTTTTGCGCTGAAAAAAATATCTCCCCAGAGCCCGCATTGGAAGGAGGCGCAAAACATATTGAAGCTGGTGGTGTCTCGCTCAGCCAGCCTGGTTGTCCCAGACGACGTGCAGCGCTCATACAGCAGCGAGTCTTGCGGCTCTCCAGAAATTGCCTTCACGCGGATATTTAACAACTCTTCCAAGGAGCTGCCCGGCAAGACACTAGATTTCCACTTTGACATATCAGAGGTCAGCCTCTCTACTGCTCACTTGTCATTGTTATTCTCAATTTTGTGTCTTATTTTTCTTGATCTGACAAATGTGTGACTTTGTGACTAGACACCAATTATAGGACATAAATACGGCGATCAGCGTAGCGCAGCGGGTCGCAATGGAAAGCCACAGGTGATTGCTGTCACCAGGAGTACGTCCTCTACATCGTCTGGCTCTAATTCCAACGGCTTGGTCCCAGTGAGCTGGAAGAGGCCTCAACTCTCTCAGGTAGAAAACACACATCAGCTTGAAAATAGACAATTTCCCTGGATAGTGAAGCTTCAAAAACCTTCTTGTTTTGTTTTTTTAACAGAGAAGAACCAGAGAGAGACTCATGAATGTTCTGTCTCTATGTGGTCCGGAGTCTGGCATCCCCAAAAATCCATCTGTAAGACTCCTCTCCTACTCTAAGGCCTCAGACAAGGTCTCTGTCAATTTGCTGTTCTGAAATGTTGTTATTCAGTTTGCAGTTGATGACATGTGTGTGGAGTTAGCATGAATGAATGGCTGCTGTCCTCTTCCCCAACACAGGTGGTGTTTCCCTCCAGTGAGGACCTCGACTCGGCGGACCAACCGACCAGCCTGATCCCCACTGTGGAAGAGGTGGTGCGAGAGGAGGAGATGCAGGGAGAAGAACTAGGCAGCGAGCAGCAGTTTGGCGTCTTTAAAGACTTTGACTTTTTGGACGTGGAGTTGGAGGATGCTGAGGTGAGAGTCATCAATCATCATTTCAATATCATTTCTGGGTGTGGCGTGGGAAATTCAGACTGAATTATGTATTTTGGAACTGTATACATCTTATCTTCATGTTCAATCACTTGTTCCCTAGACTGGATACACAGCGAAGGCCCTAATTATAGCCGTGACATTTATATACTTAATTGGAGAGCGGCTGTTTCTGAAAGGCTTATACTCTTTTTTAATATATTTTTTTTTTCTCTTTTTTATTTTTTTTTTGTGTTTTTTAGATTGTTAATTTTTACATTTCTCTTTTTTTTCTTGTTTTTTTTTTTTAATAACAAGGATATTGCAGCAACAAGTGAGGAGAAAACTGCTCAGTCGGCATTAACAGCCCTGATGAGTTTCACACCAACAGCTAAGTAGCACAAACAATATTTTAAAGCACATGACGAGACAAATTTGAATAAACCACATGCTTTAGCTGTTAATGATTTCGGAGTTCCTACCCTCAAATTGTAGGTGGTGATAATTAAAGAACAAGTTTGACACCCCGGTTTACAGGATTAAAAGCCGTTGATTGACTTCAGTCTACACTGGCCAGTAGGTGTCACTGGTAACAGCAACAAGACTTGATCGCTACCAACAGCAATTGTTGCAGGTTTGAATTATCTCACAACAGGCACAATAACAAGAATTGTAATCATCCATGATGGATTTGCTTGGTTTGAAAATGCACCTTCAGTGCCCCTGCTTGTGTTTGTGTTTCGTTTCTGAATAAAAAAATTAAGTAAAAAAATAAAAATGATCATCATACTGTTGCGGTCGTACTAGAGCTAATACTCAACTGTGAATCCCCAACGTCACTTATTGAAAACGCAAGAGTGTAAAGGTGTGTTATTAAATGTCTAGGGAACTCTAAACAATTGATTTTGATTGTTGAAAACTTGAAATGTTTTAACTGTCCCAAGTTCTGTATTGGCAAAAGTTTTATCACTGTCTTTTGGTCTAATAACACTCATGTTCCTTCTCTTCTTTTGCCACAAGGAGTTGCAGGTAAGTCCTTGGACATTTAAGCAGTATAGAGACTGCTTCCCTGCTGTCTTTGTGTCTTGTGTTTTTATTTTTGTCTTGGATATAAATCACTAAGCCTTAGATTTTGTGTGTGTGTGAGTGTTTGTCATTTTGAAATGCACAAGTGTGTGTGTGTGTACACCACATGTACTTTGTGATGTCTTTTAATAATCCGATTTCCCGCTGCTTCAAGTCCCTTGTCTGTTGTCGCCCCGGCCATCCTGCAGGGGGAGAGCATGGACAACTTCAACTGGGGCGTCCGTCGCCGCTCCCTGGAGAGCATGGACAAAGGGGACACGCCGTCTCTGCAGGAGTGTCAGTACACGGGAAGCACGCCAAGCCTCAACCTCACCAACCATGAGGACACAGATGAATCATCTGAGGAGGAGGTACTGAGCGCTAGCCAGATTCTCACCCGCTCTGGCCTTGTAAGTCTCACTCTAATCAACACCCTCCCCCCACCCCTTACACACACACACACACACACACACACACACGCACGCACCCTCACAAAACCTGCCCCCGCCATGCTCCTCACACAGCCTGATGGCACTGTGTGTGTGTTTGTGTGTGAGAGTGTGCTTTGAGATGCTGCCGGTGTGGACGTGGGGCTTGGTGCTTGCTTCTTGGCTGGTGGTCAGCGTAGTGCTACAGGGTGCCCTTAAAAATAGTGCATTCAAGTGCAAATTTTACATTTGTGTTGTAGGTAAGTACAGCATAGTTGACGTCATAGAGCTGTTTACAAGAAACAATTAAACATCATAATCTTGAAGTAACTTTGCTCTGCATTTGGCTGCAGGTTTGTATGTCTTTTTTATTTACTGGCTTTCTTTGAATTATTTATTATTTGCATTTAACCATACTGTGTTGCCCAGTGTTTAAAACTCACTCTTACAGTACAAAGAAATTGTATTTAGTAAAAACTCTGCTAAGTGCACAGCGATTATTAACATAGCATATAAAGGCAGTAGTGTGTACATAGAAGGTTCTAGTGGTTTAACGGTACACTGAAATGTAAGTTCGGTTAATTTTCAAAAAAGACAAAAATATTACATCTGCTTTATTTAAACTAAAAAACTAAATAAAAGCAACTCATTTCTGTGATATTTCAAATGACTGAGACTTGTTTAAATAGAAAAATAATAATAAAATAAACTGTTGCATTTGAGAAAATTAAAAATATGTATAAAAAATGATAAATTAATGAGGTAAAACTGTAAACTTTGAACATCTAACAGCAACAGCCTGAATATGACAAAAGTTTTTGGCTACAAAAATGAACTTAACTTTCCACATTTAGTGCAGAAAGCAGAGTGTACAGTGCGGTGACAATACAGTATTTCCAGCAGTGGAGAAAAGCCGCTCACTAGCAACAGAGGTTGAGCTGAAGCTATCGGTGTTTCCACTCAGCTGCTTTTCTTTCTCGTAACATTCCCTGCCAGATGATACTGTTTCAAGTGCGCTAACACACGTGTTTCTTACAGCAAACCCAATGTCGACACAACTTTGGATTTATCCGCTTGCCTTTGTCCATCCGTCATTTTAACAGGGGAGCCAAAGTGTTCCCAAACAAAGCACAACAGATGCCAGTCTAAAAAAAGTGTTTATGCAATTGGATTTGTGGATGAGCGAATGAATCCGTCCCATTGATGTATGTACACTGGAAATGGATTGAAACCTACCTTGTGGCGTAGACATTTTGAACAACTTTGCGACAAATGACCATGTTGAGGAAGACACCTTCGGAATGAACTCGAATGTCATTAATGAGCCAATAGGCCCGCAAAAAATCTCACAGACCAGACTGCAACACTCCATTATTTACCATCCTGACATAGTATTTATTTGGCAACAGTGCTCACTAAAAGTAGAAAAGGGGGGGCTGAAAATAATTGTATTTCTGCAAAAAAAGTTTGGTAACCACTGCCTTAGAAGTTTTGCCTCTCATCCAAGCAGACTTCATGTTCATGCTCAAAGACTACTAGGACAAGCTCTAGTCAGATTAGTGTTACATTCAACTCAAAAAAGAGAGAGCACTGTTTTGAGGACAAAACTGTCCACATTCTGAACAAAGAAGACAGATGGTTTGAAAGAGGACCGCCACCACCTTTCTTCCTCCTTCAGTGCTGTCCTTTCAGCCAAGACACAGCCACCTTGATTTCAGCTTGGTCCATGACCATCTTTCTGAATAGGATTCTAATGAAGGTGATACCACCCTAAAAAATCCTTGTTGTTGGGCAGAGGCAAAACCATTCCTGTCTGGACATTGCCTCCTCCTTTAGAGACTAAATACAGTGGATCTTGCTCCAAGTTCACAGACTCTAGTCTGTGTCCTATCTAGTGTAGTACTAGTGTTAGTCCCGCCTAGTCTTTGAGCATGAACTGATGAAGCCTGCTTGGACGGGAGGTGAAACATGTTCTACGACAACCGGAACAGTGCAGCTGCGATGGATTCAAAGCCCTGAAAATAACAGGACCCTGATGAATGAGAATATTCACAGACCTTTTGAAGTCAATCGACAAATGCTAACCGGGGGCGTACACTAACTGAGGTTTCACTGTCTATGTTTTTTTTCTGTGCAGCCTTTGGTCCAACGGCAAACATAACAAATCCTTGGTTTTGTCAAAATATTACAAAAAAAAATGTTTGTCCTAAATCTTGAAAAAATACAAGTAGTCTAAGATTTAGGGTCGTCTTAGGTTCAGGTCACTACGGTACTTTTAGCTCCCTGTTGGCGTCTTGGTATGATGTCATAGTGCTTTTGTCCATGTAGTGTATGTGTAAGTGTTGCTACGTTTGATGCTAACGTCCCCGTGTGTTTCTCATCCAGCTCAACAGCGATTCCGCTACAGATGACACTGCATCCAACCACGTGGACTCCCTGCAGCAGTCCCAAGAGTCGTCAAGCAGCGCTTTGACAGAGGAGGCGCTGCCTGTGCTCCTCCGCCGACTGCCTTCTTTCCCTCGGCCGGATAGTCCCATGTTGGAGATGGCCCTCTCAGACAGCACCAGCAGCCAGCTGCCTGAGGTGCGATCAGTGGGGTGCAGTGACAAATTGTGGTGCTCGGGCGCCTTCTAGCTTGGCTTGCATAATTTCTTTTTTTTTGTTCAGCTTTTCAGTTGCCTTGGCTGTGCTTTGGTAGTTTGTCTGACATTCACACGAGACTGGCTGGCTTCAGTGACGTTCGGGATGCTGTTTTGGGGTGCTTGGTTTTTGTTGCACATTTCTTTCTACTTCTGCCGCATCTTTCTCTTTTCTATTGCTTCATGCCGCATTGGTGGGTGCTGAGGGGTTTTAGCGCGTCATGGGTAATCGTTATTGTCATGGGGCTTTTGATTTGGGGAGAGATGAAACAAAGACTCACCTCAGGTCAGCTGTTACTGCTCACCTCCAATAACACGCCATTCCAACTAAACTCCATCTTAAAAACTTGTCAAAACGGACGGAGCCGCCTTAATCGTCATGGATGCATGTGTGAGTATGACACGTGGGGTAAAACAACCTCACCTGCTTCCACATTAACCACCATTCATTTCTTCATGATGAAATGCTACTTTTAACCAAGGTTTGCCTACAGAACTACTTACTGGGGGGGTGGGGGGGGTGGTGTTGTTGTTTTTTTTACACCCACAAAGTCCATACATCCATCTTCTATGCTGCTAATTCTCAGAAGGTTCACAGGTTTATGCTGGAGCCTATCCAAGCTAATGTTGTGCTAGAGGCAGGGTACATCCTGGACTGGTCTCCAGTCAGTCTCAGCCCCCAAATATTGGAAGTATTTGTGTTTTGCAATAGTCCTTGAATTAGAGGCAAAGGGAACACTCCTTTTATGTAGACCATCTTTGGCTACTGTCTCCTTTTTTAAATTGACCATCATTCGTGGACAGGACAATCACACCTCTGCATTTCTGATGACAAAAATGTTTTTTCTTTCACTGGATACAAGTGCACTTCAGTAGATTACAATATTGTGCAAAAGTTATTTGATTTCAGGGGTTTAATCCAGAGACGACCAAGTCAAGGCTCGGGAAGTTTTAGCAGTTCTTTTGCTAGAGCTCGAACCAGTAGTTTACAATATTGAACTTTTTGACCATATTTAAAACATGTTATGACATACTATACGTTACGCCCAAAGGCCTGATTCATTCATTCATTCATTTTCTATGCCGCTTGTCCTCATTAGGGTCGCGGGGATGCTGGAGCCTATCCCAGCTGGCTTTGGACGAGAGGCGGGGTACACCCTGGACTGGTCGCCAGCCAATCGCAGGGCACATAAAGACAAACATTCACACTCACATTCATACCGATGGACAATTTATAGTCGCCAATTAACCTAACACGCATGTTTTTGGAATGTGGGAGGAAACCGGAGAACCCGGAGAAAACCCACGCACGCACGGGGAGAACATGCAAACTCCACACAGAGATGCCCAATGGAGATTCCAGCTCTAATTGATGTATTGGAAAACAGGGCTCGTCCTATAGTCGGTATTTCTTCAAGGCATGGATGATATCAATCGAAATGATAATAAACCTCAGAAAGCAGAAGTAGTTTTTTCATAGTGTTCAGTTATTGGGCAATCCATACTGGTGCGCTCTATAGTCCGGAAATTACAGTAATTGTGCACATGATAACATCACACTTACCGTTGTTGTAACTGTGAAGGGAAGTCCTTTGCCGTACTTCAATGTGGATGAATTGTACAGGGGGTGTTCCCGGCTGCTGGAATGTCAATTTTTGTTTTTGTTAATGGAACTCTTCTGGCCAATGCTTTCAATGTCACTCCAAGGTTACCCCCCCCTCCCCTCCCCCCCCCCCCCCCCTCACACACCCACACACCACCACAAAAATTATTACTTCCCCGGCTCTTAGCGTAATGAGTCCCAGATAAAAAACTATGAATGCTCTTACTCCTTCCCTGCAGGATGGCCACTTCTAAAAGCTTTCTGTAATGTAGCTGCCGTCTCAGTGATTTACTGGCCGACTGCCACGCTTCTGCCTTGCTGAATGCATAAAGACTTTAAAGGGGAGAGGGTGGAAAAACAAAAACCAACAAAGCCTTAAAAAAATAAGAGCTTTAATTCGATTATTGTGATTCACTTGCCCACATGTTGCTTCTCTGTGATGTGTTCATGGGTCCCAGCCGCTAAATGTAAATATTTTCATCTTTTGTGGATTTGGTTAGTCTCTGTCCCATGTGGTTGCACGTCATAAATCAGGCGAACGAGATCTCATTCATTTGCTCTGCAGCCAGATCCTTCATCTTTCTGTATCACCACACACCTTTTTTTTTTTTCTTCTTTGAATTCCCACAGGAGATGTTATCTTATGGATAACGATCTCAGGGGAAGTGAAAATGGTAACTTTAACGTCTCCCTGGAACATTGAGCCTGATATGGTTTCTTAAGCAAAGGTCTTAATGATGGTTTCTGTTAAAGATCTGCCACCATCACGAGGCCGTGTTGCCCTCTACTGATCCTCATGATGTACAATTTGCTGTCGTTGCAGGATGCTGGCGGTGTGGCGGCAGCGGATGAGCTGAGCAGCAGCGTGAGCGAGGACACAGGGTTTTGCAGTGCCCCACCTCTGCCCTCTGACCCCCCCGAGCTGTATGAGCTGCCGGATGCTCTGGATTCTGGTGATCAGGCTGAAAACCCCCAAGAGACCCCAGAGCCTCAGGATGACCTGGACCCGGCACACCCTCCCCCGCTGGCCATAGACTCTCCACCGGGGTCCGTCTGTGAGGAGGAGGAGGAACGCCAAATGGTCCTGCCTCTGCATCCACCAGTAGAAGTGGAGACAAAGTCAGATCTTGACCTGGATCTAGAACCTGATCCAGACCCGGATCCAGATAGCACCTGCGGCTCCGTGTGGGAGGAGGATGTGACTCAGGCCCTGAGGGAGCTGGATGAACGCTGTGAGGAAGAGGAGGCTGACTACTCCGGCATGTCAAGGTACGTGATGGGAAGCTCGCTGCTGTTTGGAGCATCAAGCTTGAAAATGGAAACATAATTGTCTTGTGGTGTCACATAACTTGTTTGTTGTAATAGACTTTAATCCGTGGAAGTATCAATATAGTGATGGGAAGTATGGAATTGGAGTAGTGCCATATTTTCCCAACGATAATATCACAATTATAAAGAAAATCAGACTAACTGTATTATTATGAGCAGTGAGAATTTGCTTTCAGAGACACCATGTCATTTAAGTAGAATTCATCATTTGAGTGAATTTTCTGGGATTTCAGAGCATACTTTAATGCAGCAAATTGTACTTTTGCATTAACTCATTCAATACCAAAGACGTATGAAAAGGTTTTTATAAACTCGGACGCCCAATCCCAAAGCCATAGTTATGTCCATCCATCCATCTATCCATTTTCCACCGCTTATCCGGGTCCAGGTCGCGTGGGCAGCAGCTTTAGTAGGGAAGTCCAGACTTCCCAGTCCCCAGCGACCTCTTCCAGCTCCACCGGGAGGACACCAAGGCCTTCGCAGGCCAGCTGTGAGACATAGTCCCTCCAGCGTGTCCTAGGTCTTCCCGGGGGCCTTCTCCCGACTGGGCATGCCGGAAACACCTCACCAGGGAGGCGCCCGGGAGGCATCCGGACTAGATGCCCGAGCCACCTCAACTGGCTCCTCTCGATGTGAGGAGTTATGTGTCTTACATTTTTAGAGATTGGCAAAAAGAGGTAATGACTTAACTGAACACTTGCGGACATCGCTTTTAGAGCCGTTTTAGGTCATAACGGCCACAAGGTGGCAGAATTGCATTTGATAAGGGCTTGTCGTGAACGTGAATGGAAAAAACATATGTGACAGCAATGAGGATGTAAAATTGTAGGGAGATTTTAACAGATGCTCACAAACAAACAGTTGAGTTACAAATGTGAAAATTGTAAATAGTTCATGGTGTTATATCTGTGAACGAATTGCATAACCCTTTTGTGTTGTTTATGTTGTGCAGGCCTTGGTATTAGGCCTGGTTTAGGTGACGTAAACATTCTTTTCCTTTCTTTCTTGTGTAAAAGTAAATGTTTTCCCCGCTTCTACTGGGGGACTACAACGCTCGTGTTGGCAGTGACAGGGACACCTGGAGAGGTGTGATTGGGCGGCGCTGATCTGATCTTAACCTGGGCAGTGTTTTGATATTTGACTTCTGTGCCCATCAGAGATTGTCCGTAACAAACACGTTCATGTTCAAGCATAACTACATGTACACCTGCAACCAGAATACCCTGGGCCGCAGTTCGATGATTGACCTTGTGGTTGCGCTGTTGGACTTGTGGCCACATGTTTTGGAAACTTGGGTGAAGAGATGGGCGGAGCTATCAACCAATCACCACCTGGTGGTGAGTTGGTTACGATGGTGGGGGAGGAGGCCAGTCATACCTGGCAAACCCAAATGCATTGTGAGGGTCTGCTGGGAACGTCTGGCAAACTCCCGTCAGGAGTTTCAACTCCCACCTCGGGGAGCGCTTTGACCATGTTCCCAGCTGTGGCTGTTCGGTGGTCGGTACCTGTCGTTGTGGTTATCTCAGAACCCGTTGGTGGAGACCAGTGGTGAGAGATGTGGTCAAGCTGAAAATGTTTTATCAGAAATGTTTTATCGGGCCATGGGACTCTCGATGCACCTGCAAGTCCGAGTCCATGGTTCTCACCCAGAAAGTATGGCGTGCCATCTCCGGGTCGGGATGAGGTCCTACCCCAGTTTAAGTACCTCGAGGTCTTGTTCACAAGTAAGGTGGAACGCAAAACGCGTTGTTTTTTTAAATTTATTTATTTAATTAGTTTGCATGTTCTCCCCGTGCGTGCGTGGGTTTTCTCCAGGTACTCTGGTTCCCTCCCACATTCCAAAAACATGCATGTTAGCTTCATTGGCCACTCTAAATTGTCCATAGGTATGAATGTGAGTGTGACTGGTTGTATGTCTGCCCTGCGATTGACTGGCGACCAGTCCAGGGTGTACCCCTCCTCCCAAAGACCGCTGGGATAGGATCTAGCATACCTGCGACCCTAATGAGGATAAGCGGTATGGAAAATGAATGAATGAATATGGACATTGGACGAACCAGATACCTTGTTTTGAGTGTTACAGCACGAGTGCCAATTTTCAACACCTGTTCGTATATTATTGTTTGCCATCTAATATTGTGCTGTTGAAAACTGACAACAGCATAATGGGCACTGTTTACTTTGGCGTGGCTCCAGCCTGGGCCTGAAAGATGAAGTGAATGGCTTGCTTTCACATTAAAAACATTCCCTCCCTCAAGGTGGGCCAATGCTGGTTGGAGGACACAAAAGTCGGAAACAAAAGGAAGTAACATGGTTGTTATCTTAGCGAGGGGTCAAGGTATCAGTGTACAAGCCATGTGTGATTGATGATCACGTGGGTCAGGAGCGCACAGTCTGCGTGATTGTCTGCTGACAGCAGGACACTGAAAAGTTTAATGTCCGTCCATCCACGTGGATTTATATGCCACTGTGAGTGAGCCGGCGAGTCTTGCGCAAGTGAATATGTGCCGCTTGTGAGCTCGCTCTGCAGTGCCGTGTGGGATGGGAGCGCAGTGCGCTAGTGGGGCTGCTAACTGTCAGCGCGGCAAGGGGAGAGAGTCGGGGTGAGGATGAGGACAGAGACGGTGTCCGTTGCGGCGCTTGGCAGCGCGGGCTTTAAATACTTGTATTCTGTCTGCTTCTTCAGGCTCTTTGGTCCCACAGGCCTGTGAGTATCCGTGTCTGTGTTTGTGTGGATGACAGAGCGCATTGCATCATGCTAAAAGGCTAATAGCTCAAGTGTTGTTGTGCTGGAGCACTGCAGTGAATTGAAAATGCTGCAGCATAATCTGGGAAGTGGGGCAGCGGTACAGAATAAGCAGTGTGTGTTTGCTTGCATTCCTGCTCCAATAAAGGAACATGTGGCACGGTCGCTCATCCCCCCCCTCCCTTCTTTGTGTATGTTTCAGCCAAGATGAAGGTGATGCAGACTGCTTCCCCGAGATCCAGGCCTCTCCACCCCCTTCACCCTTCCTCTCGGCCATCCTAGCGGCGTTCCAGCCTGTTGCCTATGACAACGAGGAGGATGCCTGGCGTTGCCATGTCAACCAGATGTTGTCCGACACAGATGGCTCCTCAGCTGTTTACACCTTCCACGTGTTCTCGCAGCTCTTTCAGGTAACGGCGGCTGTCGTAGCTACAAGCTCGTTTTTACGCGTGTTGTCCTATCAACGCTCTACCCCATTACAGAGCATTCAGAGGAAATTTGGATCCATCACACGTGCATCTGTGCACTTTCTGGGGGAGAAACTCCAGCGGATGGGCAATCAGTTCCTCAGCTCCCTGGAAGTCATGACGTCTCGCTCACAGTGCCCCACGGTGCTGCTGGACGCCGAGACGGTGAGCGTGGTGACGATGATGTTGCAACTTTGTTTTTGCCTCGTTGTTCCCTGCCATGCTAGGGTTGGCTTTGCATTGTTTCTCTTACAGTTGGTGTCTTGTGGACTATTGGAGACCTTGAAGTTTAGCGTCCTGGAGCTGCAAGAGCACCTTGACACATACAACGGCAAGAGGGAGGCAGCGGAGCTCGTAAGTAGTTGTCTTATGTTCGCCATGCTCCACTGTTGTCTACTTTTCTAGCAAGTGGTACAGTTGAGCTTGCTGCGTGCCAACAATGAATCATCCAAAGAAGAGAGAGGCAGTGTCATTCTCTGTTGACCGATCAGCGGACTGCCGTGTGTCTAATTCCGCCCTTTAGGTGAACAAACCGTAGTAATTGATATGCCAAAGGAAGGTCTTATTAACCCACAAAGCAGATTGTATCAGGCTTTTGATATTGTGCTACAGTCTTTTAGACTCGGCGATATGCTGGGCCACGGCAGGCCTCGTCAGGCGGCCGTGTGCAAGTGTGACGTTAGTGACTGCGTCGCCAGCAGCGACTTCCCCTGCTGAGGGGATAAAAATAACCCTCTGGTGCTCCTAAATCAGTTAGGAGCAGGCCAGAGCTGTAAAGAGGAGGAGCTTTTGGAGATGAAATTGCAGAGGGTGGGAAAGGGGTTCTGGGATGCACGCCCACTAATTGAATGAGACAGCCACCCTCCCTAGACGTTCAAATATTACCCCCGTCCCCTCTAAATAATAAAACTCCGTTACCCCTCTTCCATACCTCCTAATCCTTTCGTTATTTTATCTTCCTCAACCTCTAGTGGCTGGAAAACTGCAGGAAAACATTTGGGGACGATGAGAGCTGCCAGAGACTCAACACCCACACACAGGTAGGCATCGCCATTCCACTAACTAGTGCTGTTTGTGAAGTGAGAATTAAAGTAGCCCTTATCATATTTAAAGGTGGTAAAAATGACTTGTTAATGGTGTTTGAACACTAATATGTATCCGTATAGCTTAGTTATGAGCCCCAAGCGCGAGAAAATCTGTCATCTCTCTCACTTGTTTGTTCCACTTTTTAGAGAAGATTGGCACCAGCAGGAAAAAATCTGTAGTCAGTCGCCTACGGATGTGGGAGCCGCTAAATAATTTTGCTTTTCTTCAGCAAATGATATTGCTGTGCTCATATGGCCATGCTAGCGTTGCTGACATTTGTGTCATCCAGTCCCACTCCATAATGTTACGGTGTTGTATATCATATATGGCATCTACAGTGTTACATAGGAAGTTACAGTGTATACGTAAAACCTGGATAAAGTGTACAGTGCCCATTAGAACCACACACTTTCATTAGCATTAAAGCTGCACACAGTACATGACGGCAAGTTGTCAGTAGGGTTTACTAAAAGCACTTTTAAATACATAGTCTAAATTCCAGGATTAGATTTTAGGGAACTGGTGCCAAATACAGTGAGGGGAAAAAAGTATTTGAACCCCAGCTGATTTTGTAAGTTTGAACACTGAGAGACAACAATGACAAAAAAAATCCAGAAAAATGCGTTTCAAAAAGAGTTATAAATGAATTTGCATTTCCATGAAGGAAATAAATATTTGATCCCTTTGAAAAAAGTGCTTCAGTACTTGGTGGCAAAACCTTTGTTGGCAATCACAGAGGTCAGCCGTTTCTTGTAGTTGGCCACAAGGTTTGCACACATCTCAGGGGGGATTTGGCCCCCTCCTCCTTGCAGATCCTCTCCAAGTCATTCATGTTTTGTGGCTGATGTTTGGCAACTCCAACCTTCAGCTCCCTCCACAGATTTTCTATGGGATTAAGGTCTGGAGACTGACTAGGCCACTCCATGACCTTAATATGCTTCTTCTTGAGCCAATCTTTTGTTGCCTTGGCCGTGTGTTTTGGATCATTGTCATGCTGGAATACCCAACCACGACCCATCTCACCCAACACTTGATGGTACATGGCCCCATCCATCCTCCCTTTGATGCGGTGCAATTGTCCTGTCCCCTTGGCAGAAAAACACCCCCAATGCTTAATGTTTCCTCCTCCATATTTGACGGTGGGGACGTTGTTTTTGGAGTCATAGGCAGCATTCCTCCTCCTCCAAACACGGCGAGTTGAGTTGATGCCAAACAGATCAGTTTTGGTCTCATCTGACCACAACACTTTCACCCAGTCTTCCTCTGAATCAGTCAGATGTTCTGTGGCAAACTTCAAACGGGCCTGTAGATGGACTTTCCTGAGCAGGGGGACCTTGCGGGCACAGCAGGATTTCAGTCCATCACGACGTAGTGTGTTACCAACTGTTTTTGTGGTGACCATGGTCCCAGCTGCCTTGAGATCATTGACAAGTTCCTCCCGAGTGAGTCTGGGCTGATTCCTCACCGTTCTCATTATCATTGAAACTCCATGAGGTGAGATCTTGCATGGAGCTCCAGACCGAGGGAGATTGGCAGTTAATTTATGTTTCTTCCATTTGCAAATAATTGCACCAATTGTCACCTTCTCACTCAGCTGCTTGGAGATGGTCTTGTAGCCCATTCCAGCCTTGTGTAGGTCCATAATCTTGTCCCTGACAACCTCGGAAAGCTCTTTGGTCTTGGCCGAGGTGCAAAGTTTGGCGCCTGGATTGATTGCTTCTGTGGACAGGTCTTTTTTATACAGGTAACGAGCTGAGAGGGCTGCCAATGTCAGCTGACGGATAGGGGATCAAATACTTATTTCCTTTATGGAAATGCAAATTAATTTATAACTCTTTTTGAAATTCATTTTTCAGGATTTTTTTTGTCATTGTTGTCTCTCACTGTTCAAATAAAGCTACCATTGAAATTATAGACTGATCCATTTCTTTGTTAGTGGGCAAACTTACAAAATCAGCTGGGGTTCAAATACTTTTTTCCCTCCCTGTAAATATACTATTGTGGGAGCTCTGAGAAGTCATTAAAATTGGTGAAAAATAATATAATATGGGCCCTTTTTAAGGAGTGTAACTTCACATCTTGTCAACATGTTTTGTGTCGTTCCTTGTTTTCTGCTTTCCTTTGCATCCCCAAGTATCTGACACATGTGAAGTGAAGACGTCGCCTCTAGACTAATTCTTGATCTTTCTCTCTTTCTGTTGTTTCTGTGACCTGCTCACCTTCTTGCTTAGCAAATGGAAAGTCTGGCAGTAAGTGGTTCTCATATTTTAATAGCCGAACATCTCATCAGTACCCGCATTGCCTCCCCCACCCGCACCCTCCTTGGCGCTGATCGGCCATGTAACCCAGCTCGATGAACACCCCCATCCTCACCCTGCCATCCAATCATAAATGAGCTGATACGCTGAATGGCAGCATAATCAACTTAACTTCTCCACTGCATTCAGATGGAGGCTAGAAGGGGGCTGTTGTTTTCATTTTGCATGGTTTTATTCCATACCCACACTTTTTAAAATGACTGTTTCCATTTTTTCTCCTGGATTAATAATTGGTGACATCATTGGCTGCTTCATCCCGACAGCCTTCCCTGCTGGCTGCAGCCATGATGGATTGTTTTGTAATTGACTAATTCTGCTAGCAATGATAGACTCTCAAGACCCAAAACCGGTTGACACTTTGCTCCAGGGCTCGTTAACCCCTTTCACCCGCCACCCCGCGTGTCTAATCCAGGAACTGCTATCCGTCTCTGATCACGTGATTTCAGAGCATGCTCTCAGTGCGCCGCCTCAACGTTCGCGTTTGTGTCTCCCTGCAGGAGTTGGAGTTGTGTCGCCGTCTCTATAAGCTGCACTTTCAGCTGCTGCTGCTCTTCCAGGCTTACTGCAAACTCATCAGCAGGGTGGACACCATCAAGAGGGAAGCTGAGGTGAGACCACCTGCTACTCGGTGTGATCAAAATGCAGTGGAATGCGTCAATTTACAGGGACGCTTCAGAGGTTAAACACAATCTTTTCCAGGACACTGGTCAGATTTTGAATAAATTCTCCATTCAGAGTAATGGAACTAGAAATCATCTGTGTGACCGTTGGAAACCCCCTATTAACTTTAACTTAAACAAATATTTGAACAAACATCTCAAGTTGACTTAAATCTAAAGCAAGTGTAAAAAGAAGTTAGCTGCTTAATGGTGCTGTTGATGCTGCGCTGGGGGCGCTAGCGTTCAACATACCCTAACCCAGTGCTTCGCAAACCTTTTTTGCAGCGCCCCCCTTTTGGAGATAAAATTATTTTGTGCGTCCTCTTTCCCGAAAAATACGGTAATGATGAAACAAGTTCGTGGCAGCCCTGCGCCCTCCTGTCATAACGCCAAGTGCCCCCCAGTTTGAAAACCGCTGCACTAACCCAATCCGGCCTTCTTCCGGCTCCTAGCATTAACCCACACCCAACGTAAAAGGGAGCGAAATGCTCCTTGCTAACGCTGTGTTATGGCAAAACGGGCAGTGCCACACTCACCAAGCAAAAGGGTCAAAAAGTATTTTAAGCTGGGCTGACTATTGGAGTATGTGGGAACAGAACAGCAAGAGTTGACTATGGGTGAGATTTTTTTCTTTTCGAATGCAAAAGGTCTGCTCTTAGCCCGTTCGCTTTCAAGGCAATTTTCAGAATGAAATAGTGCCAGAACAGGCGGCTGCAAAACAGAAAGAAAAGTAATTTACACCTAATTAACAAAAGAAAAGGGAAATGAAATTATAAACTGCTTCCTATGTTTCCTACAAGATCCAGATCATTCATTGGATGAGAGCGTTCCACAACTAGTTTTGTCTAAACTGGACAAAACCTAAAGCTACATTGTGAAATATGCCCTGCTGACCTTTTGAAGCCACTCATATACAAAACACCACAGATTGGAAGTTGGACGACCTCAAGCGCTCAGGTTTCGGACAGGTGTGATACAAGTGCGCACGTCTGATGGCGCTCACAGCGGGGGATGCTCAGGGTTGTTCGTGTGTATGCTCAAACACTTCGGATACACGTGAGTCTTGTTACATAAAGACGAAACTTCGATATCTTTCAGAGTAGTCGGTGTATAGCCGGTGTCAACAACGTAATGCCCGCAGGCACCAGGTAGCCCCCCCCCCACGACCACACGAGACACCCGCAAGCCTGCTTTTCATGCAGGTTGTGAGGTCATGATGTGAGAGCATCAAAAAGAAACGCATTCGGAAATACACAATGTGAGTTAAGGGTACCAACATTTTGTTAAATTTGCATTCCGGTACAACAACTAAATTCCGTTTGTTTGGGTTGAAAAAAAAAAATCCATGAAAATAAATATAACAAGTATGAGTAGCTGTTGCAATAAAAAATGTTATGTATCGCTTGTGTGATAGATCCACTGAAAGTGGCTTAACACAAGGATGTTATTGTTTAAATAGCTGACACCACAAGTGAGTAGCAACATTGTAATAATTTATATATATATATATATACACACACACACACACATATACATATTTATATACACACACACACACACACGTTTCACGTATTTACAGAGTGACACGATTGTAGGTTGGCTTCTTGTGTCCCAATGCGGTGGTTGCTGGTTTGATCCTCAGTCCTCATGTAATGAATTTTACACTTTTAAACAATCATTCTCCATTTTTACATTTCACATTGTGTTGTTTTTGACCGCTAACTGCTCCCACATTCGTCAACCGCTTGAAACCATTCTAACATCAAAATGTTCTCCTCATTCAGGAGATGTATCTATCAAGGCTTTTTTTTTTTAATTCCTTTTCTGTGACAATTTTCCTATCGTACGTAAGTGATTGGACAATTTCAAAGTTACCTTTTATTGGTGGAAAGTAATTTTGCATGTAACATTACAGGTTACATTACATAACGATTCTGCTTATTCTGTAGACTGTGGCATGGCTCAGACTGAATTGTCGTCACCCAACTTAATGGTTGCTGGTTCGATCCTCAGTTGGTGATAGATTTCAACATACTTGTAGGATATTTCAGTATTCATTATACGTTTTAGTTAAGCTTTCAGGATTCACGTGCAGTTTCTGCTGAGAACTTTATGCCAGGGGTCTCAAACTCGATTTACCTTGGAGCCGCATGAGGCGGAGTCTGGCTGAGGATGGGCCGCAGCCTCGGTGCACATGCATGCGCGCACATTTCCTCGGGTACATCCCTTCTTTGGTAGTCAATCTGTGCGGAACATACTGTACTGTTGTTTTCTGTACAAAACTACTAACAAAACAACAAATACATAAACAAATTAAGAACCAAAACGCTTTACATCAGTAATACATTCGTTTTCAGTTACATTTTATTTTTCTGAAAATGGCTTGTCTTGCCTACTTTTTCTTTTGTATTTTAATTCACTTGGCGTGGCGTGTTTAGCTGATGCACTAAGAACAGTGCAGCCTTTACTTGGCCCTGACATCAATTCCACTCCCACACATCCTGGCGTAGGCTACACCGTAAGATTAGAATAAAATAAAATAAAAATAAATAAAGCAAGGAATCCATCAATGCAATCTGCACTGTGAACCAGACCAGATCCACGTGAGGGTACGCCACAACCCCCATCTACTGCAACCCCATCCAAGCGCCTTTTTCCCATTTAACATGGGAGCGGATGGGGCCCACAACACGCGGCGTGCTCAGCCCGACTACCCCACCCCTGGAAGCCCACCCCCACACAGATCCGACTGGACTCAGACGGCAAACCACACCATCGAGTTCCCCGCACTTCTTTTATCTCGCCGGGCACCATCACTTAGTTTTATTCGCAGAGAGATAACTTATACATGTGGTGTAAATGTCACGCCGGGCAGCAACTTAAAACAGTTTTGGACAGCGAGTTGGGACGAATGTCCGCGCTTACCTAGCCAGGTACAGAAGAAAACCATCATTGGCAACGCTGCGTTCACGTTTAAAAATGTTTCTCTGCTTGCATCAAGCCCAGTCGATGTCACGCCCCTGAGAGTGTTATACTCCACTGTGATTGGTCGGTTCGTCAGCCCCACACACAACACCGTGCTGTTCATATTGTTGCGTTGCTGTGAGCACTTCCTGCTTCCCAGTGTCCTTTGCGGGATTGTCTTGCAAATGTCTGTTCATGACACCCTGAGTGAGACGGTCATGTTGAGTATTGACATCCAAACATAAGATAGACAATTGACAACTTTAATTTTACTCTTCCCAAAAATAAATACATGCCTTTTTTCAGTTCCTTGTGAGGGCCGTGTTAACATTACATTTTCAGAGAAAGATGGGGGCCACAAAACATCGACTCACAAGGCACAAGTTTGAGAGACCTGATTTAGATGATGTTGACTTTTCGTCTGAGCAGCCAGAACATAGATTTCATATCAATAGCTTCCATTTTTGGTTCTGTGGTTATCACCACACTTGTCCCCTTCAAACCAAAGGAAAACAGAACCAGACATTGTGGGGATCAATCCTATTTTTCGTATTCTTGTTGAGCTGAGTTAAAACAAAAGCGTCAGGTATCTTTCTTTTTTTCCCCACCGAGCAGTGCAGCACACTTACTGTAAGATTGTTTGTAAGCCCTAATCAGGCCTGTATTTTTACCACGTGTGCGTGTAGGTGGGCTTAAACTGGTTTGTTGGCCAATAAACGGACTCCTAAGTGACTTTCAGGCATGGCTATGCTGAATGTGCTTTTCTATTCAGGCAGCATCTTAATGCACCTTTAATTGGATCACAGCACTGAATGAAATTGAATGATTTTCTTATGGGGCTGGATGGGGGAGGTCAGCTGACTTTAAGCCATTCAGATTCAATCAAGATATGTGTTTTTCTCATGCTGAGAAACACGGCACGCACCGTTTCTTCCCCGTGTCTTATCTCTCTAGCATCTCTGTTGCCCAGGTGACCAACATGTCTGATGAGCTCAGTGCCCTGGAGAGCTGCCTGAAGGCGGCAGAGAGAGGAAATGATGGCCAGGAGGATGACGTGTGCATGCCGGACGCCGCCCAGACCAACACAGAGACAGCGATCCAGTCGCTCATTGAAAGCCTCCGAACCCGAGACTTCTGCTCTGCCCTCATGCAAGTCAAAGTCTTTAGGTAACTCACCCGCATTCTTAGGGCCTACCAGACTTCCTTAATTGGCGTTTTTTATTCGGCTCATGTGCAAATTAGGGATGTCTGATATTGGCTGTTTTGCCGATACGGTCTAACTCGCAATGTCCGATTGCAATATCAACCGATATCGATATGTGTAACATCCCATATCAGTTTCCATCATAGAGAAAAAACAATACTGATATTTACTCCTATTACGTTTTAATGCCAATATCGGGCCGATGTCGTTGAGTCGATATTATTGGACATCCCTAGTACACATGTTCCGTGTTTGTAACAGTACTTGAGCCAAAAAAAGTTATCTTTCTGTAATTTGGATGAAGTTATGACATTTCACTATTCTAAACAGCTATAGGATGTCCAGTAAGATACATTGTGAAAATGCAAACTTGCAAATTGTTACACCTTCTTTTGCCTCATTTCCAGCAAGCAGTGCGGTTCGGTGGAAGGTATTTCAGCGTTTCCAGTACAGTTGCATTCTGTACCCTACCAAGCTTAGCTTGCTTAAGACGTCAGGGATGGAAGCGAAGACACTCGTCGTGCATACTTGCATTTCATGTCAAGGAAGAATAAGGGGTAAACTTGGATGTACTTTAGAGTAGTACGTGTACAGCTTGCACGGCAGTATCGATGTACTATCCACTCAAAATGAGGCAACACGTGTGTAACAAGATATTGTAATCGTGTCTCGGTGATAGCGTTTTGTTTTGGCACGAGTTGAACATATACAGTAGTATGACATTTTTGCACTGCCATAGTATAAAATGTGCTATTACTATTATTATTATGAGGCACAGCAAGCACATCCCTCCCTAGGGAAAACCGGGAGTGACTGACAAGTGCCTTGCTGGGGAACGTGAAGGTGATTTAGTGACCAAGTGTGTTGCTTGGTGAAAGGAAGATGGTAGAGGTGCTTCCACCAGTGATGACATCATGGAGGAGTGGTAGAGGATTCCATGGGCGTTCCATGCCCAAAAGGATTCAAGCAAAACATTCCCACTTTGGACACAATTTGCATGTCACAGTGAGATGTACACACTTGTGTTGCGTTGTACTGCTATATAAACTGTACACTGACTGTAAAGTACTGTATATCCAAGCATACTTTCTATATTATTGTCGCTTAATAATTAGAATTAAATGTTTACTTAAATGTGCAGATTGTGCACATTTCTGGATGTACTGCAACCTAGCATTTGTAAACAATCCTCGTGCATTTTGACCCTCAGGTCTCTGTGGCCCAACGACATCTTTGGCAGCGAGGGCGACAATGCGGTTCAGACGCTTTTGCACATTTACTTCCGCCACCAGACACTGGGCCAGACGGGCTGCCTGGCAGTGGTGGGCCCCAGCAGGGATCTGTCCCAGGCCAGCGGTCGCCTCATGGAGCTCAACCTGCAGATCCGAGAGGCCCTGAGTCAGGTCCAGGCTGGCCAGCTGCGCAACACCATAATCAGCACCGGACTGTGACTAGAAATAAAAAAAGAAACAAAACTGGCAGGACGACGAGAGACTCCACTGACAAAGGGCTAAAGAATGTGTGGGAACTTTTGCTGCCTTTGGTGTATGAACGCTTCAAGCTAATATTTTCCTCACACTAAACCTCATGCAACATTCTTTTGCAATAAGTTGTGTATAAGAGGACGCAGCGGGATGATATTTGTTTTGGAGGGTTTCATTTTTTTTGCCGAATGTGACTGGACGGTCCTCTTGGTAGAGCTACCATGCACCTTTGTAAGCAAAACAAAAACAAAACAAAAAAAAAGCATGCTTGAAAGACAAAAAGCAATGCAAGAATATTTTTGGGGGGGATAAATGTATTTTTTATTATTAGAGCTTAACCTCCTCGGTTGTAAATGTTAGAGGATATTTAACGTGACCCTGTGGGAGGTGCCCCCGGTCCTCAGGGAAGTGTAAAAAGACACAAATGTATACACTATCTGCTTTGACACCACTGTCCCCCTCACTTTCCCACTTTAAGGCGTCCTTAATGGCTAACTGGCCCGTTTAACCAAATAGGCAGCTGCCTTTAGAGGCTGTGTGGTACTCTCACACAGACACGTGCATATCGATACAGTATATAAACACACTATAATTTAATCTATATATATTTTAGAAAGTGTAAAGTGTATCCCCCTTCATTTTGTGTAATGCACTGCAGAGGACGCCATGTTTAAAGCTCATGTGATGAGTCAAGACAAGATGAATACCCCCTGTTGGGACTAGCTGCCTTTTTGATGTCATCCTACTGTAGCATCCATATCCAACCACATATTCCTTCTCTCCACTGTGATGTTCTCCTTGGAATCCAAAGAAGGGGAAACTCACCCCCAAATGCCACCGCAAAAGAAACCCTCACTCTTCTGCTTGTCTGGTACATTCTGAATGCTGTTTATTTAAATATTCTGTTCCCCTTGGAGATTTTTTTAATTTAGAGGTGCGTTATACTTTTGTTCACTCACCAGCTTTCTCTATGGATGAATAAAAATTGAATCATAGCATTGATTGTATGGGCCGTAGAGATCTTATTTAGTCAAAGATAGCATCCTACCCAAAGGAACCAGGTTGGAAGTGTACAAACAAAAATTTGCAATTGAAGTACATAAATTTTCAGCACGGCTGTTTCATGAAAAGCATGCATCTTACTTCAAATTTGGGAGTTTTCTCCCAAAAATGTTTGGAAAAAATATTTGCTTTAACCACTTTGTGCTACAGTCAACGGGAGTATTTAGCATATTAGATGCGGGTTCCATTTGTAATCAGTACGTCAGATCACATTTTGTCTTGCATACAGTCAAGCAGAGGTGGGAGTAAGTCAAGTCAAAGTCTGTAAGTCTTACACGTCTTAATTAGGCTAGTTTGACAGATTAGAATTTTAAAAACAAGCGTTAGACTTTACATGACAACTT